>JAINUG010000067.1:4501449-4731449 GCA_029706075.1 Aldrovandia affinis | reverse complement strand
AGCGCTAGAGTGAACTCTCTATTAGTTGTCTGGGTCGGGTTTTCGTACACCTCAGCTCTCAGCTCCCCGATGTTTGGGGTGACGATGTGTCGCTGCCGCCCTTCCCTGCCGACAGCCTATTTCCCCACCAAACACAACAGGTTGCGTTTATTCACCAATCAGTGCGATCTCCTGCGTTGTTTTGAAAGCAAGAAAATGACTTATTTTTAGAGCCTCAAAGCAAATCCCTGATTGGAATGGGTAATTTCTCCTTTCCGTTTAATAAAACAGGATGTGGGGAGCTCTGTTGAGTAGCCGTAAGAGCACTGGGCCAGGAAGTAATGGGTTCAAACATTGGGTGTATCTGTGTGTACTATATACCTACGCGCTGGACCCCCAGTGTATCACACTGACATATTAATGCTTATGATTGAAACCGTAATTTAGAGAATAGGTGTGTTGTGACCTTTGAGGACAGTTTCTGATTGCTTCTGGTTCAGATATATTATTTTCTGACATTTGTGTTTTTAAAAAACCCAATTTGTTTTGAAGAATTTAAAACTGCTTTGACTGCCGTGCTTATTTTTCATTGTGTGCTATTATCTGACTTTACGCATGCCTAAAATACCTCTGTTCTGTCAGAAATGCAAGGTTATCCTGTACGTGTCGGAGAGTTCTGTAGAAGCAACATGTCATGTTATAACTATTCTCATGAACTCACTGACTGATTTGGAGGAGTGTGAGCACATTAACAGTTTGGTGCTTGTTACAAGGCAAGATGTACTGTTGTGCTTTTGCTTGAATGCTCCTGAATGCTCAAAAAGCATTCTTCTGAATTATATTAATTCAAGTCTGTGAATCCAAGGCTTTGTGGATGTATAGGGTTTAAAGAAGGGGCACATTAGAATATGTGAATTGAAGGGGCGGCGGATAGCGTAGCGCTCTAATGCACCATATTTTGGCTGGCCCGATATGGTGTGTGCTACCTGTCAGAGACGCGGTTCGAAACCTGTCTCTGGGCCTGGTCGTCAGCCCCGATCGGGGGTGGCATTTGTCTGCCTGCCCCAGGGGGACGGGGGAGGGTGAGCCGCCTCCGTCCGCCGTAAAGCACGTCGGGAGTCGCCTGAACGTGAATTCTGTCTCGCTGCCCTCTGAGAATTAGCTTGCCTCGTAGAGACGAGCGGCGGACTCGTGTGGGGAGGGTAAATCAAAAATAAATATAGGGTGTAATTGGCTACTAAAATGGGAGAAAAACGGGAAAAAATCAGGAACGAAAAAATTATAATAATATGTGAATTGAATATGCCGACATGTTAAAGCATATGCTCTTTTTCAATGCTTGTATACTGTAAACGTTGAAAACAAACCCATGAGCAGATATTTAAAATTCTCTGAAACGTGCTATTTTGCTGTTACAGTGCCGTATCAAAAGACAAAGACAAGCAGAGCTTCAAGCTGCGTCCGGGCATGGACAGGAAGATTGTCATCTACGTGCAGCAGACGTCCAACAAAGAGCTGGCTATTGAGAGGTAGCACAGGCTTGTTTCCTATTTTTAACCTGGGGCTCAATCTCCGGGGAGACATTTCAAGTTATACTCAATTCCTAGCTATTCATAACAAATCATAATTTGATTATACACGAGAGAGCATATTTCTTTTAATGTGCTTCGGAACTGAAGTATATCAGTTTTATCGTTTTGTACCTGAGGTGCTCCGCACTCCAAACCAAGATGACATGTAGCTGAAACGAAACACGTTTCATAACGAATATACGCCACGAAGCGATTTAAACGTGCTATATTGGATAGTGCATGTCCAGTGTGTTTTTCTTTGGTAAACTTCCCTTAGTCCCTCTGGTTTATTTGTTTTTGTATCCCATAATCACTCTGCGATGTTGTTTTGATTGAGAATCACCCCGGTTGTGATTCTGAGTTGTATCAGCTCATTAACAAATTCCATGTCAGTCTGCACTCCATTCGGGGGTGCGATAGACAGGCTGGAGCTCTGTTCACGCAGCGCTTCCCACACACACGCTGTGGGGCCAGCCTTTTCCCATTGGCCTCTGCGCTCATTTCAGACGGATTCTCTGTGTGTTCCAGGTGCTTTGGTCTCTTGCTGAGCCCAGGTAAAGATGTGAGGAACAGCGACATGCACCTGTTGGATCTGGTGAGTGGCCGGTGGTGCTACCCCAACACGTCCCCTTCTTCCCCACACAGCCCTGTGGTTATAAGTGCCTTCGATGCCTCTTCCTGCAGGAGTCAATGGGAAAGAGCTCAGACGGAAAGTCCTACATTATAACAGGGAGCTGGAATCCCAACACGCCGCAGTTCCAGGCCGTGAATGAGGAGACACCCAAAGGTAGGATGGTAGCATGTAATGTTGTTGTTTTTCCTGTCATGTGACACGTTTTTGTCAGTCTGACATCCCGTCATGTGGCAGGGCTGTGTTGGTTTGACTTCCTGTCGTGTGACAGGGTTGTGATCATTTCACGTCCCACGTCTTGTAGATAAGTTCATGTACATGACAACGGCGGTGGACTTGGTCATCACAGAAGTGGAGGAGCCGGTGCGGTTCCTGCTGGAAACACGGGTCCGCGTGTGTTCCCCCAACGAGAGACTCTTCTGGCCCTTCAGCAAGCGTAGCTACACTGAGACCTTCTACTTGAAACTCAAACAGGTGAGAGAGCTTCTACCTGTCAAACGTTATAGCTGGTTGAGCTGGTTGGAACACAAATATTGCTCGAATCCTCTAATGCCCCCTCGCGTCATCGGCATGTGTCAGAGTGAATATTTCCGGACAGTTTGATGAAAGGAAATACGGTGGTCATTGTTCTCCTGGTGTTTCCAGATGGAGAGGAAGGAGCGGAAGAGCAACACGGACACGCTGTACGAGGTGGTGAGCCTGGAAAGCGAGTTAGAGAGGGAGAAGAGGAAGACCACGGCCAGCCCCAACATCCCGCAGTCTGCCTCCCACGGCTCTATGGTGCCCTCGCCCCCTGAGGATGATGAAGAGGAAGGTAGGCCCTGCAGTCTTGCCTGGCCCCCGCCCCATCTCTCTCTCCTGTTTTCCATATCCTCTCTGTGGCCGCGTCTCACCCCCCCCCCCCCTCCACCACATGTGAATATTTGTTTTGCCCTCTTGTTTGTTTGTTCATCCTCATGAAAAGAACCAGAAATATCGCCATGCTATAATTGGTGACAGCGTGAAGGGAAAAGTACCGTCGGAATGTTGTTTTTACTGAAGCTAGATTCGGCGAAAGCCAAAACAAAAAGCATGTTTAAACTGTGCCGTAAAGATGGCCTCAATGCCTGTATTTCTGTCACTTCCCTCTGACTGTCTGTCTGTCTGCCTCTCTGCTGCTTCTGCTTCCGGTCTCCTAGACAACGATGAGCCGTTGCTAAGTGGCTCAGGGGATGTGTCCAAGGAGTGTGCTGAGAAGATTCTCGAGACCTGGGGCGATCTGCTGTCCAAGTGGTGAGTGCTGAGGCTGTACCCCTTGGGTGGCTGAAGGGCAAGGGGTCACATTATGTCTGTCAGGACTAATGTGTGTTTGCTAGAGGTTATTGCATTCATATACACTCAGTGGCCACTTTATTAGGTACACCTGTACAATGATCTAATCAGCCAATCATGTGGCAGCAACTCAATGCATAAAAGCATGCAGACATGGTCAAGAGGTTCAGTTGTTGTTCAGACCAAAAATCTGAATGGGGAAGAAATGGTATAAGTGACTTTGACCGTAATGATTGTTGGTGCCAGAAACTCTCAGAAACTGCTGATGTCATGGGATTTTCACGCACAACAGTCTCTAGAGTTTACAAAGAATGGTGCGAAAAACGAAAAACGCCTTGTTGATGAGAGAGGTCAGAGAATGGCCAGACTGGTTCAAGCTGACAGGAAGGTGACAGTAGCTCAAATAAGCACGCGTTACAACAGTGGTATGCATCTCTGAATGCACAACACGTCAAACCTTGAAGCGGATGGGCTACAGCAGCAGAAGACCACACCGGGTTCCACTCCTGTCAGCTAAGAACAGGAAAGTGATGCTACAGTGGGCTCAGGCTCATCAAAACTGGACAAAAGTCAGCTGGTCTGACGAATCTTGATATCTGCTGCGACATGCAGATGGTAGGGTCAAAATTTGGCATAAACAACATGAGTCCATGCATCCATCCTGCCTTGTGTCAACGGTTCAGGCTGGTGGTGGTGGTGGTAATGGTGTGGGGAATGTTTTCTTGGCACACATTAGGCCCCTTAATACCAATTGAGCATTGTTTAAATGCCACACCCTACCTGAGTCTTGTTGCTGACCATGTGCATCCCTTTATGGCTTTAGTCTACCCATCTTCTAATGGCTACTTTCAGCAGGATAATGCCCCATGTCACAAAGCACACGTCATCTCAAGCTGCCTCCACTGAGTTCACTGTACTCCAATGGCCTCCACAGTCACCAGATCTCAGTCCAATAGAGCACCTTTGAGCTTGGTGGAACGGGAGAATCACAACATGAATATGCAGCCGACAAATCTGCAGCAACTGCGTGATGCTATCATGTCAAGAGAATCTCTGAGGAATGTTTCCAACACCTTGTTGAATCCATGCCACGAAGAATTAATGCTGTTCTGGGAACAAAGGGGGAGTCCTACCCAGTACTATAATGGTGTACCTAATAAAGTGGCCACTGTGTATGTAACAGTATGTTTGTTCCCATGTATTTCTAGGAGGGATCTCGATCACCTCTTAAAGGGGTCAGTGAATAGTTTTTTAGTTTTCCCACTTTGTCTCAAGCATCTTTTTTTATTTTTTATCCCTCCCTATGGAAATTGTGCAATGTAAATAGGGTCTCAAAGGGGTGGAATGGTTTAGGCAAATTTCACGTACATTTCCACAGAAACTTTGGGTTGGAAATTCCAGGAATTTTACCCATCAAGAAAAGCATATAAAATATATATATATATATTTGTTTCAGATTTTTTTGCCATGTTTTCTCCCAATTTAGTAGTCAGTTATACCCTCTATTTATTTATATTTGCCCATGAACTCACTGCCTGTCCCCCTGGTCAAGCCAGTTCCCTGAGGCCAGCGATCATCCACCCCCTCCGAGATGGAACTCGCCCACCTACTTCTGGAGTCACCCTTCGCGCTTCTCGCCGAGCTCGTGCCGGCTCACCCTGCCCCCTCCCCTGGGGCGGACAGCCAAATGCCGCCCATGATCGGGTCTCCCAGCCAGGGCCGGTCTGGCACAGTCGGGTTTCGAACCGCGACTGCAATAGGCAGCTCACACTCGCAAAGCACCAGTCAATGCGAGTTCTTTAGACAGCTACGCTATCCGAGGCCCCTTATCTATATTTTTATTAACAGATCATTTTAAAATTACTAACAGAGATTCAATTCAATAATTTAACAATTTTGTATTCACTATATATTGTATTCCTTATTTCGTCAGATTTTTTACGATCACAAAGTTTTGCGTGTCTGAAAGACAGCATCCTCCTGACAATGTGGATGACTGAACGAGTGATTTGCAATGCTAGAGTAGCTATTCTCTCAAATGAAAATTACTGGCATGATTTTAAAATGTAGGTTAAATGTTATGATGCCATTGAGAAGAAATTGTTATTTAGCTCAACCTAATTAATACCGGCCCTAGGCCTCTCACAAATTTCAACACCTCTGGGAATGCTTAATGAAATGTGTCACCCAGGAGATTCATGATGTGTGCCAGATGCTTGAGCTACACGACATGGAAAAAGGCCATGGAAAAACATCACTAAATAGCCTACCTTTTTCATATTCTGCAATGAGGAAAGAGAACATCATTTAAACATGTCTTAACAAATCATGCAACTGTCGACTGGTTTGAGGGCATTGACAAATCACATGCGTCCTGAGCCAACAGCGACTTTTTTCTTCTGTGTTCAAGTGGAACGATCAGAACATTTACAACAGAACGAGAAATGTCATTCCCATGACCAGTTTTCCATTCAGCGTTTAAGTCTCTTTTTGTATTCCATAATATTTAGAATAGTTAATTCTGTCCGCACTTGGCAGGTGGAATCATGGTTGTGCTTTTTCAGAAATGTATTAGACTTTTCAAGGTGTAGATTTTGGTTTGGGCTCTTTGTAACCTAGCTTGGAAGCCAGGCTAGCAAGTAACTAGAAGGTATCGTATTGCTCTTTTCCTCTCATTGATACCCATTGTAAGTGCTACTATTTGCCAAAAAATGGTTGGGCATGCTGATTGTTTTTTATAGACGGGGACGAGGTCTCTCACTAACAAGAAATATGATTGGGTGGCCTTGCAATGAGTATAAAGCCCAATTCCTTCATTTTTGACACAATGCACCTACAAGTTAAAAGGACCAATTCCAGACTTTTAAGTCATTACTAGCTCGCTAGCGGTGTGGCTAAGAGTTTGGTCGGCAGGGGAAGTTAATGCCTGTTAAGTCCGTTGTCATGCCTGTAAGTCCGTTAAATGTTAAAAGTACTCAGCGTTTGCCTGGTGGGGTCTTTTCCAACAAACTTGTCCATTTTGAACAGAGAAAGTCTTTAGCTGTGACATTTGAATACATTAGCCCACTGCTCTGGGACACAGACAGACATTTTGCCTGCAGTGAATAAACCTGGGTCACAGACAGATCGCACCATGACCTCCTACATCACCCTCTTCATGGGGGACTGCGGCAGGCTGAGCCCATTCAAAGGGCCAAAGAATGAGCCTCGAGGCTTTGGTCTGATGCAGCCCGTCTCCCAAGAGCCCCAGGGTGCCTGCGGTAAGTTCTGCTCAGCGAGCTCCCCTTCACAGCACTCGCAGCGGCACTGCTGTCCAATTGGTTGCTTTGTCCCCATATAAAGATTGAGGGAAATACCCCTACTCTGTCCTCAAAAGGAAAATGTGTGTAGACATGCATATAACAGTCTGACATTAGGGAAGGGATGTCTTCATCAACGTTGACGTTGGGGGTTGACATCTGCTGACCCCCTGCTGACCCCCCGAAGCTCCATACTGGAGGGAGGACCTTACTAGCCGAGAGCAGCACACCGCTATCTAAACACAGAGCTGGAGCTGTGAGCAGAGCGATTAACACATGAAACAGCTGGCAAGGTGCTCAGAAATAGGTCAGAAGAGGAGGTCCTGTTTGTCTCAAGTAGTTAATGATGCCATGACATATTTAGTACGTGTATGTGTGTATGTGTATGTGTGTGTGTGTGTGTGTGTGTGTGTGTGTGTGTGTGTGTGTGTGTGTGTGTGTGTGTGTGGGGCACAGAGATTGTGTGTGTGTGTGTGTGTGTGTTCTATGTGCACACGGACAGGCTGGTTGTGACATTGTGAGCGGCTGGTTCGACCTTCACAGTAAAAGGCAGAGGGGAACAAAGGCAGGCCCATCACTGATACACACAGAAATGGCCAAGTGCTTGAAGTGTACCAGAAACCTCTCTTTGCCTTATAAGGTAGAATAAAGGGACATATGACGTTTTTTTTTCCTTCTTATTCATCCCTCTCTGTGGACCGGAGGTTCTGACCTGCGTTGTGTCAGAAAGTGTCCCCAGTGTATTTAATAGCCTGGGTTCTGAATGTGAACATGGTGGAACTGACGGGGGTGCACTTTGCTCTGTCTTCTCACAAGCCACATCCAAACCAGATCCAAACAAGGAAAACATAAGTCATATTTCTGGCCACCAATGTCCTAACCGTACATGATTTTGGGAAGCGAGCGGTCACTTACCATAAAGAAAGGTTGAAAATACGGAAGGTGGCCAAATGCTTAGTATGTGTATAAAAAAAGAGGGAGGACCAGCCGTTTAATTGCAACATGGTTTCCCTATTGTTTTTATTTTGTTTTATTTTTTTGTCAGCAAAAAAGCTAACAATTGCTAACGGAGGGAGCCAAAAAAATCCAAACAAACGGAGGACATAGTGACTCGTACCTGCACTCAGGTGCATGGGAGAGCCAGCTATCACAGAATCATAAATGAAGGGCTCCTTCCTGGCAGGAAGCTGTCTGCTGATACAATGTCTTTGGCTTTTACTTTACATTTGACTGTTAATCCGAGGCATGACAAGGCACGAAATGAAGAAGGCTCAAATCGAGCTAATTCTACTGAGTGCTGCTGAGCTCGCCACCTCCGGTGTTTCACTGTGATATACACTGCAGCTGTTTTGGTTCACCCCCCACTCGTGATTGGCAGAGCCTCTTCAACCTAGCTTGCATCTGTCCTCCGCTGTAACACTGTAGGACCACCTGTATATGCTCTGTTGTGTACTTACTCAAGCTGGGGTACAGAGACTGGAGGATTTGTGGGCTTCTCTTCTAGGAAAAGAAGGGAAATTTAAGTCATATTTCGATCCATGTGTGTAGGGCTATGAGTCTGTGACTGTGATGTACAACCAGGAGGAATACACTATTGAGTGTGAAAAGGGTTCGGTTCATTGAGAAATCCTTTGTAACACAAGTCATGACTACCTCTAGTTCATATACAGGTAACTGCCAAAACAAAGGAAATCAAGGGTTCTGGCCGCTCTGTTATGGTGTGGGGTGCATTTTCCTGGCATGGTTTAGGTCCACTCAGCCCCTTGGAGGACAGGGTAAATGCCAATAAATACCATACTATTCTGTGATCACCTTCACCTTATGGGGCAGCGTTTCTGTCCTGATGGAAGTGGTGTCTTCAAGGATGACGATACCCCATCTACAAGGCACGAGTGGTCATAGAATGGTTTGGTGAGCATAAAAACGATGTGAACCATATACCGTGGCCGTCTCAGTCACCAGTTCTCAACCCAATTGAACACTTATGCGAGATTGTGGAGCGGTGCTTGAGACAGCGTTTTCCACCAGAGTTCCAGAGACTTGTAGAATCAGTGCCAAGGCGCATTAAAGTTGTTCTGGCAGCTTGTGGTGGCCCAGCCTTAAGATGCTTTATGTTGGTGTTTCCTTTATTTGGAACCTGCATGTTTATTTAACCGACAAATGCTTATGCGTCTCAGACACCAAGATCTTCATCAGAGCATTGAGGAAATGTGGAAAACGCGTAGCTCAAATAAACCACCCGACCGGTGTAATAATCATGTGAAGCACAGAAACAAACAACACAACGATTCATTTTGAACAGTGTTTTTTAGACCCTGAGCAGATTAACTGCATTTGAAACACAGTGGACTCCCACATATATGGCACTGACAATTCTGTAAACGTTCCCCTAGGCTCCTGACGCCAGGTATGAAGCTGTCTCTTGATAAACAGCCCCAGTCTTCTCTGGTTTAATGGATGGGAAAGAGAGAGCGATTGCTTTAAGAGAGTGATAGAAGAGCCCCCACCAACAGCCTCCTCACAGATGCACTCTCCCTTCCTCTTGCACACGGACGCACACTCATGCAGACATACAGACACGCATGCGTGCACACACACACACACACACACACACACACACACACACACACACACACACACACACACACACACTCTCCCTGCTTATTGGAGAACTCGTTCATGTGAGGAAAATGAGACCGCTGATAGATATTTGTAATCTGTAGAAGCGGGGAGGTAAAGAAATGACTATGTTTAAATCAGATGATAAGGACATTTCCATTTCCAACTCTTATTACCCACTTGTTGCCCTTAATCAAAGCCTTCTGATGAATTCAATGAAAACACTCTGGAATTTTATTAAACAGTCCACGCCTAGTCCAGTGGTGAACACATGTCATCCGAAGTGAACCCACATGCAGTCCTCTACCAGTTTTAGCAAAGCGCTTGAAAGCCTGTAGTCCTATTCTATGTTTTCATGTGCAACTAGGTGGTAACTGTTCTACAAGTTTTGTTATATAATGCATTCTCTTTTTTAACATTTTTATTATTTCCCGTTTTTCTCCCAATTTGGTGGCCAATTATACCCTCGATTTTTCCAATTCACCCTCCCCCACGAGTCTGCCGCCCACATACACGGGACAAGCCACTACCCCGAGGCCGGCACTGAACTGCTTCCTCGGAGACGGAAGGACTTGCCCACAGGGGAATGCTTTTACCGTTACACCACCCAAGGCCGCATATATTGCATTCTTTACACAACTCGTAATGTGATCACAGGGACATAGGACAGTTATGAACGGAATAGAATTATATTTATGGGGGTCTCTTTGTAATGATGTACAGTGGTATCAGTTTCATATAGCCCTTTTAAGATCATGTCAAAAATGGTGACATTTTGCAGCTCTCTTACAAAAGCCAATTTGAAACGATGGGCAAGACTCACACAAATGAGTAAAGTGTGACCGTAGTGGTGTTGGTGTTGCCATGAGCGAGTCTGTATGTCCTGCAGCAGGCTGACAGCTTACGTAAACGTTCCCGGATTTCTTCGTAAAGCACGCAGTTTATCGGTCATGACGTTCCTTCCCTCTTCTGCAGGATTTAAGGTTCCGCTTCCTTCAGGGATCTAAGCAGATTTTTGTCCGAGAAGACGTTTTCCGGGCAGTGCAGTTGCGGCTCTGTGTCAGTCGCTCTCAGCCAGAGTCGTGATGTACTGCGTGTTGTAGCGGCCCCCTTTCTCCATTTTCCCCTCTCTTTCTCCTATTGTTGTAATCACTTTTGTACTGTGCTGTGTATCACAGCTATAGAACCTGCAACCACGCAGGGACCACTGCAGCCACTCCTCTCTGTCAGGCAGTGACTTTTCGACACTACCCGCCCCACGCACAGCATACCTGGACTTGGGTCAATTCCTATTTCAGTTTAAATTCATGGGACACTTCTAATGAAAATCTAATGAAGTGGGGAATTGACCTTGAATTTGATTTGCAAAGATATTTAAGCAACAGAATTGGTTAAATAATCATTGGAATTTGGATTTTTTCAATTGGAATTGATTTAGTCTAATTGACCCTACCTTGTTTATTAGGTATAATGACCATGAAGAGTAAATTGTGTATAGGTTGCAGAAAATGTGATTTTTCAGTTTTTCCCACCATAGCAGTGCGATGGTGATTTAAAAATGATATAAACCTTAGCCTATAAACCTAAAAGATTAATGAAATAAATGTATTTACTGTATTTGTAAAAGTAATCACCCCCTTGGACTTTTCCTTTTTATCTGGCACATTTTTGGTAGTGCTGTGATCAACCAACTATTGCTAATCTACAGTGTCAGAAACCTGTAATTACTCATCACAATTACCTGTAATTACTGCAATACCACATTACATTTCCTTGAAACATATCAGTCAACAGCCAATGTTAGCATTTTGATCACAGCAAATGTTTTTGCATTTTGACCTAAAGTGGCCCTGCCAACCACCAGCATTGACACACAGTCAGATACACCAATATGTGCGAAAATATGACTGTGTCAGTCACAAGCCTACATTGACCAGAGATTGGTACATTACAAAATGTGTGCCAAATTCCAACTAACACTAAGGGACAACTTGTATGACCTTTGTCATTCTTGTTGGCCCTTTGGGTCACTGACCCGAATCGAATGTTGGCCCGCTGATAAAAATGACGGAAGGCCAGAATTGGACCAACTGGGTCATGTTTACTGTGTAGTTTATATATAAAAAGCAGTTTATGCAACAATAGGAATGTATTCAGGAGATTCTTGCCACTCTCACAATGAAACTGCAGTGTTTACATGTCGTGAGAATGGCCTGATGGTGAATCAGTGTCTCTCCGCCTTGGTCCCCAGTGAAGCCAGCGCTCTGCACACAATGCAGCGTCTGAGTCCTTTCCTCTGGCTCCGGAGGCCGAAGTCACACCTCTCAAAGAGGCCTTTATGGCCTCCTCCCATGTCCCTGTAATGAGGTCTCCTCCGTTTTAGTCTAATTAAATTTCCAGACCTTCCTGGAATCGTTGCCTTCGGTTACAGAGTGATTACAGTGGATAAAGAGGCTTCCACGCAACGACGCAGAGATACTGACTTCTTTATTGCGTTTTTTTTTTTTACCGAGATGAATAAATGAGAAGACTGTGGCAGATATATACAGGACAGTGATACTGTAGTGCTATTCTGTTTTCAAATGTCCTGCCATTATAATGCTTTAGCCGCTTAGCTCAGGAGTAGTGTATTTGCATTGGATCTGACATGGAAAAAACACAAGTAATTTTGTCGTTGAGTTGTGACAGGCTGCATGCAGGATTTGTGGGCCAAACCATTGAGGTTGATGTAGGAGACTGATCTTACATACATGCAGACATGCACTCGAGAGAAAATCTGGTCATATGAGTGAAAATGATCATTTGATGGCGATTTCTCCAAAAAATGTTTGCAGCACATACTTCAAATTCTCAAAACTGAAATCATTGGTTTATTACAACCTTTGAAATGGTTGATTCAGTATTTCAGTATGTCTACACCCGTGTAATCATAGTGAGTGTGGCAACTCAAGAGTTTCTGTCTGTCATGCCATCAGCACTGGGGTTTGGGTTAGGCGGTTGTGTGGTAGCCTGGATGAATGTAGCTGAATTAAAGGGGTAGGTGGAGGTTCTGGGAGGGGATCGGGGTTTAAACTCGGTTGGGCCGTGTCCTGAGGGATATGATGGATACCGCAGTGTGATCGTGTGTTTCACAGATGCTAATCGCAAACCCCTTACAGCCTACGGCCTGCGCCCTGCACTTACTGCACTGATCTTGTGCGCTAACTATGGTTGTTCCTACCATGTATTAATGCACATCTTGTAAGTCGCTCTGGATAAGAGCGTCGTGCAGCACCCAGCGCGTCGGAGCAGGCATCGTGGCAATAACGCAGCGGTCTGTGTCGTGTTTTAGGCACCTGAACCTTGCCGTGCGGCCGAAGCAGCTCCCCGCGCTCGTCCGCAGCGGCGTCCCAGAGGCCCTGAGAGGGGAGGTGTGGCAGCTCCTGGCCGGTTGCCATAACAACGACCACCAAGTGGAAGAGTACCGCACACTCATCACCAAGGTAAGCCTTACCTCTCGACTCATAACCTGAGCTGTGACATCGCCCAACTGTCCTGTGGCTTAGGGGCAGGATAGGACTGTTCTGGGTCTAGCTAGGCTACAATGGGTCAGGCCACCTCTGTGAACATTGAAGGTATCTGATGGTATGTAGCATAATGTAAACTTTGGGATACTGGTTGGCCTCAATTTTTGTGTAGATTCCTATCTATGCTTAATGCCCTTTTTTGAATAGGGTCTTGTTCAGTTGCAATTTGCTGTGGATGTAAAAAGAATGGACTGAACTATTCCTAATCCCTTGCTGAAAGGGCAGTGTTTGTGTGGTGCTGCTTGAATTTGACTTTTCTTTGGCCTTCGGCTCGACACGTGTACACTCCAGCTTTGTGGGTCATGCGCCTCCTTCATTTTCCGATCAAGCCGGCCTGCAGGTTGGTTTGGAGTTTCAGGTTTTCTTTGGTGTCTTTTAGGGGCAGTTTCTCCGTATGGGGTTGTCACTACACGCATAGCTCCTGGGCTCCCATTGACATTTCTCCACAGAGAAACCAGTGTTCTGTGTAACTGAGGGAATTATCAGAGGTCTCATACAAAACAAAGTGCTGTGTAGATTTGCTGATGTCTTCTCTCACCTTCTCCAAGGAGTCACTGTCCCTCTCCTCCTCAATAGCTACCAAGATAACTGCAGGAGAATGCATCTGGTTTTCATGTTGATGTCTGTTTGTTTTGCGTGGCAGTTTTAATTTTTGGTCGAGTCAGGAGACTGATGACTAATGGAAGTCTGGCAGTGTATTGTCTCCAGTGGCGATGACAGTCCGCTATTGTGAAAGGCTGGCCAAGCCTGGCTCTTGTCCTCGGTCTCTCCCGCGATGGGAAGAGACTGCTGCTTTTCCACTGTGTTGCTTCTGATCACTGAGAGCTGCTCATCTCTGTGGGCGAAAAGCAAAGGAGTGCCCCCACACTGTTCGATTGCTCCCGACGCGATTTAATGTGCTAGCACAGACAACGTTTCGACCAGAGCATGGTCTTCGTCAGGTAAAGGTGATCACGTGGTTGAACCTGGTGGTTATTGTATAAATAAACAATTCCTTGGTCAATTGGCAAGTCTACATCATAAATTCATAATTAGTTACTCATTACAAAATTGAGCGCTATACGTGATCAGTTGCATTTCTCAAACAGTTGCATGTTACAAATACGTTATAAATAATAGATGCTTGTGTGTATCCAAGTTGTTTGGAAAAGTATATACCGACTATACACATGTAGTCCTTAATAATGCATATAGCATACAGAAATAGGACATAGGCATGTAGTTTATGGTATCAAAAGTTAGAGAAAGGTTGTAATTGTAAAGGATTCATTTAGACCTTTTTGAGACGTAGTATCAAGTAACATTTCCTTTGTTTATTTATATAGGTACAACCATGTGATCACCTTTACCTGACGAAGACCGTACTCTGGTAAAAACGTTGTCTGTGCTAGCACATTAAATCGCGTTCGGGAGCAATCGCACAGTGTGTGGGCACTCCTTTGCTTTTTACGCTTAAAATCCATCTTAATCCTAACCTTAATCCTATGTCAAATGTTGTGTTGTGTTGTAAAGTCCAGGGTCATCTTACTCAAATAAATTGTAGTCTTGTGAGGTGTTTCTGAGATTATGTCTGGAGACTCTGCTGCTCAAAATTGAGTCTCGGTGCTGTTTAAAATGGCCACTAACAGACCCACTGATTTCTAGTCTGTTTATTGATGATCAAGCATGGGTTATCATCCGAGCTTTAAACGCAACCACAAACTATAAAAGGGTCTCTCTAGGCTATTTCTGTGCCAGTGCAAAGGAACCCACAACCTCACACTGCACTGTTGTTGGTACTACACTGTTTACGTGCGCACCATTGCATGATGTGGATGTTATGCACCAGTTTGGAGCTCCGCCCTCAGAGACGTTGGATTGGTTTTTAAATTGAGATTGTTGGGTTTTTTCTCTCTCTCATTGTTTCCACCCACTTTAAGTTCAGCTCTAGCCATGTATTGTAAGATTAACACTGGTAGACTGGGGCTGGGTCTACTTAAAATGTAACCCCAGGTTGTCACAATTTGAATGTATTTGTAAGAGTTTTAAGCCAAAGGGCTTACATCAATACATATTATTCCATCCATCATTTTCATTGTAGGTCCTTTAATAATTTTCCTAAACTGGGCAACAGCATCACAAGCAATATCAAAACAACAACTGTGTTATTCTATAAATAGTATTAAACCAAATAACATTTGACAAAGGGAAATTTGCATCTTTCTTCACGATACTTTGCGGCGGTAGGCAAGTCGGAGCCACTTCCTGTTTCTAAATGGTTACCCCCCAACACAATCGCCGGTGATTTGGAGATCTGCGTTTTCCCAGACGGAGATTGTTTGAAAATCTTGATCTACACCTGCCTCACCCCTCTCTGCCTTTCCCCCTCCTCTAGAACAGCCCTTTGTGTTCCTCTGCACCTTGTGGGAAACGCTCCTAGTCAGAGGCACAAAGCTGTTGAGATTGCGTCGTTCCAGACTGTCGCCTCTCTCGGCAGCCTTCGTTCTAACGGGACCGTCAAGCAAGCCTGCGCGGCTGGCCAGGTTCTGACTGTGTCACTTGTGTCTGTCAGATAGAGTAGAGCCTGTGAGACCGGAGGGAAGCGTCTCCGTAAACGGTATCAGCAGCGATCTCTCACGCCGCTCCCGGGAGGACGAGCCAGAGGAGTCTCCCGTTTGTCTGGCCGTGAAACGGGGAGCTGCCAGATCTCCCCGGAGAGAGAGCCCGAGAGCGGCTTTATCCGTCACGTCACTTTAGCCGGCTGCTCGGCACCGCCTCCTTGTTCCCCTGTCCATTTTCTTTCCACGTTCGTTGCGGACATCTCTCCGCTGTGTTTTCAGGGCGTGGACACCGCACCATCACATGCATCCGAGCATCGCAGACAGTGGTCTAAATTTGACAGGATTATCCGCCGGCCTCATTTAGATGTCGACGTCTAATTGGAGATCGACAGCCTGGCGAAGTGCCAACTTTTATGCTAGCGGCGTACATTTGTTAGTTAGCGACCTACTTTTGCCGTTGTCATCGAGACACACGTCACTGTGCAAGTGCCAGAGAACAAAGCAAAGTAAACGTTGTGTTGACAAAACACTTATTTAGCCATTAGAGAGCTCTTGAGGTGGAAAACTTTGAGATGTTGACACAGTTGTGCTCCCCATTAGGAAATGGCGTGACGAGAGGGAAGCCATCTCACTTTGGTATAGGGAAAAGTGCAGGGATGTTTTGAACTCAACAGATGACGTAAAACAATAGCCACAGGTGCAATCAGATTCCATATGTGTAAACGGTGAAAAGGGGGGCGAAAGACAAATAGAAACGTTCATATGCCGTAACCGACCGTTAAAAATATCTTCGATCATAAATTAGCCTTTTACAGTGTTTTGTCAAACAAAAACTTTTACAAAATTGCGCATATTCACATTTTGAAATTGCGTCAGCCATTATGTTTATTTTCAATATTACCAGTTCATCTGACCTTTGATGTATCTGCCATAGCTCTGGTCCTGATAAGATCATGTTATGTTATGTGTGTTATGTGGCATAGTCACTCAGCGAACTTGCCAACCTCATGTTGCTCAGTGAGGAGTGTCTTCCCCTTAGTGTTTAAACAGTGCGTAACATGCTGAGGGCTAGGTGGGGGTTTCATTCGGTATGGATCAGACAAATCTATTCTGCTTGTTTATGTGAGTGACTGTATACAGTATATCCATTACATTTTAAACATAAACATTCTAAAACATTCTCATTTTCAGAGGTTTGGAAACCCAGATCACTTTTATATATCAATTAATGATAATAATAATAATGATGGATTGTTTTTGTATAGTGGCTCTCACAATCTCAAAGTGCTTTACGATCAAATTATTAGACCTAAACAGATTCAGGTATGGTTACAGGTACACAAAAAGGCCTATGTTTTCTAGCTGATGTCAAGATGCCAGGTGAAGTCATGTAAAGTAGTGCTTGGCTTCACATGTGTACCTGGGTGAGGTTTTTACCTCAGAAGACGCTTGCTTTGCATGGTTGGCTCTGGACTCTAGAGCGGAGCCATTACATTACATTTACATTTTAGCCATTTAACAGACGCTCTTATCCATAGCGACTTACACAGTGTACATTTCTTTACATTCAATCCATTTATACAGCTAGATATTTTACAGAAGCAATTCAGGTTAAGTACCTTGCTCAAGGGTACAACGGCAGTGCTCCACCTGGAAATTGAACCTGCAAACTCTGAGTTACAAGCCCAGTTCCCAACCATTATCCTAACACTGCCGCCTCCACAGCGTGTCAGATTGCTTTCCGTCGGGCTCCTGGCTGCTCCGTGCCCCACGCTCTGCTGTGGCGCCAGTCAGAGCTGTCCTGACAAACCGCGTACCTCAGAGGTGCCAGACCTGAGTCAGGCAGGCTAGGAGGTGCCGAAGACTCGCGTTGGTTAATGTGACCGGTCCAAACAGCTGTCGGCTAGGTCAGTGTGGCTGGCAGTCTCTCTTGGTCTCTTTCTATGTGGTAGAGGTGGGCTATGGTCTTTGGGCTGAGCTGTTCTTACAGTATTGGATATAAAGAGGGTTTTGACCTTTCCTTGGCCAGCCGGTCTCGGAAATGTGTGCTTTTAGAATCAGGATGCACGGCAACGCAAACACGTCATACAATCAAGGATGCAGTACTACTAAAAAAATGATGAAATAGTGCAACAACGACTGAAATGTCTGCACTAAATATCTGGCGTAGGATGGCATATGCATTCCCCTCTGCAGCTCCAGATGCATGGCCTAACCAGCCGTGGAGATGTGTAAGGAATGAGAGGCACCCTTGTGCTTTAGAGAGGGCCGTAGACATGCTCTCACACTGGGGACACTCAGTCACAGTGACGTTTCTTTCCACGGTCCGTTTGTTTGTACGTTCGCGAGCTCAGGGTGCGTTTCCTGGGGTCTGCTATGTCGACTGGCGTTACGTAAAGTCAACATCCCAAGGCTGCGGGGTCCCAGGTGGCAGCAAGATGTTGGGCCCCCATCACCACCACCACCCTCCTCTCCCCCAAAGTTTGTCCAAATAAACTCAGCCCTGCTGCCACTGGGCTAAGCGCGGGGGCAGAATACACAGTCCACAGTCTGCCCACGCTGCAGGAAGTGTCCCTCCCAAATGTCCCCAGCTGTAAGCTTCATTCGAGACGCATCAGTCGCACCTCACTTTTGTTGAAGGGCGTCTGTGTGTCATTTGCCCTTTTGCTATTCCACAGGTTTTAAATGTATGGCTTTGCCGTGAGGACGAGCAGCCTTTGTTTGTTTGTTTGTTCTGCCTTTTTCATGATTCTGTAGAAATGTCGGGGTGTCATATTTAATCTCAAAATTGAACCTCTTCATTTAAAGGGAGTAAAGAAAATGTAGGAAAGTTGTAGGAAATCTAGACCAGGGACGAGACTACAACATAATAAATAGACCGAATCCTGTTTTTCGATTTAAATGACATCCCAAATCACTGCGTTCAGTCCAGTGTCAGTGAGGTCCTCTCAGAGTTGGTGCAATGTGGGAGCCAAGATTTATTAGCTGACAATGTAGTCAATACTTTATATCGTTTAGGGCTTTTTATTTTAACAAATATTCTAGCAAACCCTGTCAGAGCTGTCCATGGAGGCGTTTCAGAGACTGATGAACAGAGGGATAAGAGGGAAGAATCTTAAAACAAATTTTGGTCTGAAAACACGTAGCTTTGTCTACAATTTCTTATTTATTTCTGCTTTGTCTCACAATTTCTTATTTATTTCTGCTCTCAAAAGCCCTATTCTCTCTGCTCTCAGTGAGCTCAGTCAGAAACAAAGGTCTAGAATATCAATAGCTCCTATCAGCACTCAGAAGGGAAAACAGCGTTAGCTTCTCTCTGCTCTCAGAAGGGCGAGCAGCGTTGGCTTCTCTCTGCTCTCAGAAGGGCGAGCAGCGTTAGCTTCTCCCTGCTCTCAGAAGGACGAGCAACGTTGGCTTCTCTCTGCTCTCAGAAGGGCGAGCAGCGTTAGCTTCTCTCTGCTCTCAGAAGGGCGAGCAGCGTCAGCTTCTCTCTGCTCTCAGAAGGACGAGCAACGTTGGCTTCTCTCTGCTGCTCTCAGAAGGGCGAGCAGCGTTAGCTTCTCCCTGCTCTCAGAAGGGCAAACAGCGTTAGCTTCTCTCTGCTCTCAGAAGGGCAAACAGCGTTAGCTTCTCTCTGCTCTCAGAAGGACGAGCAGCGTTGGCTTCTCTCGGCAACCCGTGTACTTTTCTCTTTTCCTCAGGCAGTTGTTTTCATTAGGAAGGGAATTGGTCTCATTGACAGTCGATAGAGTATAGGTCATTGTACATGAAATAAATACTGTCCATCAGTACCACCTATAGATTAAAGTCATGCCTCTCTGCCTCGAGGTACTAACAAAGTGCAGCAGAGAAAAGAGCTCTCTTTATAAAGGTGTTGACATGAGAAAGTAAATAACCGGGGACAGGGGTCGCAAATGAGCTTTGGCTAGAAACCCTGTGTGCAGTACATCTGTTTCATGTTTTTAACTTGTAACAATGTTTACTTGGACTTTCCCTGACAAATAAACAAAGAAGTAAAAATAAAGTACTGGCTAACAGAAGATGTCTTCCAAACAGATTTGAATCGCCTGTCTTATATGCCTTGGTGATTCAACCTAAAAGTAGATTTAAGAATAAATGAATAAACCACCTTTTTGTTGTGCACGGAGCCGTGCTATCCCTCAGGCAGTTTGGACAGGTGGAAGTCATGTTTCTGCATCACTGTGTTTGTTCACTGTGCCACCACAAGCTTTCAGGTAGCCATCCTGTCTCAGACTCATAAAGCAGAACTGAGTCCACAGTGCTTTCAGAGCAGTCTATCATAGCAGGGGTCAACCTGTTCTTTAGGAACAAAGTTATGAGGCAAGGCCCCTTTCCTTCCATGCATCTGCTTTTATTTTGAAGGCCGGTTACACACCTTTGCACCCGTTACTCCCGCTCCGGGCTTACACTAATGGAGTAATGACTTTCACAAATCTATTCCGTAAGTGAAAGATGTCTTATCACAGGCAGACGGTCATCTCAATCTCTCCTTGAAAAGTATTGAGTTTGGTTTTCTGTTAGAAGTAGAAGGTCCTGGCCTTCCGCGTGGTCCAGTGGTTGCAACATTCGACACTGGCCACGGTGACCGGGGTTCGAATCCCCGTCGCGCCAGAGTCGGCTCTGGCCAGGAGTGCCACCAGGGGGCGGCGATTGGCCCTGTAGTACCGGGTTACGGTCGACGGCCTGACGAGTGCCGTCTCAGAGGAGACGATGCTTCACCTTCGCAGGACTACAGCAGCGAACTCACAGTACTAGGGGGGGATTGACATAAAATAGCAGGTGCAATTGGCTACTAAATTGGGAGAAAATGGGATAAAATCAGAAACAAACAATAAGTAAATACATACATACTTTTTTTTTTTTTTTTTTTTATGTAAAAAAAAAAAAAAAAAAAAAAAAGGAGAAGTAGAAGGTCCTGGCTGGTACCTCCGGCTCGGCTTGGCTCTGCACTGCAGAGGTGCAGGGAACCTTCTTCGGTCTGTCAGCTGTCCCAGCGCAGCTGCCCTCCGAACAGGAAGGAGCGCTGGAGCTGCCGGTCTCAGAGAGAGGGAGAGAAAAATGGTAGTGGTTGCAGCCCAGTCGGACACGTCCGTCTGCCAGGAACCAGCTTTGGCTTGTGATGCCGCTGCGACGAGAGGCAACTACCTAATGAAGGAACTCCCTGCGGCGGTCCCCCTGGTTCAGCACCGGACAGCTCGCATAAGTGGAGTCTTCCTGGGAGCTGTCCCAGCATTTACAGGGCCACCCGCTCCTGTGGCCCCAGGGTCTTTTTTGAAGCATCTTGTGACTTGGAAAGATATTCGGTTTGAAATTGTATCAACAAAAATGTTTGTGTCTGCGTGGACTGAAAAGACAGTGAATTATATGAAAACACATTCACATAATATTCGGCTGTGGTGTACTGTGATTTTTCCTATTAGACCTGTTCCCCGAATACTATAGCGATGTTAGTATTTCCTTTTCCTTTTTCTTTTCTTTTTTCTTACTTCATGGAATCAAAATGGATTTAATTGGGGTTTCTTGCCACCGATCAACACAAATTACTCTATAATGTCAAATATGGTCTGATGAGACCAAGACTGAAATTTTTGGCCTCAATGTTAGGCGCCATGTTTGGCGCAAGCCTAACACTTCATGTCATTTAATCAATTAAATCCATTTTGATTCCATGAAGTAAGAAAATAAAATTGGCCAACTTGGGCAGTGTGCCAGGGGTGGAAGGTTGTCTTTGTCATGAATGAAAGCCTCACTTCCTTATTCCAGTTCCAGGGCACCACTGTGTTCCTATGTTGACCATTTAACCCTTCAAAATGCATGAGAGATACTAGATGTAAATGCAATGTCTAATCTCCTCTGCTGTCTGTATCTGTTGTCCTTTGCTATCCATTGCCGAATGCAGGCATTGCAACATCACTTTCAGTGCAATACGCAAAAGGCACACGGTATAATATCCACACATAGGGTCTTTGTTGGAATGAGGTCACGACCTTGAACAACAGCAATATGCTGTGTCTGTTCAACTCATGGTTTGATGTACGATTGTTTGGTGGTTTAACAGTAGCCCTTACAATATTGAAAGGAACATTGACAGGCCAATCAACTTGTTTTCCTCATGCTAGACCGTTGGAATGTTAAACACAGAAAATATTTATTTATTTGTAAGGGACATAGGAAAAACATTGTTACAATGTTATAAAACAATATAATGTGGGTTCAGCATTGGGGTTTTAATGTGATGCTTGGTAGTTGAACTGCAGTTGAGACTAAATTACATGTTTTTCCCCAAACTGTGACCAATTTTAAGTAAATCCATTTTTCAATTTTTGTTTATTGTACATTGGTGGAGTTTTTTTGCATGGAAAATCACATTCTAATACTTAACTTCATAAGAATAATAGTGTAAAAGTAAAACTGCAAATATCTAACTATCAGAAAAATAATACCCACCTTGAAAAATAGGGTTTATCAAAACTCACTCAGTCCACTGAGTGAGTTTTGGAAAAATACTCTGCAAATTGAAAATTACATGGAACAATGAGACAACATCTTATGTACGTCTTATGAATTCAACGCTTGAAACAAGCATTTGGATCAAATTTGTAATTTTTTTTTGTTTTTACATGTTTCTGAAACCTATATTCCAACTATATAGTTTGAAAACGTGCAGTGCCTCGGCTGCGTCTCTTTTATATATTTATAAAAAAGATATATTTTTGTGATTAAACTAACATAAAATGTTGAAACAAAGTTAATTAAAGTTTTTTCGTGCCTGCTGGGGAGGGGCAGCCGCAACCCCCCCACCCGCTCATGTGCCGTCTGCACACAAAGCTTGTGTTTATTCTGGGGTTTTTATGGTTCCCCATGGAAACGGCTCCTGGTGCCGGGGGCTTCAGGCTGGTCCGAGCATGACCCATACTGTGGCCAGATGTGGCGCTCTCAGAGGTCAAACACTCCACTCCTCCCGACACCTCACACACTGCACCATATGCTCAAGAACAACACACAATGCTCTGTCTGTTCGTCCTCTCCAGTCCTCATCTCAGCCCTCCGAGACGTCCCGTCTAATATTGCCATTGTTTTTATTTTCACATAACACACACCGTTATTAACGGCAACATTGCTATGACATAAATTACTGCACTTGTAATCTTAGGTGTGAGGTGGTGGCCAGAAAGTGTTGTGATCAATTATTTAAGATATTTTTACCTTTCTATAAGGGAAATGTCATGCTAATGAATCCCTGTGGGATGTCTATGATCTGAGTGCTGCTGCATATGCTGAAATGACCTTTCTGCAAAAGGTATACTTAATAATGCGATGCAGCTAGCTAGCTGGTTTCATGGAAGTGCCTCACAAATTCAGTTAATTGTTTAGTGGTGAACATTTAAAATGTCCCAGTATAGGTTCTTTGGGGGTGTTATCGATAACTCACTTGTGAAGGCTACTTTACAATGCTAGCTAGCTGCGTGAAAATGATCGAGTTAAATAAACGCAGGGATCTGGTTTAACCAGTGTAGATCCCAGATGCCTGCACCAGCAGTCCTGCTCAGGGGGAATCAGTTGGACCCAGGGCCGCTCAAGTGAAACATCCTCTGTCCTAATAATGGATGAGCATGGACTCTCCACCCCTTCAGCTGGTGGTATTTTTAGCTCCTCATGTTCCACAGTAACGATGTTCATGAGCACAGGGGCATATGTCTGGAGCGAGCACCTCCCCGGCACGAGGCAGCACCGCGAGCACGGCTGGCCTCGAATGCGCGATGCTGGGATGGAGGGTAGCTGGAAGTCCAAGTCCGCGGTGCAATGTGGGCCCTGAGAACCGTTGTCCGTCTGGGGAACTAAATGTTGCAGCAGCATCTTGCGATGCGTTGTAAAAGGGAACAGGTGCACTGGAGCCCAGGGCAGGGCACCCTTTCCACCTGGGAGAATTTTCAACGCTCCACTGTGCCCAACTTCTCATCCATCACACCACCAGCTCCTCCATCTAGACTGTGCCCTAAGCTGACCTCCTGACTAGCGCCAGTGGCTTCTTCCCCTCAGAAGGGGCCAGTCGTAAAGCAGAAAACTGTTTAAAAGCTAATTAAAGAGTCACAAGGATGGCATCCTCAAAATGGACCACTATATCCCCTTGTGTTGATGTAAAAGTACACACACACACTATACGTTGTGTACTACACATTTACATATGTGGTGATCTGTTGCTCACCAGATACAGAAGTGTGTGTGTTTTCGCTACTTGTGTTTGGGATTGTGATTATTGGGATACTATTTTGACAAATTTATAGAACTAGTAACAAAGATCAGGAGCAGAACCTCCACGGTGGTCTTATCAGGAATTCTGCCAGTACCATGTGCTTGTAAAGGGAAGCAAAGTTTTATATGGCGATTTATCATGTGGCTACAAACCTGGTGTAGGAAAGGGGGTACCGTTTTATGGGGCACTGGGACTCCTTTTGGAACAGGGGTGACCTGTACAAGCATGGCAGGCTACACCTGAACTGGAGGGGTACAGCTGCATTGGGCCAGCATATGCTTAGGTTAGCAGAGGAATATTTAAACTAGTGACTGGGGGGGGGGCAGGGAGGAAGGGGCACAGACTGCCTAGATGGTAGATAACAGGGCAAGGTATAATACCTGTGAGGATATAATTAATAAAGACCTTTTAGACCATAATGTGAATAGAGGTGCTTTGGCACTTAGGTTTGGATTTTTCAGGAAGGATAGAACAAATAAAAGGTGTGTGTATGGCCCTTAAAGGAAATCTTAATGTGCAAGATATTCTAGGAATTAACTCTCTCATTCCTTGTGAGGACATCTGGATTGGACTACTGGGAGAACATGAGAAGAGCCTTAATATAGGAGTATGCTATAGACCACCAGCTTCAGACAGCAACATAAATACTATGATATATGAAAACATAAAACAAGCCTGTCAGGAAGGAGAGACATTAATAATGGGTGACTTCAATTACCCGTCTATTAATTGTGAAGTAGTGTTAGGTCAGGGTAAATGTGAAGAGGAGTTTTTAGATGTGGTTAATGACTCTTTTTTGGTGCAGTCTGTTACTCAGCCTACGAGAGGGAAATTGATACTGGATCTGGTTTTGTGTAATAATCCTGACAGAATTTGCAGCTCATAGGTAGTGAAACCATTAGGGACAAGTGATCATTGTGCAGTCATTTTTTATATTTTTTGGCAAGTTAAGACCGGCCTCCTCTAGACTTTAGACTTCAGACGAGCTGACTTTAATAAAATGAGAGAGAAGGAAAAATAAGATGAAAAAGCAGTCTCCACAGTGGATGACTAAATCTTTAGGGGAGATTTTGAGACAAAAAGAGACTGTACAGAGTATATTAAAAAACTATTCGGGGAGAAACAAGGTAGATGATTGTAATATTACAGAAGTTACATTTGGTGTAAAAAGTATTCACCCTCTTTGGCATTTTTCACATTTTATTTTCTTACTTTATGACATCAAAATGGATTTAATTGGGATTTCTTGCTACTGATCAACACAAAATACTTTGTCAAATAAAAAAAAAAAGGCCTTTTTTATTATTAATTAGAAATGTAGACAATAGACAAATTTAGCCTAAAAATAGACAATAATTGCGTAAGTGTTCACCCCTTTTGCTAAGACACACTTGAACTCTCGTGAAATCAGTTGTCTTCAGAGGTCCCATTATGATTTAAATGGAGACCACCTGTGTACATGATTTCAGTGCACTTGAAAACAAGATCATGAAGACTAAAGAACATTCAAAGCAAATCCGAGAAAAGGTTCTTCAAAAGCACCAATCAGAGGAAGAATATAAGAAGATGGCCGTCCTGAAAAACTGAGCATCTGTGCAATAAGGGCACTTGTTCGGGAGGCCACCAAAAGGTCTATGGCAACTCAGAAGGAGATACAGTCTTCCATGGTAGAGATGGTAGAGAAGAAACTGTCCATGGGACAACAGTAGGCCAGTCGCTTCACAAATCTGCGCTTTATGGAAGAAAACACATGAAATCTTGCCTAGAAAACACATGAAAGGCATGTGGGAGACTCTAAAACCAAGTGTAGGAAGATTCTATGATCTGATGAGACCAAGATGTAACTTTTTGGCCTCAATATTAGATGCTGTATTTGGCACAAGCCTAACATTGCACATCATCCCAAAAACACTCCCTACCGTGAATCATGGTGGCAGGAGCATAATGTTATGGGAATGATTCTCTGCTTCAGGGACTGGAAAACTTGCCAAAGAAATCTTGGAGGAAAACCTGCTTCAGTCTGCAAGAGACCTGGGACTTGGGAGAACTTTTATATTCCAGCAGGACAATGACCCAAAACATACAGCAAAAGCCACATTGGAGTGGCTTAAAAACAAAAAATCGATGTTTCTGAGTGACCCAGTCATGCACAAACCTCAATCCCATTGAGAATCTGTGGAAAGATATGAACATTGCTGTTCACCAATGGTCCCCATCCAACCTGATGGAGCTTGAGCAATTTTGTAAAGAATATGTGAAAATTGCAGTGTTCAGATGTGCAAAGCTGGTAGAGACGTATTATAAGTCAATTGCAGCTAAAGGTGCTTCTACCAAGTATTAAGTCAAGAGAGGTGAATACTTATGGATCAATTGTCTTTTTTATTCGTTAAGAAAAAGCTTTAGTTTACTAAATTTGACATTATAGATTTATAGGAAATGTCAAATGGGGTGAATACTTTTTATACCCACTGTATTTCAGAGTGGGTTCATAATTGGCTGCAAGGTCAAATACAGAGAGTAATAGTAGGAGGGGGTCATGTCTGACCTAGGGGTTGTGGGCAATGGAGTCCAGCAGGGATCGGTGCTGAGACCTGTGCTCTTCCGTATTTATATAAATGATCTTGATAGGGATGTTACTAACAAAATGGTTCAATTTGCAGATGGTACAAAACATAGGGGTTTAGCAAACAGTTTGGAATCGACTAAGGTAATCCAAGGTGATTTAAACAAAATCCAGAAATGGGCAGAAACATGACAGATGACATTCAATATTGCTAAATGTAAAGTTATGCATGTGGAAAATAAAAGGATAAGATGGGAGCATTTTTTTGGAGGAGATAAATTAGAAGTTGTTCAATTTGAAAAAGACTTGGAGTTGTAGTTGATCAAAGTCTCTCCACGTCTCAGCAGTGTGCTGCGGCTGTGAAAAAGACACCTGGTCAGAACAGAAAAGCCCAACATACTACTAGTGTTTGTTTAGAGACTGAGATACAAATACAGTGGTTCTGTGTGGCTCTGTTGGTAGAGCATGGCGTTGGCAACGCTTAGGTTGTGGGTTCGATTCCCACTGGGACCACATATACTGAAAAATGTATGCATTCACTACTGTAAGTCGCTTTGGATAAACGCGTCTGCTAAATGGCATATATATATATAAATCAGGGCCTTGGACCTGGACAGAGCAGAAGAAACAAATCACTCTGGAAATGATAACTGGGAAGGACTGAATGCCTCTTTTAACATGAGCACTCCTCCTCACATTTGAACCATAGCAGCCCACCAGTCTTCTTTTTTTTCTCTCTCTCTTTTTCTCAGTTCGTTTCAGTTTTTTCTCCCACTTTATTTATTTCAATTTACCCTCCCCACACGGGTCCGCCGCTTGTCTCTACGAGGCAAGGTAATTCTCTGAGGGTAGCGAACGCCGCTTCCTTCAAGACGGAAATTCTCCCACCCACGTCTACCCTCTGGGGCAGGCAGCCAAATGCTGCCTCCGATCGGGGCTAATGACCACGTCCCTAACAGGCAGCACACACCATATAGGACCAGCCAAATGATGGTGCGTTAGATCGCTACACTATCCGCTGCCCTGAAGCCCACCAACCTTGTCTGTATGTGGGGCCCTCTCTTATTACCTGTAGCTGTTGTCCCAGTCCTTACCCTTATCTCTAGCCACCTGAATGGCTATAGAATTTTCACTCCTCCCCTGTGAACAACTTTTAATCTGCCACACAACCAGCTCCTCCATCTAGAACTATTAGTAGCTGTTTAAAGAGTCACAAGGATACCATCGTTATATTGGACCACTATATCCCCAGGCCTGTGTGTTGATATAAAAAGTAGAAAAGGCTGTTTTTGTCTGTGTAGCCATAATTAACAAAAGTCACCAATGGCGTTTTTCCACCGCACATTGTGGTACAGCACGGCATGGCATGGCATAGTAACCATCTGTACCCTTAACTATCACCTTCACGAGTCAAGTCCCTGTGTCGTTTTTCCATCGAACAACAAAACCATGAAGATGGGAGGAGCTAGATAGGAGGAGTTATCTAGAGTGACAAAAACTAAATTGTGACCACAATATATATATATATATATATTTTGACAAGTTTCCCCACGGGGACAAATAAAGTATATAGTATATTTATTATTCAGCGTTGGTACTCACTCAATACAATTTCCACTTACACGTTGACACTGTCCAGTTCAGATCCTTTTGTTTCAAAGGCCTGGGTTTAACTCGAGCATCGGAATGCATCAAAGCGATTCCTATATCTTTCTAAAAATCAATTTATGTGACAAATGAAAATGTTGTGCTATGAAAATGTATATTCTAATTGTGTTAATGAAAATGAAAATAACAAAACTATACTTTCAAAGAAAACATGTTTATTTCAGTTTTCGTAAAACACAAAACCTAACTCGTAGAATCACACAAACCTGACAATAATGCCCAACTCTATATAATACCAGTAATTGAAGTGAATTGCTTGGTGGTGGAAAAAGTGACAAAACATGCGAGCACAGATTGGTTACCCTGCCGTGCCGTACCGTGCCGTGCCGTGCGGTGCGGTGCGGTGGAAAAGCTCCACTATAGAGACAACGGTTCTTAGCCCGAATCTACAAAACAGTACACTTTCACCAGCTGAGGGCATGTTTCTGATATCCAAGAACATGTTTTGAATTTAAAACAACTTCCGTTAAACCTTTGAATTTTAAGCCTGTAGGTTACTGTATATGGCACGATGGCAGAGGAGTCAATTTACAAATATAAGTGCATTAGCTAACAAAATCGGATATTTTTCCAGCAACTCATTTTACTCAGTTCACCTTTTGAATGTTGTAATGATCATAATAATTGGAAATGTATTTCAATATACAGTATATCAAAAAGTATAGGTCAGCCACTAGCTAGGACCTCAGTTACCTTTTTAATGCATAAATAAGCAATTTAATGTCATGCACTGTGGCGCTTTTCAAATGAGTGTGATTTGTAAATGGGCAACAAACATACAGTAGTAGAATAGTAGAGGGCATAATATATGTACCATGACACCCGGTTCTAATCCAAGTTCCAGTACCTAACTGATTGGAACTGGATGTTATCGTCAGATGAGACCAAAATTGAGCTTTTTGGCCATGCACACCAGTGAGTTTTTTTGTTGGAAGAAGGATGCTTAGCTTTACCTACAGTGAAATGGTGGTGGATCAAGCATACCCCAAGATCAACAAGAAATGGTTAACTAAACCACAAAATGACTTAGTGGCTATCCTAGTCACTGTCCTAGTGGCTATCTCAGTCTCCAGACTTGGAGGTCTTGAAAGATTCTCTATGGAGGAATGATCAAATATCCCTCCTAATATGTTCAACAATCTCATCAAGCACTATAAAAGATGACATGTTAATGCAGATTTGTTTTTGTTGGATTTTATGTACAATAATTATTAGGGGTGTGAATAATTGTGATTTTTAGGAAAAAAAACATTACTTCAGCATATAAAATCACATGTAAATTTCCATTTAAGACCAATTGCCTTTTTAAAAGAAAAATATTCTTTGTTGCTTATGTTGCTCTATTGTGAACACATTATGCATTTGATATGCATAAAAATAAACCCATCTTTCAAGAATGATTTGTTCAACTTGACTAATGCATTCGTTGATTAATCCCTCTCATTAATATGTTTTTGGTTTTGTACAGCCCTAATGTATATATTCCTGGTGATGCATGTTTGAGTTGAGGGCCAGCTCCCGTACGTGGGCACGTTGTTGAAACACCTCGCACCCCTGTCATTCAGTATGGACATGGCGGTGTTTGTAAAAAAACAATTTGTTGCGAATTGGTGTGTAGTCTGAATGTCTCAGGAATGCTGCGGGTGTGACCGCGAAGGCTTAAGAAAAAGCATAAAAATGAACAAATGCACAGTACCAGGGATTCAGCTTGGGCACTGAAAAAGCAGTACATACTGTGAGTACATTAGATAAAAAGTTTCTGAATTTTTTTCCAGAAGTCCATAGGCAAAGGTAGTTCTCTCAGAGGTCAGCTGAGCTGTGTGTGTGTGTGTGTGTGTGTGTGTGTGTGTGTGTGTGTGTGGGAGGGAGGGTGGGGGGAACTCCCCGTTCCTCATTTTCCCTGCTGCAGCTGCTCACTGGCTGGGTCTAAGGAGGGAGGAGCTCTCTGCCATCACTGCTGCAGTGAGAGAGAGAGAGAGAGAGAGAGAGAGGGAGAGGGCAGGAGGGAGAGAGAGAGAGAGAGAGAGTTAGCAGCAGCAGCAGCGCTGCATCAGGGCCACAGCGCACCGAGAAGCCGTTTCGCTGCAGTGGGACCACTCACTCCCTCATTTACATTCCAGACACCGCTGTCTCACTGGAGGGATCTTGGCTCTTTCTGAAACGCCAATCACGTCTGGCTTGCTTCTTCGTCCTTCATCCTTTTTTTTTTTCTCCTCCCCTTCTTCTTTCTGTCACGCGTTCGCGGTGAGGGAGAGGACCCATCTCTGTGTTTCCCCCGCTGAAGTTGGCACGAGGAGATCCGCTCCCAGTTTTTTTTGTCCTCCTGGAGGTTATCTGTATTTGGGGGTGGGGTGGGGGTGGGGGGGGCAGAGGAGAGAGAACGTAGCAGTGACTTCTGTCTGACCGTCGTCCTTCGCCTGGGTCTCTTTAACGGATTCGCTGGCTGTACCCGAGTGCTGGAGTAACCGCTGTGGCGTCCCAGAGACTAGGCTGGGATTCCTCTGATCAAACCTGACAGCACTTGAAGACAGAGCCGCCTCCTCTCCGCCCCACCCCCCGCTTTGTGCTGCGCTCCCCCCCGCCGGCGTCCGACCGCACCGACCGCCGACCAGCAAATCGAGGAGGAGGGGGGGGGGGTTAGAGTGGCAGTGCTCTGGGGCAGATAAACACACCCCCTGCTGTGGAATGCGCCGGTCCTGAGGAAGCCCCCCTCTCCACGATTATGCAGGGCTGCTGACATGGCAGGAGCCGCTCGCCGCCGCATCCACCGGCCCTTGCTGGGACGCCCCGACGGCCACGATCTGCTGAGGCAGGAAAGCGAGCGCTAGAGGGGGAGAGAGAGAAATATAAAACGGTCAGGGGCGAAGGGAGAGACGGACGAATAAAGAAAGGAGGTGCAGTGCAGCCCCTCCCGCCCAACTCCCTCCTTCCCTCCCTGCCTTGAAATGTCCACAGGGAGGACCTGAAAACCCGCCTCAAGATGAACAACGCCTCGGACGTCAACCAGAGCAGTCCGCCGTTCTGCCTCCTGGACATGGGCTACTCTCAGATCCTGGACACCTGCATCCTGGAGGTCGCCATCATCCTCTTCCTCACCGTCCTCATCATCGCCGGCAACCTGGTGGTGATCTTCGTCTTCCACTGCGCCCCCCTGCTCAACCACCACACCACCAGCGCCTTCATCCAGACCATGGCCTACGCCGACCTCCTGGTGGGGGCGAGCTGCCTCATCCCGTCGCTGTCCCTCCTGCACTACCTGAGCGGCCTGGACGAGGAGCTCACCTGCAAGGTCTTCGGCTACATGGTGTCGGTGCTGAAGAGCGTGTCCATGGCGTCGCTGGCGTGCGTCAGCGTGGACCGCTACGTGGCGATCACGCGGCCGCTCTCCTACGCCACGCTGGTGACGCCCTGCCGGCTGCGCGTCTGCATCGCGCTCATCTGGCTCTACTCGGGCCTCGTCTTCCTGCCGTCCTTCTTCGGCTGGGGCAAGCCCGGCTACCACGGCGACATCATCCGGTGGTGCGCGTCGTCGTGGGGCACCAAGCCGCACTTCACCTCGTTCATCGTGGCGCTGCTGTACGCGCCGGCCGCGCTCACCGTCTGCTTCACCTACGGCAACATCTTCCGCATCTGCCAGCAGCACACGCGCGAGATCAACGAGCGGCGCGCCCGCTTCGGCCCGCAGGAGGGCGAGCCGGGCGACGTGCCCGCCTGCCCGGACAAGCGCTACGCCATGGTGCTCTTCCGCATCACCAGCGTCTTCTACATCCTGTGGCTGCCCTACATCACCTACTTCCTGCTGGAGAGCGCCGGGATCTACCGCCACCCGCTCGCCTCCTTCCTCACCACCTGGCTGGCCATCAGCAACAGCTTCTGCAACTGCCTGATCTACAGCCTGTCCAACAGCGCCTTCCGCAAGGGCCTGAAGCGCCTGTGCTCCTTCTGCGTGCGCCGCGTCGAGAGCAAGAAGCCGTCGGGCGGCGGCGGCGGCGGCAGCGCACGCTCCATGTGCCACGTGTAGGGGCCTCCGGGGCCCTGCGCGTGTCCCTTTGAATGCCGTGGCGGGACGGACGGACGGCCGGACGGACGGACGGACGGGGGTCCCTGAGCGTTCGAATGCGATTTACTGTCGTCCCCGTTGAAGGATTGGGTTCCAGCGTCTCGTGCCCATCGCGTGACCAGGGTGGGAATGGTGTGGGGGTGTCGTGGGAGGGCCGCAGAGTGGCACAGCTCCTAGGAGCCCACGTTTCAGGCACTCATTTGGATAATATGCACTCCCTAACTCTTTGCCAAATAACGTCCTACTGCAAAAAAAAAACAGAAAAGTAGTACAAAATGTACTAAAGACACTGCATATCCTAGCATTGTGTGAAAATGATGTGCAAATGCTAGGCCTTTCTGGAATGCAAAAATATGTATTATTTATGTGATGGAAGTGCAGAATGCTGCCTTCCGTCCTACTGCACTTACGCTGATGTGACCTGTTTAGTTTGAAAGCAGCTACTTTAGACGGCTTTCACGTGTGTGTCATTGGACTTTGTCAGTGTGATTTTTGTACAATCGGTTTCATTAATCGTTTTTTTTCAGGGCACAGTTTTGTGAATCTTTCGCAAGTGCGTCAGGCCGAAAGGAAAAGAAGAGCAAGCACATAATGTCACCTTTTCCCTGTACATTTGCAGCCAGCAATTCCAGAGGCATGAGTGATGGTGTCAGGTTTTGTTTAAAAAAAAAAAAAAGAATAATAATAATAACTACAAAAATGTAATGTATAAAAAAAAGTCCACTGGCGGGTTTGACCTGAACGGAAACAAACGACTCTACCAGGAAGTTGGCAGTCAGCAGTTAGCCTCCTGTTTTTTTTACGGAGGGTCGAGTTTCAGAAATGGTGATCCCCGACAGCCCGCCCGCAGCAACCGACTACCAGGCCGTCCGCATGCTCACATTTATACGCACTGGTGTGTGGCCCCGGTTTCTGTGTGTGTTAACCCGTGGTCGTATTCGAACGTCAGAAACAGGAAAGGGGAAGTGTTTATTTATTTCAGAGGGGTCTCTCTCAGTTGAATCTTCTCTTATGTTTCTGTTAAGGAGTAAGGGCCACTGGGTTTCGGGTGTGGAGGCAGAAGGAAAAGCCCAGGCAGTTTTATCACAGAACGAGTAACGCAATAAGGACGTTTTACCGCAGTTTAATGCGAATGAAGAAATTTCACACAATTTTTGTATTTAAATGTGCTATCAATTGAAGTCCTTTTTTTGTAACTGTTTGTATCGAATGCTAGAATTGCATAATTCCACCTCTGGTAAGAATGAATTTCACATACATCCGCACTGCCCACAAAGGCAATTAAACTGTTCTCTCACGCTCCTCTTTCTGGCCAATGCAGAGTGCTCTGCAGATGTTCACAGACGGGCAGAGATTATCTGCCTCAGTAGCAGAGCATTGTTTTTTTTGTTGTCGTTTTGTTTTTAGGGATTAAGTTCCCTCTCTACAACAATCACCAGGCAAGGGGTCTTAATCTGTGGGCAGGCATTGGTCTGATTGAGGAGGACATCAGCGAGTTGTCTGAAATTAGGAGCATGTTGTCAGTGTCGAAGTGTTCTTGGCAAGCAGGGATGGGTTTTCAGCAAGCACTGGTGATTGTGTGATTGCACAAAGATGAGGATGTTGTGACCTGCTCTTAAAAAAAAAAAAAAAAAAAAAAAAAAAAAAAAATCCTCTCCATGTGTAAGTGGGTCGGGTGAAGGCATGAACATAATTACTATGGTTGCAGTGTCCTTTCCGATATGAGTTACATTGATATATCAAACCTGGCACCCTGAAGTAGCTTCCCGGTCCTCCAAGAATCACGTTTTGTATTATTGATATAGAATTAAATTGTTGTTAGCGTAGAGCCTGGCCTGTTTCATATATTTGGCTGTTGCTTTTAAGGAGTCGAACCACTCTTTTTGTGTCATGTTTCTATCGATGTCGGGGTGCAAGTGTGGTGGGCGGTGTAGATGCGGGGAAGGGTGGGGGCTAACAAAGCTGTAGCTTTGTCGAAAGAGATCGACTGGCGTCGTTAGAAATCCCCGCCCGCTCCTCAGCCTGGCAGGGACGGTGAACATCTGTAGAGTCCACGGTGGCACGCCAATGAGCTCGACGCAAACTTCATCATGGCGGTAATCTCTGCTGATGAGGTCGAGCGGTGATCCACTGCATCGACAGGCTAAGAGCGCTCGTGGCTATTAATCAGCGATCGCGCAGAGAGGACCCACCCACAGACGCAGCGGGTCAGCGATTCTGGGTAACTGTTCCTCGGCGAGGAAGAACTGGTTTGCTGTCGTGCACTCGTGTGAAGGCAGTCCAAACGCAGGGAGCCGGATGGTTTTACTGTCTGTGCACCTTTCAGAAACGCCACTACAGTCTCGATGGGCCCAACACTGACCCCAGAAGAGTTCTCCCACTGGGGCAAGAAGCTCGTTCATCTTGTCGCACTGTTATTAGTATTCACCTCTGTATGGATGATGCATTTCACGTAGTTTGGGGGTTCCCCATGGATCCCTTTATAAAAGTATATTGAAATAAGAGTGTAGTTTTTAGATATTATTAGTCTTCCTGGTTGACCAAAGTTAAAGCTTGATTTAGTAATAAGATCACAGTTGGAGTTGAGTTTGGTGTGTGGCAGGGGGTATTGAAGGTGACAAGATAACGTTACTCTAAAAGTCATTTTTGGTGACGTGCAGACATTGAAAATGCCTTGCTCTCAGGCCACCGAATGCAATATTGTTGCTGACCATGATGTTATAGCCACCTTCTCCCGGAATGGATTTCACTGAAAAAGGCTTGACTTGTTGTGCATTTTGAGCACCTTTGAATGTGACAGAAATGAGAGTTGGTGGATAAAGGTGGCCGTTCTTCAACAGAAGGGGTTTGACTTTTTTAAATTGATTTATTTTTTTACTTGTCACATCAGTCTTAAGCATGTGTTAAAGTACATATATTTATATTTGTATTCGAAATGCAGAATCAGATTGCCGAAACATGTTTGAAGTCAGTCGTTGGACTGTGAGCGGGTGCAAATTGATAATGGGCATGGGGGCTGTTTTCTATTGCCATGCTGTTGCAGGGGACTGTGCAATATTTTTACATGTAGTGTTTTCCACTTGCAAAGTCTTTTATTCTCAACAATGGAAACATATCACACGATTTTTTGGAAAAGGGCTTTTTGTTCTCCTTCAGTTCAGAAGTGTTCCTGTTATGCATCGAAACAGTAGATGCCAATCTGTATTTATCTAGCCACAAGCTGTTTTTGTTTGGTTTTTTTGGACTATGTGATGGATTTCTGTTACAAAATCTGAGGTGGGCAGAGTCATCAAAATTTCAGTGCTTTATTAAGTGCACGTGACTCTGAGTGTGTGTGCGTGCGTCCATGCATGCTTGTGTGTGCGCGCGCATGTGTTTGTTTGTTTGTTTGTTTGTTTGTTTGTTTGTGTGAGCGTGCGTGTGTGGATACGTGTGTGTGTGTGTCAGCGTACGTGCATGGATATGTGTGTGCGTGTGCGCGTGCGTGCCTGTGTGCGTGCCTGTGTGCGTGTGTGTGTGTGCGTGCATACATGTGGATACGTGCAGAACAAAGGCGCATGCTGCTGCACAATAAGTCAAAGCCCGAGTCTCTTCGGACGTCTGAAACAGAAGGCCGCTCCTTTCGCTGGTGGACTGCCTTGGCCGTGTGCGCTTTCTTTGTAAATAAGCTCCCGTAATCGAAGCTTTTGGTCGTAAACACTTTTGGGGTGCTGCATTGTGGGTATGAGCGCAGGGAGCGAACGTCCCCGCGTGCCGGACTCTTCTCTCACGCTGAAGAGCACGTGGCTGAGCACGGAGCTACGCTCTCATCGAGCACAGATTCATTCTCACCAAACTCTGACCTATGGAGGAGATGTTTCTCACCAATATTCCTCATGTATTTAAAGGGGAACTCCTATGATGTATATGGATGTGTATAAACTAATTTCTCCTGTGCCTGAAAAGTGTATTATGTGCAGTGCAGCTTCAGTTCCGGCTCACAACCATGATGTCGCAAGATCATTTTCACTCTGCGCGTATTTCTGGGAGCCAGTCACCTGAAACTCGAACAACTTTGAGTAAAGGTCTCTGTTTGCAGAAACACACCAATAACGTGCTGGATGAAAAGTGATGTTTGTTATTAGACTTGGAGTTCCCCTTTAAGGCCACTTTCGGGCGGTCAGGTTTTTTTAAAGTCGTTTACGGCCAGCCGATGACGCAGCTGCTTGATTGCGAACGTCGCTCTGTGGCCAAATGTTCAGGCTCGTGTGTTTTAGTCCTGCGTGTAATCTGGCGGTTCGAGCGATTCCCCTTTTCCTCCACGGACAGGAATGATGCCTTTTTTTTGGACCACTGAGGTCACTGAAGTGTTGAGGTTAATGTTTTTACTACAAAGTTGGTACCTCAAGGAGAAAAAAAGACAGCAGGTTTTTTTGTATGATGTCTGATGCGAAGGGTGAGCTGCTGTGGGAGAAGTGTCAGCTCTTCCAGGTAACTTTATATATGAATAAATATATATATATAGTCAGTTGACGGTACTGAGACTGGGGGGCACATTTTGGGCACATTTTCACGAATGCATGTTTTGGGACATTTTTATGACAAAGAGCAGCCTTTCTGTTCCTGTGGGAAAAGTGCACTGTTCTCGGAACCCGAGTCAGGGGCCAGTGATCCCAGGGGACCCGGTCTCTCATGTTGACCTGCTCCACAGTGCCATATTAGGACCTAAAAACCTGACAGGGGCCCGATTCTGGGGAAACATGTATGTTTTTACTGGAACAGCGTGTCCCCCCTTTGCTGGAGGAACCCCCCCCTCCCTCACCACAACCTCCTGTTCCGCTGCTGGTATCAGACCAGTTTAATTGAATTTACCCCCGTACGTATCCTTAAACCTCTAAGCTCTTGAGCTGACCCCTTAATAGAATGCTCACGGTCTAGGCAATTTAGAAATCTTATCGTATCAGATTCTTTTTTCTTTTTAAGAAGAAAATGTCCCAAAACATTTCAGATTCGTTTTTTTAACAGGATATCACATTGAGAAGGTTGTAAACTGCGAAAAGAAAACTGTAGTAGTATAATAGCAAATGTTGGATAAACTGTATCTTGTGCAAACTACATGGAGACTTAGAATCCCCCTCCCCCCACAAATGTAGAGAAATCGCTAATCATTTTGAAAAATGTCCTCTGAAATGCAGTGTGTAGGTGAGGTGCATCAATACCTGGAGTTTTGAAATGTAGTAATGTATTTTTGGAATACAGTTGTCGATGATATATTTATATTCTGGTCATATCTGCACTGAGTAAATAAATGTGACATTATTTAATGGTTTTCGAGTATTGCTGGTTATTGAGCGGCGTGAGTGTCGGTGGCGGCGGTCACGGCAGGTATGGCCGGGGGACTTGGCAATGGAGACGCTCTGCGTGGAGCGGGCTCCTCACCCGTCTGTGGGTGCACAGGAACCTGCGGGCAGCGCGGCCTCCATTATGTTCTTAATCAGCGGCACTGCTGCGGATGAAGAGCCCCCTTCATGCGCCAGGTTATTCTTAGAGCCTGGAGCAGGAGCCCGAGTCTGGGGTGTGCTGCCATGAGGAAACACGCCTCCCCTCCCTCACTCTCACGATCGCCTTCCTTCTCCGTCTCTCCGTCTCTCTCTCTCTCTCTCTCTCTCTCTCTCTCTCTCTCTCTCTCTCTCTCTCTCTCTCTCTCTCTCTCTCTCTCTCTCTCTCTCTCTCTCTCTCTCTCTCTCTCTCTCTCTCTCTCTCTCTCTCTCTCCCTCCCTCCCTCCTCCCTCCCCTCCCCTTCTCCCTTTCTTACTTTCTCTCTCTTGTTCGCTCCCACAGAGGGTAAAAGATGATAACCGCTGAAAACAACAGGCCATGCGAGGCTTCCTGCTCCCAAGCTTTCATCGCCTGGCTGCAGGTTCCACAATCGGCTCAGAAAGAAAAACAAAATGTCATTTTAACCATTGTTGTGTGACAGAATAAATTCTAACCGTAAACAATGGGAAAAGTACAGTCTTTCCCGTGGAAGTCGCCCACCCCACCCCCCACACTTTCTCACACACACACACACACACACACACACACACACACACACACACACACACACACACACACACACACACACACACACACACACACACACACACATACACACACACACATACGCTTTCCTCTCTCACACACACACACACACACACACACACACACACACACACACACACACACACACACACATACATATGCTTTCTCTCTCACACACACACACACACACACACACACACACACACGCTTTCTCACACACACACATACGCTTTCTCTCACACACACACACACACACACACACACACACACACACACACAGGCACTTGCTATGTTATTCTTTCTCCATGCACGCCAAGAGTTGACATGCGTGTGCTCTTAAGAGCTCTGAGCTAAGCAGGTTTGAAACCCTGATAACCCATGACCTGGCGCCGGGAGAACATAAACATTGATGATTATCGGACCCGGAGTGCAGAGAGCAGCGGGTCAGCACCAGAGCCGCTCCAGAGCCGCCGCGGGGCCTGTCCTGGGAAATCGGGGCCCAGAGCCCGAAAGGGTTTTTCTCACGGCTTTCCTCCGCCGTCATTTCTGTGTTTATTATTCTTTCTTCCTGCCTTTCTTTTCATGCTTTCTATCTTTTGTTTTTGATTTCCTTTTTGGAAGTTGTATGAGAACCTGCGGGGAGAGTGAAACCGAGAGCCTGCCATTCCAAACACACTGAACACGACCACACTTCTGCCCGTCCGACTCCAGGGTGTGGTCGTTTACGAGGTGGAATTAGGGAGTTCCGGCTCTTAAGATCTCGAGCCAGGCAGTCGAACTGATGGGGAGTTTACATGCCGAATGCGTGGAATCGGCAGATTGACATCAGAGGTATTCAAATGCAATCAACAACCTATGTATTTTTTATTATTTTTTAAATTTATTTACTTTAACCTCATTTGTACACATTTCTCAAAACCATTCAAGCCAAGTAAAATACAAAACCCTCCACTTAATAGCTATTTTGCCATACAGCCAAAATTAGTTTTAATGGCATTATTCAATTTGTAAATCTATTATCACAATCCTGCATGACTTTAACAGCAACATACTTTAAAACGTCCTGTAATTACTGGCTAATTTGACTAGCAAGGTATTTTGATGGCTACAATTATTTTAACAATGATCCTCTTGTATAAGATATGTGTAATTCTTCTTGCCTAACTGTGAGTTACTAAATCAAATGAATGCAAGCTTGCGGACTATTATAAACAGTATTTTAACAGAGCAGAAACATATACATAAACCGTACTGTATTTACCTTAGTATAAACACACTTTCTGTAAAAGAGAAAACTTTTGTCTTCTGTCTTTCAACCAGAACAGAGTATTCTTCCTTTATAAACAGGCACACAGTCTATTGCTCCTGCTGTCTGCTGCTCCAGAGAGAGAGAATGACTACATTTTATTTCTGGGAATGATGTTTGCTAAAACCACCCATACAGACTTTGATATACATCTTACATTTCAAAAAAGCTATATGGTTTTGTAGGTGGCCATAGCATAGGATATATAATATATAGGCAGTCAGTTTGCTTGCGTAATAGGCAGGTGTATGTGGAATGTTAAAAGGGTTCGGTTCACCATTGTCCCTCATGGGCCGTGACAAGTGGTTTTAAAAATGAAACATGACAATGGAGTTTGGATAGTATTATAGGATCGGCGATGGGGGATTGTAACACGGACCTTGGGTGCTTATTGTAGGTATTAACATCTCTCTCCCACTAGCCAAGATTTTGTGCAGATTTGTGTTGCAATTCCAGCACAATATAGCTAGCTGTACTGTACTTTTTGAACATTCTCTGTATTTTTGTCCCGAACATGGTCATGTGTGAAATTCTTTGACCGCACCCAATACTTTTACCATGTGTGCCTGTTTCATATCTTATATATTTTGGCCTACTTCCTTCATAGTGTTTATATTAAACTGTTCTTGGACTGACCTGTGATGGTTTCCAATGGCATTGGGCCACAGTACTCATTTCTCACCCATGGTACCGGTTTGTAATATTCGCATGCATGACCCACCTGCACAGTATCCACCTATTAGGCTCCCCTCGCAAACCTACACACTGGCTTAGTGACTACTACTGGCACTATTTCGCGTGAAAGAGACCGTTTCTCCTGTCGGTTCTCTGGTATTTGGACTGGTTCTTCTATCATTTTATTTTTCTATTTTACCCTGTTTTTCTCCCAATTTGGTAGCCAATTACCCACTGTGCTTAGTTCAATCCCCCTTCCCTCATAGTTTGCTGCCGTAGTCCTGTGACCGGCAGTGACAAGGGCGAAGCGCTGCCTCCTCCGAGACAACACTCATCGTGCCGTCGACTGTAATTCCGGTACCCCAGAACCACTCCTCTGCGCAACTGTGTGTGTCGGCTTCCCTCCCTGGGGTGGACAGCCAATTGCTGCCCCGATGGCACTCCCGACCAGAGCCGACTCTGGCGCGAATTTGGACTGGTTCTGCTTGGCGTGTCGGTGGACCTCAAGCCGGGGTTTGGACGCGTGGGTTCTGTTAACCGTGCCGCACGCTGCCCCCTCTGCGCAAATCTATTATTTAGAGGCTTTTCTGTTCCAGGTAATCAGAGCATCAATAATGTAGGAAAGGGTAATTAATCTTTGAAAGGGGGCTCACCAAGTGGGTAATCTTCGGCAGTCGTTCGTCGCCTGTGCACGCTTTCCATTTGCGATGTCTTTTCACCCCGCAGTGTGCTTAAACCAGAGAATCGTCTGAAATGTGTCACCTCCCGGACTTAGCCTGGGGCGTTTGGCTAGCGACTTCTGTTACATATCCACTGGTGAGTCGTATTACACCTGTAATACATTTGGGAAGAGCTGTATGTGTAAGGAGCATGGTGACACATACCTGCTGTCAGGCAAGTGGGAATTCAATTAAAATGGCTATTTCTGAATGCAGTAGCCTTAACAGGCAATTGTCCTTGTTTAAAGTCCAGGGCTTCGAACGCTGAACACAAGTGGTATTATGTGTTAACCACCCCCCGGCCCCCCCTGTTATTAAGAACCCCTCACCCCCCCGTATTTGCCCTCAAGTTATTCTGAAGTCTATTCCACTGTGCTTAACTAATAGCCTTATCTGGGTTTGGCTTTGAAGTCACCTAGACTGCTGAGCCCAGAACACACCAGAACCATGGAATGCACAGAGCCATCCTGACGCAGGAGACACAGCTGTAAGAGGAAGTGATTGTAGCCAACTTAAGTACAGTATGTCATGGAACAGTGTTTCAGAATACATTCTATTATATCATATCAGGAAAGGGAGACTACATGGTTTTTTTTAGCGATTCTTATAGAGGCCCTGTTGATGGATAAGTCAGAAACAACATAGAAGAGAATTCTTAAAATTGTCAAACAACCCCCGCCCCTTCCCCCCAGTACACCCATATCACAATTGTACCCTGGAGGAGAGTCAACACTGAATCACATGGACCTCGCCTCTAGGTCCACAACAGAGATGAAGAAGAGGATAGGAGGAAACATTCTGACGAAGGTCACAGGATCGAAACGTTGATTGTTTACCAACAAAGCCCCATTCTGCATGAGGCAGTACTTGGAAACTCCTTTGGTTATTTATTTGAAGAAGCGTGAGAGGAAACGTGAGAGAGGAATTCAACTGAGGAAGACGGGCACACGTGAGCGAGGCATGGAGCACGTAGAACCGCGAGGCGTTGCGTGAGCAGGCGAGTGTTAGGGCCATGTGATAATTGCGCCTGCTTGTAGAAGGACTTTCCAGGCGTAGTGAATTAATATTGCATGATGCCCTCGATATTCGTTGATATCCGTGAGCCCCCTGCCAAAGCATTCATACTTGAAAGGGCTAGAGAGTGCTGACTGAAGGAGATGCCTGGTTTGCTTGTATGTGTCTGCGTAGGGTTTTCTTTCAATGTGTATTCATATTTTAGTGTGGTGTTTTTTTCTTTTTTCTTTTGTATAAATTTGTTTCTGATTCCCCCCCTTTATGCTGGTCATCCTGTATTTCTTTCAATTTTCCCTCCTACTATGTTTACAAGGTCGCCCCACCGCTCCTCGGCGAGTTCATGCCGGCTTTCCCTACGCCCTCCCCCTGGGGCGGACAGCCAAACGCCGCCGCTGGCCAGAGCCGGACTGGCGCAGCCGGGTTTTGAACCGGGGTTGCAGTGGGCAACTTGCATTCCGGGCGAATGCTTTGACCGTTACGCCAGTGGGACCTGGTTTGCCGTGCTTTAAGAATTTTTAAAACTTAGCTTCTCGGAGAAAAAAAGGCAACTTTTCCCTCTGGATATGAGCCTCATCACTGAAACAGGTTTTTGTTTTGAGAAAAGTCAAATTTCTCCCCGAAGCAGCTCTCTGTCAGCACGCCGGACTTTACCGTCTCTGACGCATTCCACATAGCAGCCCAGCTACATCGGGGTCTCTGCCGTTCCTTTATTGTTGTACTCCGATTTTGTTCTCCTCAGCTCTCGGCACTCACTACAGCCAAGGGATCTTCCCATAACTGTATGCAATTCTCTGGGCTGAAAAGCATACAGGTAACTGCCAAAATAAAGGAAACACTTGAGTAAATGAATGGTTCCTGCAGCTCTGTTATGGTGTGGGGTGCATTTTCCTGGCATGGTTTACGTCTACTCATCCCCTTAGAGGGCAAGGTAAATGGCGAGAAATACAAAGCCAGTCTGAGTGATCACCTCGGTGAAGCATTTCTACCCTGATGGGAGGGGTCTCTTCCAGGATGACAATGCCCCCATCCACAGGGCACGAGTGGTCACTGAATGGTTTGATGAGCATGAAAATGATGTAAACCATATGCCATGGCCGTCTCAGTCACCAGATCTCAACCTCGTTGAACTTATGGGAGATTCTGAAGCGGCATCTGATACAGCGTTTTTCCACCACCATCAAAAAAAACAAACCCAAATGATGGAATTTCTTATAGAAGAATCGTGTTGTATCCCTCCAAGTTCCAGAGAGTTCCAGACACTTCCAGAATCTGCTTCTTGTGGTGGCCCAACGCCCTATTAAGACAGTTTACATTGGCGTTTCCTTTATTTTGGCATTCACCTGCACGTAAACATGTCATTTCTCTCGCCCTGTGTTAACAGCAGCCTATGCGGTGCGTAACGAGTGGCTGCTGGTTGTATTTGGTTTACCGCGTTCACTCAGTAATTAGTCTCCTGCAATGACGGATAGTTATGGGACGGGTTGTCAGGCGTCAGATCTGTGGTTAATTGTGATGGCGGTCACGTGCCCCCATGAAGACTGCAGAGCCTGGCCCTCCCGCAGTGGCGATAAATCTGTAATGGGATGTCGAGGGTTCAGAATCGCTTTGCGGGGAGTGTTAAATCACCTTGCGCTGGGTGTTATATCACACTGACAGGGGGGCGGAGGAGCCCCCTCGCGCTCTGCGCTGCCCCCCTATTGCGCAAAGAGGGCGAGCTGCTTATGGCTGCAGTTTCGGCGCGAGGAGTATTTGCGCATGTCACACAAGCAGGAAGCTGGCAATTAGCAATAAGTCACTGGAACGTACGCAGCCGTTTGGTCGCGGTGCTACGTATCCTCGATGCAATTCTTTTGACGTCGATATGGATTATCTGTTTAAAGTCGTATAATAATGTGATATGTAATATGTTTAACATCGCGCTATGATCCTCGCAATACAAATGCTACCGCTGACACAAATCTTGCTATAGTGTAAAATTGTCTTAGTTTGGACTTTCTGCCGCTGTGCCGAAATGGCATGTTGTTCAGTAGCAACCCGGCAATGTTCATCTGTCATCCGTCAGATTAAGCCTCGCAGTTCAAACTCTTGGCGAAGTTATTAATGATACATTTTCTTCAGACGCAGGAGTAGTCTAAAATGCATTTACTGATTTAAGGCATTTAGTTAGGATTAAAATGCTCCCACAGGCTTTAAAAATCTGTAAGCAGGTTAATAAATCAAGGTCCGTTTGTGTAGTTTTCACTTTTGTCGACGTTTTTATAAAGGGAATTGCTTTAACCGTGCCCAAAGTTTCTTTATGCCAAGCACTTACAAGGTGCTTGTTGCATTTTTGTACATTGGGACAGTATCATGTTTTATAAAACAATAGTCTGTCACTTTCATGAAATGTTCCTTTTGAGCAATTAGCAAGACCTCTTGTGCTAGCATTAGCAATTTGTCTAATGCATCTGGTGAGAGCATTAGACAAAGCGCTGTAGGCGCCCCATAATTACCACAAATCATATTAGCTTAGCGGGTCAAATTTGAGCTATTTAGGGTGTAGCAATACTGTTCTGTGCAAAAGATGAAAGGCTGTTTTGTTTCTTGTTTTTACTGCCCATTTGAAATAAAACAGTCAATTTATGTGTTATTGCTTGCTTACATTCTCTGCTTGCTCTTTTTTTAAGCGTCTCAATACCAGGGGGCACGCTTCCTCCGTGACCTCGTGGACAGAGAGAAAAGGCAGTGTTTTGTTTTTGGTCTGTTATCTATCCCCAATCCCCCTTCCTGTTAAAGCGCTCTTCCCCGTGTGACTGTACCCATGGCCTCTGTGTGTGTGTGTGTACTGTGGCCTGTTTTTATGGGAGGGCGAGCGCTGGGCGAGGTCGGCTCCCTCTGCTCGGCGTGGTCACACGGACTCCCAGAAGAGGGTCGCTGGGCTTCGCCCCCGGACCCCCGCGCCGGGCGTGTCGTCTCGCGTCAGCCCGTAGTGATGTGCCCTGGGGCCGCGCGACGTGTTTGTCAGAGGCCCGTTGTGCTCCAGTCATGTGATCGCGGTTCTGAATGGCTGTTTTGTTAGCTCTCCTCTCCTGTGACCTGTACCTGGACCTGTGGGCCTGCGCTGTCCCGAGCCCCGAGGGGGCGCCGCGGTTGCCGTGGAACCGCTGAGTGCGGCCGGTGAATTCGAGACGCTCCTTTTCCCCCTCTGCGCATCATGTGACGCTGAAAGGCACCCAGTATTCGGTCTGCTGGCGTCAGCTGCCCTTTCAAAGGAACTTTAACTGCCTGAGTGGCTGGTTGCAGAACGAGCAAAGCCCGTTCGTCTTTTCTCCTCTCCTCTCTGATCCTCTCCTTTGCCTGTAGAGCAAGGAGAAGAGAGCAGAAATGTATTGGTGTTAGCATTTGGAACTCACGTTTGTGGTGGTTTATTGCCAGGCAGAACTGAAGACACATTTCAGTTCTTCCGCACAAAGGTCTGGATGTCCTAGGAGGGTTCCAATGCACCACACCAGCCATATGCTGTTTATTTGGAGGTGGACTTCATGCGTGGCACATTGCTACATTTTTAATGTGTTGTTTAAGCGAAGGGGAGAACAAACGCCCCCAAAGGCGATGAGAATTCCAAAGAAACGCGTGCAGCGCTGGCTCCACGGTGACTTTCATGCGAATGCTTTGACTGTTTGAGTATTTGACCATTGTAAGTGTGCACACAATGTGAAGAATGGCAACGCAGAGTGAGTTTTAGTACCTTCAGGTGCCAATTAGGTGAGCGTTTCACATTAAGGGAGCGCTTGTCTGTGCATGCAGGGGTTGACTGTTATACACAAATGATTGGAGAGGTTGTAGAACATGAGAGAGATAACGATTTGGTGTAACTGCACCACTGTAATACAAATATAATGTTAAATAATGCGAGGGTGGGTGGGGACTTGAAGGACTGAAGGGGGCACAGTATAAGGCAGCTTCAATCCAAATAAAGGGGGTCACTGAGAGAGGCCAGTCTCTGGGCCTAAGTGCACTTCAATAAGAGCAGGGGCACCCTGAAATTGCCTCTTAATTTGCCCAGAAGGGACTTCAGACTGTCAGACTTTTTCAGTTTCAGTTGAAGTTCTTTTTTTTTTAGTTATTCAAGTGTTGATAAAAGTATTTTAAAAATCCTCATTTGTGCACTTCTCCTCTTGTCCTGGCTGCTATTTCAGACGTTCAGAGCAGAGGCACCCATCTCTGAAACTACACCTGTGTGGGGAAGTGTCCAGGCACAGAGCACAACACACAGTTCTGCAGGCCTGCCTCGTGCTCTGTGAACCGCAATATGCACAATGTCATTTTGATGTCTCAGATATGCTTACTCCTCATTTAAAAAAAATAATAATTAATTTGTAAAAAAAATTACTAACCTTTTCCTTCCCAGTGTTACAGGTATGGTACGCAGCTGCCTGCAACAATGTCTATCGCTGTATTACTGCACTGATCTGGTGCGCAAACTATGGTTGTTACTACCATGTATTAATGCACATCTTGTAAGTCGCTCTGGATAAGAGCGTCTGCTAAATGCTTAAAATGTAAAACTGTAAATGTATATCAGCCGATGTTGTACAGGGAGATTTTGATCAAACGGCCGCACGCAGGGTCCAGGCGTCAGGGTGAAGGACTTTTAGGCACAGCGGCGCCCCCTGGTGCACGCCGGCAGGTTGGCACTTTTGACCAACGCGTGATGCCCTGTTCCCCACTCCCTCTACCAACCCCGATCACCGATTACTGGCGGTCAATCTGGAATGCCGCCCTTGAGCTCCGAACTGGCAGTCATGCGATATCAGGGTCTGCGCTCGTTGGCTGTCTGGGTTCAAGAAAGATTTTGTCAGCCATGCCCTCTCTCTCTCTCTCCCCCTTTTCAGGAGTCTCCTCAGGACAGTGCCATCACCAGAGACATCAACAGGACGTTTCCGGCGCACGACTACTTTAAGGACACAGGTGGAGATGGACAAGACTCGCTCTACAAGATCTGCAAGGTGAGAAGCCCTTTGAAAGGACTCAACAAACACAGGTTTTTACAGTAAAGTTTACACCAACTGCACTTTTATTTTGTGATGTCGTACCTGGATGGGTTATCCGCTCTTGTCAATCGCATTTATGACTTGCGTATGCATTTATGACTTGTCATGTGATTTATCGTTCCAAAAATGTTATAAACTAAAGTGGACAAGGAATTGTGTTTTCTTTGGTATGTCATAACACATCTCATTACTAATAATGCGGCAGGCAGTGTGGTGTAATGGTTAGGGAACTGGGTTTGTAACGTTAAGGTTGCAGGTTCAATCCCCAGGTGGGACGCTGCCGTTGTACCCTTGAGCAAGGTACTTAACCTGAATTGCTTCAGTTAATATCCAGCTGTATAAATGGATTGTAAAGAAATGTAAACTGTAAGTCGCTCTGGATAAGAGCGTCTGCTAAATGCCTGTAATGTAATGTAATAAATATATCATTTGTGCAATTTTAGGAATATATTGCATCATTAAATAAGTAGAGTAAAACACTTTCTCAGTTTGTGTACAAACATGTATGAAAGTGATAAGGACACCTGAAGTGACATTTTGAACATTTATTCATAAAGTGTCACAGCGAGAGTTGGATGTTTTTAAAGAGGGGATCTTCTTAAGCGTGTTCCATGGGGGGATAACGGATGACAGATAACAGAGAGTTGCCAAACTGCATACTGCGCTTTGATTTGAGCGTCATTAGTGCTCAGTGCCTGTGTGCAGTGCATCACACACTGTGTACCGGGGGACCGGGGTCTACAGGCTCCAGGCTACACGGAACCACGCTGAGCGCCACTTGCTTGGTTTTCACTACGGCACGTTCTCTGCTGAGAACAGGGTGTGTAGCTACAGGCGCTCCCCGGGTTGCAATAGGGTTCCATTTCTGAGCGCTCTCCGTAAGTCACATTTTATGTAAGTCGGGATATACTGTATACTGTATTTAAAAGAGATTTAAAAGGACAAAAAAGAACTCAAATTACCATTTTAATCAATGATGCATTTTCCATCACTTTCAATGACAGTCTGCCCGTAACTAAAGGAAACTTGGTGGGCAATTAAAAAAATGAAATTACAGTAAAATTACATTTCATTACATTTTAAGTTTAAACGTCAAATTTTCAAGATGTGCAAAGTCACATTTTCCGTATGCCAATGTTTGCGGAACCCGAGGAATGTCTGTGTATGGAACAGTGCGGACAACAGCTTGGTTTTCACTGTAAGGATGTTGAAGTTAGGACACAGCAAAGGCTTGGAGACAATGTCACGCAGTGAGACGGCATCAGGAGTGGCTGTTTGAGGATGTTGCGTGTGTCACAGTGAGACGTATCAGGAGTGGCTGTCTGTACAGTGTAATCTCCAGCTCCTGTAAAGCACCCAGCTGTCCGCTACAGAGCACCTAGAGAGCTTGTCTGACGACCACAAACACAGGGAAAGCGCTTGGCTGAACGCTCCGAGCGCTTGCCTGCCGTGAAGGCCAACCGTAACCTTTCCCTGGGTTTCACTTTCAAGCACTTTCAGGCGAACTCCTTGTTTCAGTTAGGTATGCGTGTCACCCTAAGGTAGATATTGACACTTTTGGGAGAATATCGTTGGAGAGTCTTTAATAATTCACAATTCCTCCTGGTCACTCCATCACTCCTGTCTCAGCAGGAGAGATTTCTGCATCGATAATAGAGTCCGCCTTCATTTGCCGCCCAGGGAATCTGAGCTCGATCACTCTTTCACTCTGGCCTCATAATTAAGTCATAAATGAGCAATTAATACATTGCGTCAGTTTCTGCAGGAATATCAAGCACGGCACATCGATCGGGGGTCTTGTCTGTGTTTTGGTAGTAAACGAGGCGTCGGAAAGGGGATCGGTGCTCGGGTTGCCAGATTGACCCTCTCTCTCGCTCCCTCTCTCCTCTCTCCCTCCTCTCTCCCTCTCCCTCTCCCTCTCCCTCTCTCCCTATCTCTCTCTCTCTCTCTCTCTCCTATCTCTCTCTCTCTCTCTCTCTCTCCCTATCTCTCTCTCTCTCTCCCTCTCTCTCTCTCTCTCCCTCTCTCCCTCCCTCTCTCTCTCTCTCTCTCCTATCTCTCTCTCACCCCGCTCCAGGCGTACTCGGTGTACGACGAAGAGATCGGCTACTGCCAGGGCCAGTCCTTCCTCGCCGCCGTGCTGCTGCTACACGTGAGTCTCTCGTAAGCCCGGCCTCGCGCGCCACATCAAAGAGGAGCCGTGCGCTCGCCCGCGGCGCCAGGAGCGGCTGTGGCGCACGTGCCGGCCTCTCTGCGAGGCGCGCTCGTGTCTTCGAGGGGACGCATCCAGCTGGAGGAGGCGTGTCCCCCCACGGCGCTGCTGGGAAGAAAGGTGGAAATAGATTTGTCCTTCGAGCGCCGAGCTCAGCTTCAGATGTCTTTTTGGTTTTTTTCTCTCACGTTAGCCATGGTTTGGGTTATGGCACGGTGAACTGATCCAGGATCAGTCATTTCTCCAGAAGGTACCCAGCCCTGGAAGGAATCTAATCTGATTAGGCACAGTGACACCTAGTGGACATGTTGTGCACTTCTACTCTCCTCGATACCATATACTGCCTGGAACCCAGCGTGTGGCTGTATCGCCTCATGTATATTTTTTCTGCTTATAGCAATTTAAACCAATTTAACCTTTAAATATGTCAGCCAAAAGGAAATGGATTATAAGATTTATAGTCCACGTAATCCACATCTGCGTAAGATTTATGCAGTTTCATATACTGTACACAGAACGTGACACTGACAGGATTATTTTGATCATTTATGAGGGGAACTTGAAATAAGAATTATTTTGTCTTGTGATTTTGTCAATTTTGTGGTCTTTAAAGTTTCTGTCCAGCAATAATCTCCTGTTCAAGTTATGGATAACATTACCTTTGAATATGAAGTAGGCTGTGGGCAAAAAGTAAGATGTCGACGTGCCGTGAGTTTCTTATCCAGGGTAAAACTGTGAGGAACTCATGTAAGGAACACAGTGTCTCATTGGCGACAATGGCCCCTTTATGATGCCGGAGCAAGAGGAACGAATTGCAGATGAAAAGGTGGCTTTAAACAATGTTTTTGCTGATGTGGCGCCCGTCTCCTCCCCCAGATGCCCGAGGAGCAAGCCTTCAGTGTGCTGGTGAAGATCATGTTCGATTACGGACTCAGGGAACTCTTCAAACAGAATTTTGAGGATCTGCACTGCAAGTTCTTCCAGCTGGAGCGACTCATGCAGGTCAGAGACGTAACCAGCGGATAGTGTAATGGTGAGGGAGCTGGACTTGTAACTCAGATGTCGCAGGTTCAATTCCCAGGTGGAACACTGCCGTTGCACCCTTGAGCAAGGTACTTAACCTGAATTGCTTCAGTAAAAATATCCAGCTGTATAAATGGATATTGTATGTAAAGAAATATAAACTGTGTACGTCGCTCTGGATAAGAGCGTCTGCTAAATGCCTAAAAATGGAAATGGAAAATGGATCTGCAACTGAGCGGCTCGTACAGGAATGTGTCCACCCGACAGATTCATCCCGAGATGTGTAGTTTGTCAGGTTATACGGAAGTGCGTGTAACTGACACGTTTATACAGGGGCGACTGTTACATGTTTATGCATTTACAGTGGCTCGCACTGTGCATCATACGCCCCGCGTAATCTCACTGGGAGAATCGTTCATCCCAGCCCTCCCCTGCCGGAGGGGCCAGCGTTTGCCACCCCTCCAGGGGAAATGAGCACGTCAACCCCAGTGGCGGGCAGGCCAGTGGTTTACAAACCTGGGCAGACCACAACGATCGCTCATAACTCACCCCACCATAAATGGGAGCTGTTCTATTCTGGCTTGCATGGTTATTTGAAATCGCACATGTCTGCACACGTGAGTGGATGGTGCGTGCTCTCGTCCTCGATGTTGTGTCTACCGGTGCGTGTTAAGCGCTCCCTCACTCTCTCTCTCTCTCCGTGTGACAGGAGTACATTCCGGATCTGTACGGCCACTTCCTGAACATCAGCCTGGAGGCGCACATGTACGCCTCGCAGTGGTTCCTCACCCTCTTCACCGCCAAATTCCCCCTCTACATGGTCTTCCACATCATCGACCTGCTGCTGTGCGAGGTACTGTGCGACCCCCCCCTCCGTCCTCTGCTCCTCCCGCTCTCCCCCGTCTCTCCACCAACCAGAGAACCCGGCCTGGGCCTAAAATCACCAAGGTGTCACTGGGAATGTCATTATGTCCAGGCCTGCTCTAGTGCTTGGAAAGAATAAGAATCCTTAGCACTGTATGTGACTGTGAGATAGCCTTGTGATTCGCATGAAAAAGTGTCTCTCCATGAGCTCTTGGGCCCGATAGCCTAGAAATTGCTAGATTAAATCAGGACTGAATCAGAAAGAGAGAGAACCCGGCCTCCCGGGTGGTCTAGCGGTTACAATGTTCGATTCCACCGGCCGCGCCTGCATCGGCTCTGGCCGGGAGTGCCACTAGCAGGCGGCAGTTGGCTGTCCGCCCCAGGGAGGGGGGAGGAAAGCCGATGGACTTTGCTGCGTATAGGAGTGGCTCTGTGCCTGCATACCGGAGTTACGGTCGACGGCTTGGCAGGTTCCGGCTCGATGGATGCGGTACCCGGCCGCATGTCACTGCCGGTATCAGGACTACGGCAGCAAACCTGTAAGATATATGAGGGAGTGAAATAATTGACGTGAAAAATGAAGGGTATAATTGGATACTAAAACTGAGGAGAAAAACAGCAGAAAGAGAAAGTAGAAAAAAAAAGAAAGGAGAAAACCCTCCGACCCCCGATAAAATAATGGGATATTTTTTTCTCTAAAATCAATTGAATTATTACAGCATTTTAAAATCAATTTTAGCTACATTTGGTTATTCATTATTGTTAATGGTCTACTGACACATATTTGTGCCTAAAATACTTAATTAAATATATTTACCTGCCATCCACTGAGTTGGAGGGGCCTACCGAAATACATACATGCTATACAGCACCGAGAGGCACTTTTCAGGGTCTCCCACAGAAATAACAACAATGGCCCCAGACTCTCAGTCCTTACAAACATTAATTTCCATTTCTTCCTTATCATCTTCTTCTTCTGCTTCTTCATCTTCTCCTTCTCCTTCTTAATTTTCTTGCTGATTACATCATCGAAAATGCTCCACGCCCCAAATAATTAATTCTCTCCATTGGTAATATCTACTTCAAACAATAACGTTATCTGTTCAGGTTTACTTCTACTAACTAGCTATACTTCAGGTGTTTCATTAACAACAATCACACTACCAGTCACAACAGCACACTACCTAGCTTTTCAGTTAGATAATACACTCATATACTCTCTTACATTCATAAAATGCAATTCCTAAATTATTTATGTCATAATGCCAAGTTACAACTAAACTTTCATCAATATAATATAATATATACAATTTAACTATAAATGGAGTTTTCCAATGTGACTAGTTTCAATATCTTTTTACAGTGAGAAATCCATTACACTGAGGTGCCGTTCAAAAATAAATAAAGATTTTATTTCGTATTTCTGTGTGAGAGAAAAAATAAAAAGCACACGGGTAACATGTTAAATCTGTAATATACAGTCTACTCCAGGCTAAATGAAATGCTCACTTTCACCTGTCAAAGGCGTGTGTTATTTTGACTGTGAGAAGCAAAACCTGTGAGATGAAGGCTTTGTGATTTTCACTCCGTTTGATAAACAGGAAGTCCAGAGCTCTATATGTACTGTAGCAGAACAGGAAGAGATGGTTGAGACGGTGTGTGAGAATCTGCGTTCACAAGGTGCAGCGCCACCCTATTTGTCCGATCAGCCAACAGGACTCAGGCTCTCCCCCTCAGGCGCGTGTAGAAGCCCAGTGTCTTGTCTGACGACAGGCGCTCTCTGCCGTGTTCACGACTGTAGGTGAAGGGCGATAATTTGGTGAATTGAGAAATGGTATTGCTAATGTAGTTTGTATTTTTGAATAATCTGCACGTGACATCACAGCGCTAGGCTCTTCAACGCTAAATAGCGGCTTGGGAGTCGTTACCATCGCTGCTAAATGAGCGGACTGAGAGGGTCTCGATATTTAGGTGAAATTATCTGTGAAAGGAGCGCAGGATTAGCCGGAGGAAAACAAATGGCGCAGCGTTTTTATTGATCCCCCTGCTGAGAAAAAGCTGACATCCGTGCGTGTCTGCTGTTTGCCGTCAAGACTAGTTAACCAGCAGGAAAGTGCCGCCTCTGTAGAGTGCAATATCACAACGGAAGCTAGCTGGCTAAAGTAGTTAGCCATGTTTTCCCCATGTATGCCTAACAATTCTCCTTGTATAGCCCAACTTAACATCATCTTTTCATTAGGGCTAATCACAATGCTCTTTTGTTACGATGGAACGTTGGTGGCCTCAGAATCTCTCAACCTTTCCCTCCCGTCCTCTTTCATCCCCTTCCACTATCACCTCACCCTTCTCTCCGTTCACCCCGTCCGTCGCTTTCCTCTCCTCTCGCTCCGTGTCGCCGCTCTCTCTTCCTCTCCTCTCCCCTCCTTCCCTCTTCTATTCTGAAGCAGTCTGTACTGCCAGGACTCCGCGTCCGACAAAGGCCTTTACATTTCAGCAGTGTGCAAACCCCGTATCAAGAATGACATGTGTAAAAGGAGCAGGCTAAAGTAACAAGCAACCTGCACACACATTTGACAGTTGTAGATTAGATGAATCCTGTTTGCAGAGAGCAACAGTGTCCCTTTAAATGGCCTTGAAGTTGGTGGCAGACTTTGTCTGCGGATAACAGAGGAAGCTCTGTTTCTGGGGCAAGAAATGCATCCAGCTCCCATTGTGACCAGCTGTTTCCATACAAAACCACAACGATCCATTTTGCTCCATGAAAGAAGTATTTCAAGTATTTTTGCATGCTGAACCTCTGGACTTCACTGATATTACACCTTTGCTATCAGTTTAAACTCTAAATGACTTGTATTAGTGAGTGTCGTAGAAACATTTAGGTAGCCTGGGGCATGCCAGCATCAATGCAATTAGCAGCTATGTACCGTATACATGATCACACTTTTTTTGCATGAACAAATAAAATGGCAGAAGATGATTGTAAAGAAGGATTGCACTTTATGTATGTGAGCCAGAGATTTGAGTACATGAAAAATATACATTACCTAAGTTGGTCATTTACACATTTAATAAAGCTGTTGTCCTGTAGGCCTAGGCCAGTAGGCATTTATCAAATGTAGCTATTAAAGTTAGGCATTGTCAGTAGGCTGGCTGTACTGTAGGATATTACACTTGTTTCAGCATTATTTTTTGCTGAGGCATTTCTTGCTTCGTTGCGATGAACTGGGATTTAACTTTGGCAGCTCTCCTGCACCGGTGCAGTGTACTTGTACCTGTGCAGTTCTGGCCTGTAGTGAGTTTTAAATCTTGGAGTCACATCCTGCGGGAGAGCCCCAAAATCAAAATCCGGAAACCGTCTGTGCATCAAACGCTAAAACACACTTTAGGAGAAGTTCGGAGCAGGCTGGAAGCATTGATCTGGGTTGTGATCGGTGGTGGGGTTTCAGGGAATCCGTTAGCCCCGAAAGATTTCATGAGCTGTCCGTGTGTGCATGATCCCCTGGATATAGTGTGGTATCACAGTCTTTCGTTTTCAACGGTATTGCTTCGCATTCCTTATTCGTCTGACACACTTTTTGAATTTCTCCGCACATGTTGACAGATCTTGCCAAAATAGGAAGATGAATGACCTGTCAGGGTGTATCGGTACTGAAGAATGCCTCGGCTACGTCATAAATAACATTGTTTGCATTCTTAATATTTCTCATTCCCCTTTTGGGCTCTGTGTTACAATTTTTCTGTGTCTTCACTTTATTTTTTTTTACAATTTCAGATCTGTCTCTGTGAAATATATACATGATCGCAATGTACTTCGCAAAACAGGTTCAGTCTGTTACAGATTAGAACCCCTGATTGATATTGATCTCTGGCTTCCCTCAAAGAATTAAAACATTTCTTTGAGTGAACCAATATAAATCAGGAAGGAATGTTTTTCCACTGCCCCTCTGTGGATTCCAGTCCTAGACAATCCTGTAGTACCATCCATTATTTAAGTGTCACTTTCTTAATTGTTTAAGTATCACTTTCTTGAGAGTTTCGCTCTCATTTCTGAACGCTCTGATGAGATTACCTGGCTAATGACCTCCGCCATTGAAGCCACAGTGATGGGAGGTGGCATAAGTGTGGAATGCATGGCGGTGTAGCAGAACAGGCCGTGTCATTCTCACAGCCTTATCTACCTGTAGCCAATAAGATTTAGAGTCACCCTTTCCTGCATGACTCCAAAAATAAACAAAGGGACGATCCGGACTATTATCGGACCAAAACGAGACCGCGACTAGACCACCCACCGCCTGGCTTTGACCCACACATGTTTTTCATTACAACGTTGAGCTTGTACAGAAGCTCTCTCTCTACAACCGATTCTCATTTTTGCAAAACAACATTTCAGGCCAAAAAAACCCTGTCAACTTCCTGGATTCAGCATCATGAAAACAGGGTCACTAGATAGCTAATTATCTCAAGTGTACAGCTAGCTAACTAGCAAATACAAAGTCTGTGTGAAAAATGTAAAAACTGATATTCTGTGGATGGCAGAGCATGCGCATATACGTGAATATGAATTATACCTCCACACGTAAACCTCGAATGCATGCGTCTGAAAGTGAAAGGTGAGCACATACGAATTTACCGTTTAGTCACCTCTGTGTGTACCAGCATTTAAATAGCTTTGTCAATTAGCAAGGATGACTCAGCGGTGCACAATACAAGAATTTCCAGGGAGGTATGAAATATAATTCATATTCATATAATATGCCTTGACTCATAAGCATATTGCTGTATATTTGCCACACTATGTGATATATTAACATTCACTGTATGCTAATAAAGATCTTTCCCAGACAAAGTATTTTCACTTTGTCCAGTTGGTCCAGTTGTACAGCTTTGTGGTAGTGTCAGTTTGTGAGAGAATATCCTCGTTCATGTTAACAAAATGAAATGGGGACTAACTGTTTTCCTCTTTCCTCTATCAGGGCATCAGCGTCATCTTCAACGTGGCCCTGGCCTTACTGAAGGTAAATCAGCAGCTGGAGATGGAATTCTGTCTTCCTCTCCCTCTCTCTGTCTTTCTGTCTCTGTCTTTCTCTCTCTCTCTCTCTCTCTCTCTCTCTCTCTCTCTCTCTCTCTCTCTCTCTCTCTCTCTCTCTCTCTCTCTGTCTGTCTCTCTCTCTCTCTCTCTCTCTCTGTCTCTCTCTCTCTCTCTCTCTCTCTCTCTCTCTCTCTCTCTCTCTCTCTCTCTCTCTCTCTCTCTCTCTCTCTCTCTCTCTCTCTCTCTGCCTTTATTCTATTTCTCTCTCTGTCACTCCCACGCTCAACCCTCTCTGTTTCTGTTTCTCTATCCAGTTTGTAGATGTCTGGAATGTCTTCCAATGTGCTTGTAGGCGCAGAGGGTTTGTGGCAGGGTCCGGCCACGCAAAATGCCTCTGCCAGCGTAGCGCGCGCAACGCTAAGTCGTCACGGCAACGTGGCATCAGCTGACGGCGGAAGGCTGCCACCAGAAGGCGGCGTGATGTCACGGCCCCATGCCCGAGCCCACACACACACGCACACGCACACACATCCCTTCAGGCCTTCCTTTCTACACGCTCGCTCTCCGCTCTCTGCCAAGACTCGAGAGAAGCCACTTTGTCTCCCTCCCTCCGCGCCTGGCGAGGGGGAGTTGGAATCCGGGCAGGGCTGGGGAGGAATCCAGATTAGAGCGCCGCCATTTGCTCCGGCCCCTGACCGCACGTTCCCCATGTCTCTCCCCAGACCTCGAAGGACGACCTGCTCCAGACCGACTTCGAGGGGGCGCTGAAGTTCTTCCGGGTCCCCGTTCCGAAGCGGTACCGATCGGAGGAGAACGCCAAGAAGCTGATGGAGCTGGCCTGCAGCATGAAGGTGATCAATAACCGCTTTAGAATCGACCCCCGTGCGACCCACGAGCCTTTCCCCCACGCAGTCTGTCTGAAGTGGATTACCGCGAGAGCTTGCGTCTCGTTAGTGCAGAATCCCGAATGCGCGGTGCAGAATCCCGAATATGTTCGAAAGTGTAAAGGAGGAGATTAGGTTCTGTCGTTGTGGGGGGGGGGGGTGGGGGGGGGGGGCAATCTTAGGCGTGAATGTACAGTGCTTTCCTCGCTGAGCACGTGGCTTGGACCTGACCTCTGTTTTAACATCCTAGCAGCAAAAGCGATCGATCTTTTTATAGGCAACAGCGACACTGCTTTCTGGAAAGTTTGTGGCATTTTGTTAAAGTAGATATGACTTTCATACCCTCTTTGTTGTGGTGCGGAGTAGTCTTACACTAGAGGGCGCTGTTGCCCCACATTGGAAATACAGCTCTGCTACTGGAATGACCTCAATTACTTATTCTGTTTTCTTAACACTGGAGACTCAAATCCTTTGTGGATATGTGGGATTTTTACACTCTCTCCTGTTACTCTTAATGGAGGAGTTGAGCTGAATGGATACATTTCTACCGCAGTGCCACTTATGCGATTTAAACAAGCACAGTTATTGTAAGTAGTTCCTGCATTACTTTCAAGCTTTTAAAAGTTTCTGCAGCAACAAGTTAGGATGTCGTTACGTGCGTCGCAGTGTGCAGTACAGTACTTATTCCATTCTGTCCGTCTGTCCAGCCGTCACACCGGACCCGTCACATTCTTTCACAGGACGACACGCTCAAATCCCGTTCAGGGATTCGGTTTCCGTCCGGATCGCGGGTCTAACGAGGGGGCCCTGGCAGCTCCAGGGTATTTTGGGAAAAGAGCGCTCGGTTTAGGGATACTCCGGGACCGTTTAGCAGGCAGCTGCAGCAGTGCAGGACTGACCGTAAACTCCACCATAAGCCACGCCATCTTAAGATCAGAGAGGGGTAATATTAGTGTATCGGTGAGGAAATATAATAACAATAATATATGCCGATTAGCAGACGCTTTTATCCAAAGCGACGCACAGTAATGAATGCATAAATTTTACACTCAGGATGAAAGTAAAAGTGAACTGTTCACACAGGTGACTAATACATAAAGAGGTGACTGATGCACACAGAGGCTGACTGGTCACATGAGTCAGTGAGCCGCCTCTGTGTGGTGTTTTGCCCACCTCTGGTAGGAGGGAATCCCTTGAACCTGCTTGAACTCTCTTGACACCTGTTGACCCCAGGTGACCCCCCCCCTGTGACCTTTGGGAGGGGACAGGGGGAAAGCGATCCCCAAGCAGAGAGACATTTTTAGAGTGGGATTATGGAGATTAAGGGCTGAGGCCAGCGCGTGAGGTCCTCCGGGGCGTGGCGCGGCGCTGGAGGAGCTGGTCGGGTGGAGAGATCAGCGCAGGGATCAGGAGCGGGATCCAGGGGGCCTCTCTGGGAAACGAGAGCGCCTGCCACCGGCGTGACAGAATGGTGCCAGCGCCTGCCTTCGAGCGCGTTACATCACCGGCGCGCCCGTCTCGCGTGGGCGTCTCGAAGAGCGACAGACACGCCCCTGCACCGGTGCTGCTCTGCGGCAGATCACTGTGCTGCACATTTTAAAAAACGCCGTCTCCTGCAGTCCACTGTCAGCTCACTCCGACGTCTCTGTGATCACTTTCTCTCTCTCTCTCTCTCTCTCTCTCTCTTCTCTCTCTCACACACACACACGCACGCATTCTATCTCACGCAATCTGTTTGTCTCTCTCTTGCTCACACAAACACAAATAGACACACACTATCTCCCACTCTCGCTCACACGAACACAAATACACACACACACACACACAGTCACACTGCCTCTCACTCTCACTCACACAAACACAAATACACACATACACACGCTCTCACATACACACACACAAACTCTCACTCTGTCTCACACCAACACAAATGCACTCATACACGCAAAAGCACACATGCACTCATATCTCTCTCACCATTACATTGCATTACGGGCTTTTTAGCGGACGCTCTTATCCAGAGCGACTTACACAGTTTACATTTCTTACACTTCTTATACAGCTGGATATTTTACTGAAGCAACTCAGGTTAAGTACCTTACTCAAGGGTACAACAGCAGTGCCCCCACCTGGGAATCGAACCTGCAACCTTTGAGTTACGAGCCCAGCTCCCTAACCGTTACGCTACACTGCCAGCCTACTCTCACCCCTCTCTTCACCTAAGGTAGTGTGGGTGGAGCCGTCTGTAATGTCAATGGCCGTTCCCTCACCCATGCCATCAGCACCCGGCTGTGGGATTAGGGACCAATGTGGCTGGATTACCTTGCTCAGGCCATGAGGGTGAGACCTGCAAAGGGTCAGACAGGGATCAGCGGAGCCACTCCTGCAAGCTCCGCCCCCGCCCACGCGTGATTAGTGCAGTGTGACATGTGACCGTGACATCACCTGCCCTCTGTCTCAGAGAGCATAAAATCTGTTCAGGGATGAATCTGTTCAGTCCTACCTCAGAGAGATGAATGCACACCAGTGTAGAATATCGTTTTATATAACGTTGTTGTATTGTCGTCCTCTTCAGAGTAATAATGTTTTAACGTCGTCTGACAAATGTTCTCACAGTGTTCCTAATAAAGTCTCATTAATGTAAATGCACATAAAATTAGCGATACCGCTGACCGGCCGAGGATCTGCAATTAAGTGTTAATTGCATTACTGAGCAGTGGGTTGAAGGAGTGCTGTTTTCACGGTCTCATTATTCAGGGTCCTAGAGAAACAGGTCACATCTGCTCATGTTTTAATTGCTTATATTTTGACTTCAATCCTGCGCGCGATGTCACTTTGTCTTGGACGGCCCTGTGATGCAATGTCCAAATCTCTGTTCGTGTTGCTGAGGAGAGAGGGCTGCTTTCAGTAAGGAGTTCCGGTCGGTTGTGATCCGGTTTCTGCAGCACCTATGTGGTGTCGCCGTGACAGCGCCTGCTTTATGTTCTGAGCAGAGAGAACACCGTGTTTCCGTTCTGCACCAGTAGCCTTACAACTGTCAGCTCAGCACTAAGAACATGACAAACAGCGTCTCTGTCTGTCTAACACTCCACTCCCCCTTCGTCCCCCTTTCTCACCCCCCCCCTCCCCCAACCATGACAAATACACACCCCTGCGATTGGTACCTGCCGCCACCTCAGTGGTGCACACGGTGTGACTTGCTTGCCGTCGTACCTCTCCCCGACACTTCCTAGAACGAGCTTATAAAGCCACACATTTTTCCGCCGTGTAAAAATAGTCAGGGCTGTATCGCTACGGCGGTCAGGCCGGATGGTGTGAGGTTTTTTCTTAAATTAGTTTCCAATTTTTCCCAGTTTTTCTCCCACTTTAGTAGCCAATTCAACCCTCTATTCCTCCTACCCCCTGGGGCGGACAGCCAAATGGCGCCCCTGATCGGGGCTCCCGGCCAGTGCCGGTCTGACGCAGTCGGGTTTCGAACCGTGATCGCAATAGGTAGCTCAGACCTACGAAAGCACCAGTCGATGCGAGTGCCTTAGACCGCTGCGCTATTCGAGGCCCCCGCGGTGTGAGGTTTTAATCATGGCGCAGGAGGTGCTCTGTGAACAGGCCCCTGTTCCCGCCAGGTGCTGTTCCCAGATCAGCCCGGGCCTGCGCTCTGGTCTGCCGTCCCTCCCCTCTGCTGATCCCAGAAGCGCCTGCTCACAACCCACAGGGACAGGGATGGGATTTACTGGCTCGAAAAATGTCCTCGCCGTCCGTTTTCCCAAAGGACCGAAACGACACTCTGCCAGCAAGGCTTCCCCTCTGAGCAGGTTTGATAATAAAAGAAGCAGCTGTGCAGTAATGCGTGTCCTTGACTTTGGATGTCACAAACAAACCCGGACCTGCTGCCCATGGCCCTGCCTCCCGACACTACTTTACGACTCCTCTGCTGCACGTGGCGTCCCTCACCTCCCACACTGCACCATTCTCCTGTTAGGCCTTACTTCCGCTTTCCTGTTATGTCCTGGACTACGGCCGTTGAGGAGGGTTGTGGGGTTTCGCGAGGAGGGGCGTGCTAGGCAGAGCCCTTCCCCTAAACGCGAGCGGTTGCTGCACACACCCGTCCATGTGTCGCCCCAGTAAAGAAGGCCCCTTTTCAGCCCAGCGTCCAGTCCTCTCCCCCAAGAACACGAAGCCCTACTCACGCCCCCACCCCCGAGGGGCCACGTTTCAGTCCTCCTCCCTCCTGCGGCCCCCAGGGAACGCGTAAAGTAACTGCGATTTCCCAGATGAACTCAGGTAAGATTGAGCGTTAACCACCGCTGCACTGGACTGTGGCCATCAGTAGGGCTATTAAGGGCCCCGTCTGTGGAACAGGGCTGTTTCTGTGCCACATTTAACCGTGGAGCCACTACCTCACCATCTATAGTAAATGGGCTGCATTTACACGAATAACTATGAAAAATAGCATTCACACTGTATACACACACCTGCAAATAAAATACAAACATGTTTTCATAAAACCAGGAATTTTCCCAGCTGACAAACCCCATTTATTTTTCTCCTTTTAAAGCAATCTCCTGTTTAATCATCGTGAAGATATATGGCCGTTCGTTTAAAAATTACGAACTGGAAGATTTATTCACCGTTTCAATTTTCTGGTCAATTGCTGTCGCGAGTCTCCGCGTTCGGGGCCGAAAGTATGTACGATAATGAGGCCGAGGCTTCGCGCCGGTTATAACTCTCTTCTGCCGGGAGAGATTCACGACCGGGAGAGATTCCTGTGCCGCAGCTGGCCCGCGGGGAGCGTAAACGCGAACACAAAGGAGCGGGCGGTGGCACGACCGCTGCGTTCGCCGGTGGATCGTCGGCGCTCGAGCGCCTGACCCCGGAGGATGCTGGGATCGCTCTAGTGAGCCACCGAGGCCGGACGCGTTGATCACCGGTGCTGCCAAGCACTCGCCCTCGATCGGTTTCAGAGTTTTGTCCAAAATCTGTGAGGTTTTGGAGTTCAGTAATCTGTGCCTAGGCCGCACTCATTAAGTTCCTTGGTGAAATGAAAGGGACAAAGCAGTAGAGCACTTGAGGAATGAATCCCTGGCATCCGAAGAACTATACCAAGAACTGCTTCGGTGTCCCCTTTGTCGACCTTCGCTGCCCAGCAGCGTTGTTGTAGTTTCCTAGTGGGTGCTGCCGTGTTTACAGGGTTTGTAGTTCCAGAAGCATCCGACGGTCCCGCACACCCTCCGTCTTTCACACTGCGCGGTCAGGGCGAGGCGGCGAAAACACGGTGTATCGTGTGTCATACCCGGTCAAATGCTTTATCCGAAACACTTTAACCCTTTAGACACCAGTTGAATTCCTGCACCTTACTGGCAAGTTCATAGGAAATGTGGACTTTCTGAAATATTTCGAACAAAATTCTTCTTTCGCATGATTGTGCGTTTTGGTTAGTAACTTGTTCCTTTGAAAATTCTCAGGGATCTCCTAGGAGTATTTTCACATTTGATCAGCATCTAAATAGTTGAAGTGTTTGAAATGTGTATTGGCCCAGATGCGGTGTGCATGGAGCTTAACCCCTTCTGTGTTCTGGGACCGCTCTCTGGTCTGCAGGACTCTGTTTTAACACTGCTGCTGTGACTCGTGTTCTGATTCTAGATCAGTCAGAAGAAGCTGAAGAAGTTTGAGAAGGAGTACCACACCATGAGGGAGCAGCAGGCCCAGCAGGAGGCCCCTATCGAGCGATACGAGGTGCGCACTCCATCACCGCCGCCCCCCATCGGGCTGGCCAATCAGAGTGACTGCTCGCTGGCATGGTGTGCGGGGGAGAGTGTACATTATACACTGTGTGTTTACAGCGTGTTGGCATGGTGTATGCACGACGTGTGAAAATGTTTCTCTTTTCTTCTACACTGTGTGTGTGTGTGTGTGTTTGTTGTGTGTGTGTGTGTATTTATGTGCTTTTGTTTGTGTGCATGCCTGTGTATTTGTATGTGTATGTTTGAGTGTGTGTGTGCGTGTGCATGTCTGTGTGGGTGTGGGTGTGTGTGTGTTTTTAGGGATATAGATGTGCTTGGGGAGTGTGTGAGAGTGTTCTTTATTCTACGTTCCCCGGTGTCACGACACACATTCGAGTGCATGTCTTCTCATCTTTCCGTGCGTTTGAGCTGCATGGAGGTATTGACATAAAACACTTCTCTCTGCTGGCCTATAGAGACCATTATTCAGAGGGGCAGGTCACTGCCGTGGAGATTCTTTCATCCATCCCCCTCCCTTCTTCATTTCTCTCTCGGTTATCTAGTAGCAGGGAGAGAATTGTTTTTCCTGCGTGTGTGTGTGTGTTTTTGTGTGTGTTTGTGTGTGTGTGCCTGCGCTCAAAATGCATTGAGTACGTTTCGGGTAGAGAGTAATCATTAGGAGAAATTGCATTAGTAACCGTGCAAGGTTCGGGGTTCAGCGAGCAGAATAGATTTCCATACATTTCAAGTTTACTAAGCTCCCAGAATTATCATATATATATATATATATATGTATATACAGCAGATTGTTATTCCATAATGAGGCAGTAAGCGGGGAGGGAGAAGCCCTTAGCTGTGATGAGGGTGTCATTGTGAAGAGGGGATGATGAAAAGATAAAGATGTCAGAGAGGCTCCGTGGCAGTATGCCGGATTGTGCTCAGTCACTCCGCCGAGGGGTGTGTGGCGCACAGGGAGAATGCCTGTTGCTGGCTGTGGTTTAACGGCAGGCCTGACGCACCGCCACGATAGCCCACCACAGCAGCCCCTCGCCGCTAAATATGGGCCTCACAGCTGCGTTTGTCAGTGTGGGTTTAAGAGAGTGACGCCTGTCGGAGATTCTGAGAATTTTGTTTCAGAGATGTCTTGTTGAATCCCTAGTAAAAGAACGTGATTACAAAAACTTGAATTAATCTCATTCACGAACTGACAGCCTTTGCTTTCGTTCGTGAAACTGTTTCTTAAATATGTCGCAGGTTAGCAGAAGGCACTTCAGTTGTACATTGATCGATTCATTATTCATCATTATATTATTAGCTAGCCAAGCGAGGCTGGACGTGCAGAGAAATTTGAGGCAGAAGGGACTTTTTGCCATGCCCTGGTATTGAAATATTTCTATGATTATTTTCAATGGCTTGTTTTTTTAACTTGTTTTATTATAACTGTTTACCATTTTGCCTGTGTGATGATTTGACCTCTTTTGAATGATTTCTGTACGTGTTTAAGTTTGGTGAATTATAACGCCTTCCTCTTGCCAGAGGCATTCGCCGGCTCTGTGACAAAACGCCCCCAACAAAGTCTTAACGGTGGGGAGGGTGAAGCGTCAGCTCTCTAACGAGTCCCATTAAACTTCCTCTAGTCTGTCAGCGGGTGGAAGCTTCTGGATAGATGAAAATGAATATACAGCAGGTGAATTTTTAATCAGCCCTCAGAGGAACCTTCTCAAAGGTTGCCGTCTTTACGAGGGCTGTTAAATGTTAGACGGAGGCAGAGCGGGTCACGGGTTCCGCCCCGGCCGGTCACGCGGCGTAGGGAGGAAGCGGGAAGTGCAGACGCGGTGCTCTAACGCTGCCCGTTTCCTGACCCGCAGAGGGAGAACCGGCGGCTCCAGGAAGCCAACATGCGCCTGGAGCAGGAGAACGACGACCTGGCCCACGAGCTGGTCAGCAGTAAGATCGCCCTGCGGAAGGACCTGGACAACGTGAGTGCCGCCCTGTCCCCCGTAACCTCCTGTGGCTGTCCCTAACTCCCCGCGCCTCTGAGATACCCGTTCACAGTGCTGCGGCACACTTCAGTTCAATGCCCTCTCTGTGACGCAACGCATCCAATATGTGCCCCCTGAAGAGGGGGCTGATGGGAGATTGAGTATTTCAGTCACTCTCTCTCTCCTCCCCCCCCTCCCTCCCTCCCTCGTGTGTTACCCCTACCTTGTGTCTCTCCTTTCTTAACACTGGCCTGTGTTTTTCCTGGGCTTTATTTATTTATTTATTTATTGTATTTATTTGTCAGGGGCATAGCAAAAAACATTGTTAAAATATTAAGTTGTTATTTAATTGCTACCCTGTGTCTCCTGTGTTAATGAGGCCCTGTGACTCTCCTGTGTTAATGCGGCCCTGTGACTCTCCTGTGTTAATGAGGCCCTGTGACTCTCCTGTGTTAATGAGGCCCTGTGACTCTCCTGTGTTAATGCGGCCCTGTGACTCTCCTGTGTTAATGAGGCCCTGTGACTCTCCTGTGTTAATGAGGCCCTGTGACTCTCCTGTGTTAATGAGGCCCTGTGACTCTCCTGTGTTAATGAGGCCCTGTGACTCTCCTGTGTTAATGAGGCCCTGTGACTCTCCTGTGTTAATGAGGCCCTGTGACTCTCCTGTGTTAATGAGGCCCTGTGACTCTCCTGTGTTAATGAGGCCCTGTGACTCCTGTGTTAATGAGGCCCTGTCATCCACAGGCCGAGGAGAAAGCAGACGCCCTCAACAAGGAGCTGCTGATGACAAAGCAGAAGCTGGTGGACTCCGAGGACGAGAAGAGGAGACTGGAGGTGGAGTCAGGACAGGTCCGTTTCCCTGGACCTCCCCACAAACGTGCCAATCACAACGTCGCCTTACAGTTTGTTCAGGGTCATTACAACCGCCTCTTACAGGACTTCCCAAAAGCCCATTGTAAACTGGCCAATTCCCCACACCTTAATCCCACAGTAAATTGCCTTGTCCCGTAAAACATATTTTTCGGGGAAGCACGGCCAGGCGGGTTGCCAGGTCTCTTTTTGAAAAGGAGATTGTATCCTCAGCTGTTGAATGAAAGATAGCTAAACAAGAAGCTCTTGTTTTCCCCAGAGTGCCACAGACAGACACACAGACAGACAGACAGTGTATGGGACCTTCCCCTCACCGCAGCGCGCGTGGCACAGTGCACTCTTTGACGCCTCACGCTGGCCAGTCTGTAGCTTGTGTACACTAACCCCCCCGTTCCGCGCTCAGCTCAAGGAGATGTGCCGTCGGGAGCTGGACAAGTCCGAGTCTGAGATCAAGAAGAACGGCTCCATCATCGGCGAGTACAAGCAGGTCAGTGTGGCTCCGCAGCCGTGAATGTCTCTTTCATGCGCAACACTACTTACACTCACGTACAGGTAACACCCATATACCGGTATGCACTCATTTATGTCGGGGGTGCGCTCCTTAGAAGTGCGAATAATGGCCTCCCGCGTGGTCTAGTGGTTTCAACGTCCGACGCTGGCCACGCGCGACCGGGTTTGATTCCCCATCGCGCCAGAGTCAACTCTGGCCCGGGAGTGCCCCCGGGGTGGCAATTGGCCGTCCGCCCCAGGGAGGGGGGAGGGAAGCCGACACAGCCGACACAGCTGCGCACAGGAGTGGTTCTGGGGTGCCAGGAATTACAGTCAACAGCACAACGAGTACTGTCTCGGAGGAGGCAGCGCTTCGCCATTGTCACTGCCGGTCACAGGGCTACGGCAGCGAACTACGAGGGAGGGGATTGAACTAAGACTAGCGGGAGTAATTGGCTTCCAAATTGAGAGAAAAACAGGGTAAAATCAAGAAAGAAGAAAAAAATAAATAGATGTATTATTTATTAGAATTATTACGATCGGAGGCTTTTGCCCACAGGTGTACGGTTATGATTTGGAGATGCTTACCCCGTAAACTGAAGTGGGACCCTAATTATCACGAAGCCAACAAATGAAGAAATCAATATAGAAATGCATGAACCCAGAAGGAGATGAATATAGTGGGTATGGGTGTGGGCTGCAGGTCAGTGAGTCTTGGCACCTGAATGTGCTCACATTGTGGTCTTAAAAAATGGACTCTGGCCCCTGTAGAGCTATTTGTAGTGAAGGAAGCAATCGTCTAAACATTCCCTAAACTTACACACAAGGCATGCAACGTTATTGTGGCGAACAGATTTTGACATATTTTAAAACCACATGTTTGTGGATAGGATTTCATCTTATGGCGTTACACTGAAATGGCGCACATAGGACTGCTGTGAATCAGGGACTACCTGCATAGCGTAGGTACACTGTGTATGTATTTATACATCTAATAAATATGTAATAGTAATGTAATAATATATTCATCATAATATGATAATGGAAAAATGATAGTAATAATGATCTCCAAATGATGAGTGTTCCATGCTTTGTTCTGATTTGACAGCAAAATTTTAACTGAGCATTTCTTTTAGATGAATAGAATTTTACCTGGCCATTTTAATTAAAGACTGAATGCCCAAACCTTCACTGTAAGCCAGTCATTTGATTACAACAATGAATGTGCTCGAAGCAAAGTGATCAGTGCCAGACACAGACAACTGGACGCCACGCTTTCTATGTGAACGGTCTTTAAACCAGATGCCTGTGAAAAGGTGCTCCCTTAAAAATAGTCCCAGCCCTCTCCCTGGTGATCACATTTTAATGGTTGCCGTGACAGGTTGATTTATTGCGGTTCCCGATAATAGTTTCTTCTTCTGTTCTGGGAGCAGTGTCTGCCGCTTGGCAACACACGTGGTAGAGCTGTGCGCTAGAGGACAGGTAGAAACGGGGGAAGGATAAGGTGGTGCTTAGGGACAAAGAGTGAACGCTCATCATGCAAAGAGCTGTAGGGGGTGCTGGGTAATGCCTGCGGGGGGTGAATGGGGACTCAGGTGCTAGGAGATCGGCCGCAAAGGGCAACATTTCCCTGGTTGGATCTCCGCTTTAACAGCGTTTTGTAATAATTTAAGCAGAAATGTCACCGCGGTACTTCCGTCTCCTAGTGCTGAAGAGAGCCTCGCCAAAAATCTAATTTGCTTTCCCTCCCTTTCAGCTAAAAATAAAAATGATAAAACGCTCTCGCAGACAAAACGACTTGTGAAGGAAAAACAACCGCCGCTAAGCCTGCCTTTCATGTTTAACCGGTGCGAGGCCTATCCACTCTGTCTTCCAGTTTTTTGAGAGACGGGTAAAGCTAGCAGCATTCTCAGCATATCCAGCAAGTCCAGTTCTCATAAAATCAGGCGTCATGAACACTGCTTCACTGGTAATGTTCCAGGACAAACAATACATGTTCAGATGTTGGTGTTGTAATGTCCCTGTCAGTTCAGTGCTGCATTTGTGTTTTCCATTTGAACGATTAAAGACACCGTGCTCACAGAGCCATGGTTTGCTTCTCAAATGAAGACACTGTTTTGCTGCTGTGTTAAGTAGTCAAATCAAGCAGTAAAACGTGATCAATGCCGCATGTTGCACGTTTTGATTTGTTCAGATGTTCCGCTTAAGGCGCCCAATCACGAATCGATTTTTCACCCCTCGGCCTGAGAGGCGTGTGGCCTGTGATCTTATAATGACTTCAGCTGTGAAGTGGGGCTAATGCACTTACTGTAAGAGGATGTGCAGCCGGGATTACGGAGCGAGGGCTGAGAGAGCCCAGAGACACAGCGCACACCGAGTCTGGCTTTCGCTCGGCTCGCCCCGTCTGCTGTCTGCGCGCCTCACGCCTCTTCTCTGTTGGCCCTCGTGTTTGGAATCGCGGTTTTGACACCCAGTTTTTGTCCCACAGATCTGCTCCCAACTGAGCGAGCGTCTGGAAAAGCAGCAAGCAGCCAACAAGGGCGAGCTGGAGAAGATCCGGGTGAGTGCGCAACCACAGCCGGTCACAGGACGAGCGCGCGACGCTGAACTGGCGATCGCGCGACGAGCGAGCGAGCGGGGAAGGCGATGGTTCGCCCCTGTGTTTTAACATTGGCAGTTTCAGTTCAGCACACCGAGAAAGTTGAGTTGGCACTTCCTTATCAACGGCCCTAGTAACGGGAATTTCCGGGACGAAACTGTGGACCCGAAGCCGTCCATTTCCAACGGGCCGCAAACTTTCCCTCATCATACAGACCCTTTTATGAAGGAATCGGTTGATTAAGGTAAAAAGTACAAAATTAAACTACAGCTTCAGATCCAATTTCCCAGCATATTGTTTCAAACGTTTCTGCGTTTTTCTCTTGAGAGCTTTCCAGCTCTTTCTGCCCTTATTATTTAAATGGAAAAGGGACCTTAGTTAATATTAAAACGCTTGTCCATCTTAAACCGTTGCATGTTTAATACTGTTCATCTAAATTCATTTACTCTTACCTTCCTTGCCTTATTTATGTAAGTATTTTGCTGATTCGTGAGCAGGGTTCTGCTCTCAGGAGGGTTTCATCCAATCAGTGCTGTCCTAAAGCTCACGTGGATAGGATTATCCTTGAGGGGGCGGGGTTAACCTGCGTTGCCTTGGTGCTTATTTTCCGTTGACCAGTGAATAACGTTGTTCTCGCTTATTCTTGCAGTAAAAAAATTAAGGAAGATATCTGCTTACTTTGTGCTTCATCTGGTCGCCAGCTACCTAGCAAGCTAGTAAGGCAGTAGTTGGAATGAAACCCAGACTAGCTAATAAGCTAACTAGGTAGACTAATATGAACCTGGTTCGCTTGTCAATGCCCTGATCTTAACCACTGAAGCTAGCTAGCTAACGTCGGTTCCCATGGTAATGCCACCAACATACAACTATTGATCAGCATTCCTATTCAGTTAAAGTCCATGGAATCAACCTGCCCTGATAACCATGCCCATTAGGAATATTCATGAATACTGAATTCTTTGCACAAATGTCTTAGAAAACCTACTATATGCAGCAATCACATGAAAACAAAGAAGACATTTTATTCTAGTAGGGTTGTGTCTGTTATGTTTCCATAACAGTCTAACTTCTTAACCGTCACCCCCTATTTTGTGCATTCACGCCTATTTGGACATGCTCAGATATAACAGTTTGTAACTGTGATGGCCGCATGCCTACATTTGGTATCATTTGAAAGGAAACACATTGCAGTTTATAGGGGTGTATAGTCAAATAGCATGTGGACACAACACATCCCAAAGATTAGAAGAAGAAGATTAAAACATACAATAAAGTAGGCTTTTACAGTTTTCTTGTATAGAATCACATGTTTGAAAAGCAATAAATTAGTCATATTTCATGATATACCTGTGGATTTTTGTGCATGCTTTGTACAATATGTTAACTAAGTATGTGCAAAAAACACTTCTAGTGAGTGGTGTCACCGGTGGTCTCCAAGTGTCCCAATACCTATCCAAGGTGGCCATGAATACATGGTAGGAACATTCATAGTTCACGCAAGAGATCAGTGCAGTAATACAGGAGTAAGCAGGGATACATATGCGAGAAGTGTTGAGCAAGTAGGCAGTGGTGATGACAATTGGCTAGATGTACAGAATTCAGTGGTAGTGGAGTCTGAAAAGGTGGGTTTTTGAGTCTCTTTCGGAAGATCGTGGAAGGACAGAGAAGAGGCGAGACCGCAAGGAGCGGCTGCCGGTCGCCCGGAGGGATTGGACAGTCAGTTTGCGAGAGGAGGCGGAGCGGAGGGGTCTGGCTGGGATGTAGGGTGTGATGAGTGTCTGGAGGTATGGGGGAGCAGTTCCTCTAGATGCTTGAAAAGCAAGCACCAGTGATTTGAATCTGTGACACTGGAAAACATACTAAAACATTTTGATGACGATAAAACATCTTTCTATCACCCAAGCCATATGGTTTGTTATTTTTCTCACAAAACAGATACTACTGTGATGGCTCAAAGTGTCTCCTAACGTCTCCAAATGGCACAATTCACTTGACACTGAGAATCACACTACATATTGTTGCCTATGAGAAATGCACCAAATTCAAACCAAGGAATTGGATAGCAACAACAGAAGTTTTTTCCCAATGGTAAAAAAAGTTACCAACAGGCAGTTACCATTATAAACTTTTCAACACCAAAACAAAACTGAGCAGCTATCAAAATGAGCCAAATAAATAAAATATATCAAAATATTGCACCAATATAAATAATATATAATTATAATAATATATAAGCAATATAATAAATTTGTTTAGCCAAGATAAAATTGCACTTCTGGTAATTGTCTGCCCTCATTGCACAAAACGATTTATATATATATGCCATTTAGCAGAGTTTACAGTGTTTGTTAGTCTTCTTTAGTCTGGCAACACAGGAAAAGCTATAGGTTATTGTGGTTCTGTCATTTAAGTATTCTCTGTCACAGGACATTAACTTGATAGGTGTCTTCTGGTAGCAGAGCTGACACTTCCGCCTAGCTGACCGGTAGCTACTCACCGGCCATAAAGGGGATGCTGGTCATCGAAACGGGTCTTCTTTGGGGCTTTTGGTATTGTAAAACCAAATAATAAATCTAAATAAACTAAGAGAAAAGTATAAAGAGTTTTCCAAAACGCTTAAGTCCATGGACTACCCACCAGGGCCGGTGTGGTACAGTCGGGTTTCTAACCGCGACTGTGATAGGCACACTCGTAAAGGACCAGCCAATGCAGGTGCGTTACACCACTACGCTATTTGAGGCCCCCATTAACCGTGATATGTAAAGGAGAATGTGCTATGTGATGTAGACGGCCTGGCGGCGGGCCGGTGACAGATATGTGGTTAAAAGAAGTTTAAAAAGTATTTATTTGTGATCAACCCAGAGCAGTCTGAATATTTAATGATATTACCCTCGATGCATCGCGGTCAGGAGTGAACCGTCGCCTCCCCCCCCCCCCGCGGAGGAAAAAGGGTAAACTACCTCTGTGTCGCTGCATTTCTGCATTCTATTTACATTTGTAATGTTCACTGGACGTAACGTTGTTTAATACCAGTTTAAAATACGCATTGTTGTCGCACTTTAGATATTTATGAGCCCGGGGCTCTGATTCTGAATAAGACATTTGCCAGGGTGCAAAATCAGATTCTTGGCATTTGCCCCGGCACAAATTAAGCACTGATTCTGTTTGATAACACCAAGCCGTGGATCACACGACGAATGCATAACACCACGCCATCGGCCACATGACGAGCGTATACCACCCTGCTGTCGGTCACATGACAAAAGCAGAAGAAAGCCCGCTTAACACCATTCAATCGCTCCCAATGTGATTCAGTGCGCCAGTACGGACAATGGTTCAGCCAGCGTATGGCCTTCGTCGGGCAGAAGAATAAAACACCCCCGCTGTTGCTTCTTTTGCCAAACGTTCACTCCTCCTCCTCACTCCATCGACGGATAACGTCCGTAACGGATCAGGCAGCAGGTCAGAGAGTACGTAGGGGCATGTAGACGTGGAGCGGACAGTGCTTGCTCTTCCGTACCGGGCGTTTAGGTTGCGACTGCTGCTAGAAGGGCACTGGAGTCGCCCCCTGTTATCCTCGCCGTGCGCTGTAATGAGCCGAGCGAGCTGAGGAGCGGCTCGTCGAGACGTTGAAGAGCGGCTGATTGACCCTTCACAGGGAAGTGGGTCACCGGCCCGCCACTCCAGACTCTCCAGATCAAAGCACAGCGACCGCTGTTGCCACGCGTCTCCGGACTGATTTCATTCATTACCCACCCTCTCTTTTGTGGAGGAATTGTTGATTTGTGGCGACAGACACTTTGTATTAAGCAGCAGTCAGCGAGGGTTAAACAAGTGCCTTCTCTCTCTGCCCCGGAGATGACAGCTCTGTCTGCCTCACTAGGGAGCGAAAAGAGTGGGATGTGGCACAGGGGGCTAGGGAGGAGAGGGTTTGAGTGGAGGAGACCGGAGGATAGGATTGGCCACGTGGTGTATCAGAGGACGGGGTGAGAGGTAATTGCGCTCTCGTGTGTCACGGAGAGGCTCTGACTGTACGGCACTTATTACAATGCCGGTGTGCAAGTGGCCTGCGTCTCCGCGGAGGCAGTGCAGGTGTGATAATGACCTCCCTGTCTCCGCGGAGACAGCGCAGGTGTGCTGTTGGCCCCCCTGTCTCCGCGGTGACAGTGCAGTTGCGGTAACGATGTCTTTATCGCTGCGTTGACAGTGCTGGTTAGGTAATGACCTTACCTGAGTGAGCTGTAACTTCCATTCGTTTCCTACAGGATCTTGTATAATGGGAGCAGCAGTCCCCCTCCAGCCCATGTGACCCACTCCACAGCATGTGACCCACTCCAGCCCTTGTGACCCACTCCAGGTCATTTAACCCACTTTGTTATCGATGTCTGATCTCCTCTGCAGCAAAAGGTGGAGGGCTGTGAGAAGTGCAGCGTGCTCTTCAACAAGGAGGGCCGTTTGAAAGTGGCGAGCGTGCCGAAGGAGGGCAGCGAGGAGGACACGGACGAGGAGAAGGAGGCGCTGAAGAACCAGCTGAGGGAGATGGAGCTGGAGCTGGCCCAGACTAAGCTGCAGTTAGTGGAGGCTGAGTGCAAGATCCAGGTACAGCCTTTTCTGAGGTCGCCCCCTAACTCAAGCCCCTGATCTAACCCCAACCATAACTCCCCATTCCCCTGCTCCTCTGACTTAAAACCCCTTATCACAACTTCACCCCCAACCTCATTCTCCACTCGTGCCACTTAGTCCCTTACTTAACCCAAGCTTCACCTGCAACCCTTGGCTTACCTCTAACTCCATCCCCTTACTCAAACCCAACACCCAACCCCTGATGTAATGCCATCCCAATCCACGGATCTCACCCTTCCGTCTGTGCCTCACCTCAACCCCCATGCACTGACCCCATCCCCAAACCCATAATCAATCCCCTACCACCACAGTGCTCCATGCCCCCCAAACCATATGCCCCACCCCTCACTTTGTCCCCCTTCGGCTGTCTTCTCTCTGCAGGACCTGGAGCACCACCTGGGTCTGGCACTGAATGAAGTCCAAGCAGCCAAGAAGACCTGGTTCAACAGGACGTTAACCTCTATCAAGACTGTGACGGGCGCCCAGGGCAAAGAGACCACCTAACCTGGGGTCAGAGCACGAGACTGACTCCCCCACTCCCCTCCCTCTCCCCCACGCAGGTCAGAGGTACCGCCCACTCCTGGGACCAGAGCAAATACTCAACGGGGTTTTTTTTTTTTTTTTTTTTTTTTAAAGGACAATGTTCATTGGGTATAACCACCCCAAACAAAACGTACTTAAAATAAAGAGGCTTTAACTTTAGAGGAGTCTTTATACTACTGATATTTAACAGGTAAGGAAACCGCTAAAGAGCTGTCTGAACTGTCCTTAGAGACGTGAGAAAGCACTCCCATCTACTGTCAAGACTGCTCAAGACTACTTGCACAAAACTCAAAATGATATCTAGTTAGGTACGAGTGCGAACAGCCTCCTTTTCAAACTTGTTAGCTTTTCTAATTTGTTTCCGTTTAACAATACCGTTTTGTTTTCTACATACATACACACATGCACATTGATAGATGTGTGTGTCTATGTGTGTGGGTATGAATGTGCTTGTGTGCGCGTGCGTGTGTGTGTGTGTGTGTGTGTGCGCGCACGCGCACGCACGTGTGTGTTGAATGCCTCCTGTTCCTGTGAGGTTTTATGATAATGAATTCAAATGGAGGTTGGTGCTGTTGGCTGAGAAAGGAGGTAAAGGAAGTTTGACAAAACCTTCGAGACGACTGAGGTGAAGAGAACAGAAAACTAGCTGACAGTTGCTGTTGTTATAGAAAACTCTTTACCAGACCACTATTTGGGGCTTGTAGTTATGAACCACCACTCTCTCGGTGTGCGGGGCTGGTTTGGAGTTGGGAAAGCTCATGGGTAACGAAGAAAGCTCCAAAGGGGCAGCGTTTCTCACACTCTGATCCTGCCCCTCCCCCCCCTGTCCAGGCCCGTACCTCCACCAGGCCCCTGGCACCCACAGAGCCTAATGAGATACGCTGGTCTCCAGGACCCCATGCCTGGGGTTGTTTCCTCAACACACTGCTTAAGTTTAGGTAGTTCTTAGTGCTGCCTCCTCTTGATCCAGAATATTTCACTGACCCCGGCCCTCCTGGTGAGAGAGGGTCGGGAAGAACCACTGACAGAAAGTGCACTGAGTGTGCGGGAGTGAAGCCGAGTCTTGTGGTCTGCACTCTGAGGGAGGGAGGGAGGGCCGTGTCTGTGAGCGGAGGTCTCTTACAGACATTCTGTACAACTGGGAGGGGAGGTCTTTGCACCTTATTCATATTTATAATGGGTTCTTGCTCGCTGAAGTCATTGTTGATGTTAGTGGAGAGCCTGCGTGTGCTGAGTAAAGGGTTCATTCCAAGAGGCACTGGGTTGTATATAAGAAGCATTATGTTTGTTTTGTATTTTCAATTTTCCTCGGTAACTGTACTAATGTTGCCTAATGTACTATGTCACAGATTATGACATGTTAATGCTCAAAGCTTCTGTCTTAAAATGTCAAACCGCTGTCTCATCCATTACATGCCAAAATGTACCTTCATTCAAGCATTATGAAAGTGTGACATTGTAATAGTATAGATTGCATTGTGTATACTTTATGCATTTAAATATAAACTTGAAAAAAGCTATCGGCACAAGCTGGCCTTCACCCTGTTTTGTTTTCTGTGTGAATGCATGACTGGCCCTGCTATCTTTTCAATGTCTCCCCCCTTCTTGCTTGATTGCAAGGATTTTCATGGTCTCTGTTTAATGATTATTCTTGATTTTTCCGTTGGTGTGAAAAACATGCTGGTATACCTGGATTAGACAAGATCCAACTTTATTGTCCACTTCCGTGGAAATGATCCTGTGTGGCGACACAGAGTAGATTCTCCTGGCAGGGATTGGTTTGGTCATTGTTTTACACATGGTGCCCCCCCCCCGAGACTGCCTCTTCAGTCCTCACAGGATGAGACACACATCAAAAGGGAGGGGGCTGCAGGGCCTCTGCCCTGACCCAAGCCAGGCTAACACCAGTGCACTACACTAGGGTTGGGCCTGTTTCCGCTCACTCAAAATCACCACACCTCCATTGCCCTCTAACTGTCTGAATAAAATTGCTGCTGTTCCCAAAATCACTATAACATCAGGTGACTAAAAGCATGAGCGAGGTGAGGTAGCTAGTTACCGTTAAATTGACCGCTGAAGCTGGGTGCTAGTATTTTCTCTTCATGTGTTAGCTGGCTAGATATCTAAAACGTTAGCCAGCTATCTAGATACTGCTAGATACAGTGGGTACAAAAAGGATTCACCCCATTTGGTATTTTTAACATTTTCCTTCTTTGTGGAATCAAAATGGATTTTGTTGGGATTTATTGTCACTGATCAACAGAAAATACTCTATAATGTCAAATAATAATAATAATGTAAAGCTTTTGATTAATTAATTATAAATTCAAAAACATACAATAATTGATTCCATAAGTGTCCCCCCCCCTTAATACTTGCTGGAAGCACCTTTAGCTGCAATTACAGCTGTGAGTCTAGGTGGGTAAGTCAGCTTTGCACATCTTGACACTGCAATTTTCACCCTTTCTTCTTTACAAAAGTGCTCGAGTTCCATCAGATTGGATGGGGACCATTGGTGAACAACAATTTTCGAATTCTCAATGGGATTTAGGTCTGGGCTTTGACTGGGCCACTCCAGGACATAGATTTTTTGGTTTTTAATCCACTCCAATGTGGCTTTTTCTGTATGCTTTGGGTCATTGTCCTGCTGGAATATAAATCTTCTCAGAAGTCTCTTGCAGACTGCAGCAGGTTTTGCTCCAAATTTGTCTATATCTTGCACCATCCATTTTGCCCTCTATTCTGACAAGTTTTCCAGTCCCTCAAGCAGAGAAGCATCCCCATAGCATTAGGTACCATGTTTCATGGTAGGGATAGTGTTCTTGAGATGATTCGCAGTGTTCATAGTGCCTAACATTGAGGCCAAAAAGTTTTCAATCTTCTCATCTCAAAGGTCTCATCAGACTCCTTCCTCCACTTGGGAGTCTCCCACATGCCTTCTGGGAAATTTTTGTGAGATTTCATGCAAGTTTTCTTCAACAATGGACAGCTTGGATGGAGGCTTGTTCTAGGCAAATTTACAGTTGTGCCATCTATGGATGTAATGCTCCTCTGGGGGATTTTCAAAGTCTTTGAATTCTTCTTTTACCTTCCCCTGGTTGGTGCTTTTGAACAACCCTTTTTCAGATTTGCTTTGAATGTATATGCAGACAGCTGTATTTACCTTGATATCTTTTGGAGCACCTTAATTGTACACAAACTCCAATCAAATAATTATGCGACCTCTGAAGACAATTGATTGCACCAGTTTGTTCAGGTGTGTCTTAGTAAATGGGGTGAATACTTAGGGAATCAATTATTGTCTGTGTTTTTATTTTTAATTAATTAAGAAAAAGCTTGAGTTATTTGTATTTTTATTTTATTTTTATGTTGTGTTAGAGTATGTTGTGTTGATCAATGTCAAGAAATCCCAATTAAATACATTTTGATTCCATGAAGTAAGAAAATAAATGTGAAAAATAGGGGTGAATACTTTCCACTGTATGGTGAGACTCGATAGCTGGCTAACATTACCAACATACAGCTATATAGCTACATATAATGTTCACAAGACTGTGGCAAATACACTGACATATTAGACTGGATAGCTAAAATATTAGCTAACAAGCTAGTTTCCGCTGGTTTGACAGCTGGTAGTAGTCAGTCTTTTTGTTAGATTGCTAGCAGCATCAGATAGCTGGCTATCATTAGTTATAAGCAATCAGGAGCTAGTCCGTTAATAATAATAATAATAATAATAATAATAATATAATGTTGTGCTAGCTAGCAAACATTAACGTTAGACACAATCCTGGTTTTCTAGAAAAGTTTTACGAACAAATTTGCACTGACGCTTTGTAAACGAACTTGCCAGTTGGAAAGATTTATGTTTCACATGCAATTACCAAAGTGTAGTCTGTATAGTTTTTTTATCAAGGAGGAGATTAAGAATGTGTGCTTCACTGGCTGCTTTTGTAAAACAGGGTTAAGCGTCAACCTGCTTCTATTATGTTAAATTCATGAAAGTAGCAGGCAAGGAATAGCGGGCTTCGTTGTTGAAAAACAAGTACTCATGTCAGGTATAAGCCAAGGCATTAAAAGCAACATGCTTTTAAGGTGTGTAGCATGTCATAACACACCCAAACCATTGCTAATCAAATAATTGTACAGCCAGTTGTTGTTTATTTAAACCTGCTTGGCGACGGTTAAACCCAAATATTTGAAGGGACAGTATGACGGTTTGAAATTGTGTGAAACTGTCTAACCCTACACTACACTACTTGTTTATTATATATAAGAAAATTGAGCTGATTGTGTAGTAACAAGGTTCAATTTCCTGGGATAAGTTTGTTATAGTACGTTTTTTACTCGGCTGGTTGTTTTTATGGCATGGAAATTGTGCCTAAATTAATTTCCATAAGTGGGATAAAACGACTTCTATTTCATAATATATGAATACTCCACAATAATGGTATTGGTTATATAATGACCAGGAGTGAATTGTTCTCGTATCAGCTTGGCCCCAGAAGCTGCTTTTTTGTAGTTCAGTATGGTAGTTGGACTGCCTCCTTGCTCATGTGTAGCTTTGCGTGATGAAGAAGCAGACTGCTTCTTACCCAATGATTTTGCTGATCTACACAACCATACATTCTCAACACGGGTGAAGCGTTACGTGATTGGCGGCGTTTCCGAACGTCCCTCCCCCTCCCTGTCACACTCACCCACGTTCTGTCACTCCCGAGAGCATGCTGTGAAATGCTCACCACAGCAGTATTTGGGCAGAAAATATATTCTTGTTCATTTAAAATATTCGACGTTCCTTGCCTCACAGACAACTTCCATACTATTTGTGCTGACTTTCCCTTTCTCCAAACACAAACATGTGGCCTAGACATGTTTATGTTGCTAGATGCCGAATTCTAGAAGGGGGCCCCTCGGTGAAAAACGACTGACATTGACCAGCGCCATTAAATCTACTTAGCATATAATTAACGTTCAGCTATGTGTTGGCTCTTGTTATTGAGGCTCAGCTCTGGATTGGCTACAGAAACACAGACTCCCTTTCAGGCAGGGCTAGGGCCCAGGAGCTTAGCTTCAGACAAACCTGCTGATAGCTAGTGTGTCACACGGAGAGTGCATCTGCACAGCTGTGCTAGAAGCAGAGGGCTGGCCCTCACATCTCTGTCATTTATTGCCATGGCACTTTCTCTTCTCAGTCAAGGCTCACAAACGGGGGGCCATAACTCTCAGGAGCCCAGTGCACTTCCCACACTCTGCTCCCAGTGAAAAGACGGCACACAGAAAAGAAGGCGAGACGAGAACAGGAGCGGTAAAAAAACTGGAAGGGGGTGAAACCATGGTAACCGACAGAAGAGGAGCAAGTTGGCTCTAATGAGCTGCGGTGGTGCGGAAACGGTGCTGGGAATGCTGAGGTGCGCGGGACAGGGTTCCGCGACGGATGGCTCCGTGCCGTGTGTGCATGCGTGTGGGCATGCTGACACAAGCCACTGTGTGTCCTCTCACTCTGGAGGCCACGTGACCTGCTGCCCGCTTGCGAGGCAAGATTAACATCTCATGTTTTTTTTGTTCAGCCTCGCTGGTGAACTTTGACCTCTTACCTGCGGGACGGGCATCAGGAGTGATTCACGTGCCTATCAGAATGGAAAGGTATCTTGTTTATGGTGACAAGCTGGTCAGGGTACACTTCTGTCTTTGAGAACCAGGCACGTTCATACGGATTATGGCCTCCGCAAACGCAGTCATACTTCACACTTGAAATGTGTTTTAATGTCGTTCCTTCCTCTCGCAAGCCAGCGCTGTGGGCGCACCCGTGGAAAAGCAGCATCCTGTCATCACACGCAAATCATCGTTCTACATCTGAATCCTATACCGTCATAAACTCTTAGGTATTGTGAAGTATAGAATACAACTACAACACGCCGTTGCTTGCAGGCACGCCAGGCCACTGTTTTCAGCAGCGATGATACTGTACAGCACAATGTCTTTCTTTCAAAGGGAACAGAATAATCTGTTCTGATGTGAGCGTTGAGAGGACCGCCTCGGGGGAAAGTATCCATCATTTGCTCACAGTAGAGGGGGGGGAATGTGTACTCGAAAAGAATTTCTTGATCACGGAACACTTGATTATAATACAATGCACACAAAATGGTTAAATATCTAGCAGATCCCACCTTAGTGTGATGGCTGCACCTTGGCGTGCCGTCAAACAGTGTCTTGGGAGACGTTCCAGCAAGCATTGCGCCCCCACATGACGTTTACTGCCATTAACGTCTCCCATAACGTCCTGTTCAAGTTCCTTGGTTACTGCTGGGTTCCAAAGGTTCTCTGTGGATTTTGAATCACATGACTTAAATGGGCAAATGAGAACTCCCGTTTCCTCGTCAGCAGATGATGCCTTCACAGGGCAGGTGGCATTACCGTGTTATTCTGTGCCGACAACACGTTTTGCCTGCACAAAAGCAGAGAAAAGGCTTCAAATTCATTTAGCTAGCTAGAAGTTCTAGTTCAGAAAGCCTTAGTCAATATAGGTATGCATTTCTATATGTGGTCATTCCCAAAAACATTTTTTAAGGTTGTTTCACTTCTGTAATTTGAATGCGTCAGTTTTTCACTGCTGATGGGACTGGAATATGTGGTCTATATGTTTCTATATGTGGTCATAGGCAAAACAAAGTTTTTAAGGTGGTTTCACTTCTGTAATTTGAATGAGTGAGTTTTTCACCACTGATGGGAACAGGAATTTAGTTAATTTATTCATGTTCATGGCGCTAGAGATCCTGTTAGATATCCCTGTGCAGTGTTCTCCCATACACAGCCCAATGAAACTGCGGCAGCTTAACGAGAGACAAACCTTTTCTTTTTCATTTTTATTTTCATCTTAAAAAGAGAAAAATCCAGAGTGGTGGATTGCACTATCTGAAGCCACACCCTCAAGGTCAGCAGGGGAAACTCCACCCACCATGACAACAGCCGAGCCTCCAGCTCTCATCACACACCTTGCCCCTCCCTGACCTGAGTGGCAGCGAAGGGGCAATAAAATGATCACCTTCAGCGCGGCGGGAGCGAGAGGGCGCGTTCCTCCAACGGCTGGCTCGTGAGCCGTGGGAAACCTGCTGCCAGCGAAAGCCGTCAGTGTCAGCATTACGCAATCCTGCACCCGCCCGATTTCTCGCACTGCTAAAAATACCTGCAGCAGGCGTGGGGCGTGAGGGAATGTGTGTGTGTGTGTGTGTGTGTGTGGGTTCATTTGCAGAGCGACACTCTGTATCCAAGTGGAGATGGACCAGATGGGGTCAGGCAGTTACTGTTAGGGTGCACTCGCCCCCCCTCACCCATGACGCTGATGCAAGGAGAGGTAGCATGCTGCCTCGTCACTCCAGGCCAAAATAGGGCTCAACTCGCTGTCCGGGCTGGTCAGGGCACCAGTTGCTCCAGATTGCTTTCCCAGATTTCGCATTTGCTTCTGTAAGCAGCTTGGCCGTCTCGCGTCCCGGCTCCTGTCAAAGCATGTCGGTGTGTGACTAAACGGGCAACTCCGTTACTGACCGGTGCATTAAACCGGAAGACATCGCAAGGCCCAGATTACCTCAAACTGGGTCAGTGGTCCATTGGCCAACTCCAGCACATTTCCACATATTTCTGCTCAAAAATGATTCAATTAAAAGTTCAATTCTAAATTTCACAAATGTGTGCCATGACACATGGCCTGTGCAGCAAAGTACTGTACCTTGGTAGAGAAGGTTCTGCATGTGCATCCACACGTTCTCACCAGACAAAATGTTTTGCCAAGCTTAACTGAGTGGCACAATTTTAATCTTTTGTTGACTTATATGTGGAAGCCAAGCCAACCTGCCACTGTACCATGTGTCCTTCTATCCATCCATCTCATTGGTCAGCAGCTGCTGTGGGACCACTTCTGATACCCCAACAGTTTAGCATCATCATTGGGACTACAGCACACCCAGGGAACTCCCTTACTTCTGAAAATGCAATTGGGTTACCCTGATCAGTGGGGCAGGAATGCTTTTTTTTTTTTTTTTTTTTTTTACAGTAATAAATGGTGCCAAATAACTCAGCTGTCATTCAGCATGCCTGCGATTGGCAGGTGCGTGTACTCAATCACCTCTGTGCGTTTCTCCCGGTGTCAAATACAGAACCCCCCCTGACCCCCCCACCCCCATAGCGCTCCAATAACCACCATGGGAAAGAGGCCACAAAAACACCAGAAGGCAAAAAAATAAGTAACATTATGCATTTATTTTCTCACTTTAAGAAAAGGTTGACACACAAGAGATTCAGCACTTTATTTTCAAGCATAAATTATGGCAGATACAGTGACAAACAAATCACCATGGTGATTTCTGCTACTTATTAATTTCATAACACAGAACTAGCAAACATCTACTGCAAGTGATTTCAATCAGCTTCTACTAAAGCGCAGCTCGCTCACAGAAGTTGTGCACAATCACCATTTTACATTGGATTTATCCTTTAATATTTCAAACTAAAATTTTTGAAGGAACTTTCCTTGGTATCATTTTATGTAACATGTAAAAGTGCGAGACAAGTAACGCAGAACTTTTGGGCAGCTTTCACCTAGTCAGAATCAAACTAAGGAGTAATATTTACAGCACAATGGCAGAGCCCCTCTCGCGCAAGGCTCCACTTCCACAAAGTTTAAATAAGATCAAACAAAAGATGTAAACAAAGGGGCGAAAGTGCCCAACAGATTCACACAAATAGTTAAGATATGTATACATGTGTGTATATATATATACGTATACATATAAATATGTGTGTATATTTATATGTGTGTGTGTCAAAAATGCAAGTAGCTCTTCTAATGGTTATACATTCTACTAGGACAGTGTACATTCCAAACCAGCAAGCTTCAGTCGTGTGTTGTGCATCGAGGACCAGGGGCCCTGATCAGAGTCTCTACGGCATGCGTCATATTTCCTGTCTGTATCTACTTTTGACATACCTGACCCTAATCCCCGCCCCCCGCCCACCCCCCCCCCCCGTGTTCCAATTCATGTGCTGCTTACAGCATAAACACGAGGAAAATGTGACGTTCAGCAATTAATTGTGCGAGCCTTGCTCCTGACGAAACTGGATCCTGTTCTATTTCAGCACCCCAGCACTCCGGTGCACAAATTGAATTTGCAGCTCTCTTGTCCCCAGTCTCACATGTACTTTGACCATCCCCTCGCTGGTACATTTTTTTGTGATGCAGCTTGACACTTTTTGAACCACTTGAAACACAGCAAAAAAAAAAAAAATAAAAAAGTTTAAGTTTGGAAACTGTTTGAAGCAACCGGTGTGTGGTGTTTACTTGCACCTCCTTCAGATAGGGAATGAGAAAATAGAAATGGAAGAGCAAAGTATGCACCCTTCCATGTCAATTTTCTACCGGTGTGTGGTTTACAGCAAAACTGATCACTGAAATGGCAAACCCAGACAGGAAAGGTAACGTATGTGTCATACCTCGCGGACGTGGGAACATCTTTCTGACTGATATGCAGGGAGGGGGGGGGGGAGGGGGGGGGGTTTTACTGCTGCAGGGCCAAGAGATCAAGAGCCCCGGGTGTCCAAGTCACTCCAGATTGTAGGACACAGTTCCATTCTGAGAAGTAAAGGGATTCTGGGAACTGTAGTCTAAAAACGCTTACCTGAAACTGGCCGTCACAAGGATGGCCAGTGAACTGCCGGTGAAAACTGCCGGTGAAAACTGGCTAAATCAGGATACAATGCATCAAGCGTATACATAATGCATCTTCAAAATTATCCCCAATTATTTCATGGAGCCCCTCCACATATGGCTACCTCCAACTGTTCACGTACACATATACATACACCATGTGTAAGTGTGTAGTATTTTGCACACTGATCTCAGGCTTCATGTGTTAAGAGACCTGTGTGCTCAGTGGCCCTGAGTATAATATTGCTAATGTGGCTTTGTGCTTGTGTCTCGAGTCCTGGAAGACATCTGTCAGTTGGAGCTGTCTGACGAAGAGATGCAATGGATTTGAGCCGAGTGGCCAGTCGACTAAGAGCCACAATGGACGCATCGATAGGCTCCATTTCGATGCACGCAAATTAAAGTTATGTCACCGGACACAATAAGAAATTAACTGCTGGTGACACGGTTCTGTGCATCGTTTGTTATTTTTAGGTTTCAACCCAAGGCAATCTCCAATATTGCTGATTTTAAACCTCGTCTACCAAGCCACTGGTGCACGATAAAAAACAAAAACAAACATTAGCTCGTGTCGCCTTAATTTGAAAGAAATTAAAATCTGTCAGCTTGTATCGAACAAAGTTTAATTTTAACAAACACTTACGCCTCAGCCGTCACATATTATTTATGGTCTACAGAACAGCATCTCCACAGGCAACTGTGCAAAGCATCACGGTTTTAATTGCGGCTTGCGCTGCTCAGGACACCACGTGTCGGCTGCCAAGTCTGCTTGGCTTTTCACTGTGTCGTCCTACACAGCCTTGGTGAGGACACTGCCGCTGCGCTGAGCACGCCCTACGGCTTTCAGCGAAGGGAAGAAACTGGCACAAATGGGTCATTAAGGACACCGAATGTCCCCGCAAATGTCTAAATTCTTCCCTTTTCCTCGCCCCCCACCAACACCTTCGGCTCAACGTGCCAAATGTCTGCACACATTGACTTGGTAATGTGGGGGAATCATTCATGCTCAATAAATCATCGTTGTCAATATTCACTGAAACACATTTATTTCAAAAACAAGGTCAAAATTCACCCACAAAAAAAATGACTCGAAGGCTATGAGCGGTGAAAAAGTGGTAGCAGTGGCTACGGTTTGAAAGAATTGTTCATGGTTTATGGAAGACTTGGAAAATACATTCAATGAGTACAGTTTAATAACTAGTGTTGCATTTAAATATTACAGAGAGCCTCCCGCGTGGTTATCGGTGGAGGCTCCAGTGGCTTTATAGCTGTCAATCACGCCATTAAGCATTCATGCATTCAGTGCGAACACTGTCAACGGTGGGTAGAAATCTTCTACGTATAAAAAGTGTATATATTCCTGTCCAAAAACGATTATTATTAATTTTTTTTTTTTTAAACAAAAAAACCCCACCATCAGTTAATTCAATAAAAATAATTTACAGAAGACAGGACTACTCAAAATATCTGAAAAATGAAAAATGCACAACTTTGTTTGAGGTTACTTCATTGCAAATTAATAGAAAAATGAAGACTTACCAATGTTAGACTTACCTATGACTCATTCTTATACTTGTCAAGTCATTCACCTTGAAAGGCTATAGTCTGAGGTAAAGTTTTTGGTCTTTTTTTTCCATGAATGAAAATGAACAACATTCAGAATAAAACATTCAAAATGACTGATACAACTCTACACGATGAAGAGCTTTAGTCAGATGTATGCAAGTTCTGTAATATTTCTATATTCTCAGTCAGTTAAGGCTTTAGAGTACTAAACCTAAAAATGGTTAAATTGGATATTTTAGGAAAATGGCTGTATTTCTGGCTAGATCTAGAGTACAATTTTACTTAACAGGTACTCGTTTTCAGAATTAAAACTCTAGACAGACATACAAGGAGATGGTTTTTGGAATCTAAATATTTAATCAGGCCATTGTGGAAATGGCTTTTACTTTAGCAAAACTACCCTGTTAACTGAAAAATGCATTTTAAAAAGGTCCTATAGTATCGGGTTCAAGATGTGTATGGACATGACTTTATGACTGGAATTTAACATCGTCTGTAGAAGGCACCCAATGGAGCGATCGGTGTGGAAAAGCCCAGGGAATACATATGGTTGGATGTAGCAAACGTATCAAAACCTCTCAGAAAATGTATTTCAAGCTCCAATTAGTTATACACGTAAAATGATAATTAAAGTTAATTTCAGATAATATTTTCATAAACCACCTTCTGGTGCTCGTCAAGTAATTGATGTCTAGAAATTCACTAGGGAAAAAACGGAAATGAGAAATTAGACGGTGTCCAATAACTGCATGATTTTGATAAGCTATATCTTTATAAATATATATACTGTATATTGCTAGGAGACAAATGTTAGTTTCAGTCAAAATATTTGTTATTTATTTTTAATATAGAAGGTGAACTCCACCAAAAATCTTTAAATTAATTTAGTTTTTTAACCTGTAAATATATTCAGTGCTCACTGGTCAGAAAACGGTCCAGTTTGCTCATCAGCCAATGACATTGAGAATGGAGTCCTCCGTCTCTCACTTCTATCATTTCATCTTTGACCCAAGCGCGTCCTTTTTCCTCATTCAGAAGAGATTACCGCCCCTTCACAGATCTTTATCATATCAGATCACAAATTCACAGCACGCAATTTAACACAAACTGCAAATTTCAGGGGAACTACAAATGAACACAGTTGTGCATGAGTTTATTCTGATTAAAGGGGCTCATCTGACCCAGGTGGTTGGCACAGGTTTGGTATTGGTTTTTGTTGGTTCACATGCAAGGTAAAATGTCTGCGTGCTCACGGCTCACCTCGGGGGACGTCTTGGGGAGTTGTGAAAACGTTACATTTTTCATGACATTCTACTAATTGCAGAAAACAAAATCTACGTGTTAGAGTTAACCTTTCCATATACAGTCCATGCGCAGTGTGACTAAATGACTGACAAATGGTGTCAGTTCAGCTTGCGAAGAAAAAGAAGCATTCAAATACATTTTCTGGTTTTGCTTTCTTTGGTTTTTAAAAGTCTACCTTGTTATTTTATTAACAAAGACTACTTTTTTTTTACATTTTCATCCTTTAATTTCAAAGCAAACTGGACCGCTTCAGAACATATTATTTTTTTAAAGAAAAACCAACAACAGGTCAAGCACACTAAAGCAGGACAGACCAAGAGGAAAGAAAGAGAAACAGAGGTGAAATAGGGAATGCGACCGCAACCAGGCAGTGAAGGAAACGGATGCTTTCCAAGTTAAGGACATGCAATCGGGTTGCCAGACTGTTACATGAGTAAATCCTCATACAGTGGAACACAAATTGGCTAAATTAAAGTTTAGGAGACAATGGTTGTAAGCTGAAGGGTTGGAAAACAGACATCCATGAAATAAAATGCTGAGCCAGCAAGGATGAAAATGCTAACAGAGATTTTCACGTGCGATGACGAACATCTCGAGAAAGCCAAAAATGTACTCTATGTTGGAGAGGACTAGAACACTGTAACAGGAGCTTGGCAGCACCGTACACATGCAGTCTAGGTTAGGGTAGATTGAGGCCAGTCTATTTTAGACTGGTAAAGGCAGAGGGATGAAGAAAGAACACATTCAATACCAAATTGCCATGTTTTGTTTTGGGAGCTAATTTAGTACCAAGTGATGTTCCCAAGCAGACTTACTATTTGCCAAAGATGGGACACTCCAGTTCCAGGAGACTTACACATTAAGTGTATTTGAGACCAGAAACGTTCAAATTTTGGTGGCGTTCCCCTGTGATTTGCCCTTCCAGTGAAACAAGCCTGTTTGTCTTTGTTCAGAGTTTCGCAAGCCGTGTATCAGTATTTTGGCGGCATGCTGGGAGATGGAGCTGTGGAGAGATGAGGTATGGATGGTGGACTGGAGGGGGAGGGGGGGGGGGGAGGGGGAGGGCGGTTGGAGGTGCAGGTGTGGGGGTGGAGTGGTCATGGTGCCAGCTTCAAAGCGGAGACACTGTGCTTCTCATCACACACCCACTGGACAGAGAGGATCATGATCCGGGGTGATTCAGTACACTAGCTGCCCAATAAACCTGTTCATAAAAACCAAGTGAACACCACAGTTTTTTTTTTTTTTTTTGTAAATGGGTAAACAGTGCAAGGGTGCACCGAGAGGTGTGCTTTCTGAGAGGAAGATAAACAGGAAGTGTGTGGTGTCCAACAGGAAGTGTCATTAAAGGGCCAGGAGTCGGAGGAACACCTCTCCCCACCCGAAACGTCAGGCACCAGTCAAGAGGGCTGTGCGCAGGAACGCTCGGGCGATAAGACACCTCGACACATTGCTCGAGGCAAAGAAAAGGAAGCGCCACTATCTATCACTACAGGTAGATTCAAAAGAGTTTCACATGTACACAGAATACGCATTTAAATCGCTTACTGTATATAAAATTGGAAGAAAGCTATAGGAATATGCTTACATTTCACTTTGCAATTCTAAAATAATTTATACCAATTATATATATATACATACGTACATAATATATTTCTATACATATGCATTTATAGTAACACATACCATAAATATATATGTATATATTTATAGTATAACCACACATACACACACACAGAGTGAATATACAATTGAAATGAAATATTGCAGTGCTGTGTTGGGTAAGACTCAAACATTCATATTGTTTCAAGTAAGCTTTAAGCTAAAAGATCAGGTGTATTGCTATATAATAAAGACCAAGTTCAGCCTTTTTTTTTTTTTTTTTTTTTTTTGTTCCAGCTGAAGTCAAATAATAGTATTGCTTTTTTTTTCTTTCTTTTTTTTCCTTTGATGGGGTGTATGCTTTGTGTGGCGTGTGAGTGGCGTTTGACCGCTCTGTGCAGTGGAGACAGCCCAGTCAGGAGAGGAGCAGTGCGAACGTTTAGAGCCACACAACCTGATGGTTCTAGAAGTCAGAGAAGAGATCTTGAGGACCCAAGTGAATGATAAAAGGAGCGATGGTCCGCGGCTGGTAAAAGGGATTGTCAATGAAAAGACCACCTACAGTGAGGAGAAGAGCAGAGAGACTGCGGTTAATGTCCGGACCTGCAGGAGGCAGCGTTGCACACTCCAGCTCGGATGTCTCTGCTCTTTCGGCTGTATGTGGGGTTTTCATTGCACGGGGGCGTCTCGGGTTAATAAAGACATCAACGACTGAAGTTGCACGGTTACCACTTCTGACAAAATCAAACAAAATTAAAAACCAAAAAAACCAAAACCAAAAACTTAGAGCTCATTCATTTGAGAGAAAGCAGAGAAATGTGATAAAAAAATATGCAGCAACTTTGGAGTTCAGACAATGTGGTTAGTAACTCTGAACAGACAAATAAATTAAAGGTGATTTTGGAGAGAGTATAGTATAATGAGTGCCATCGCGACGAGAGAGGGCGGGCTTGTCGATTTGTTAACAGGCGCACGGTTTTGTGCAACAACAAAAAAACCTGTGTTCATTTCCTTGTCACCCCTCCCTGACTTTCCTGACCCACGAATGGCCTACTGAGCTTCGCCAGACTAGCGGTCCTGTCGAAATATTGGTTGTCCAAATTGAAAACGCCACCGTGCCTTCTCTCGTCAGCGATGGCCCTGTCCCAGCCACGGGCCAGCACAAGCTCCTCTTGACCTTTGACCCTTCCACCCAGAAGACAGCCCAGACCCCGCTGGATTAGCACAACACTGGCAATCGTTTCGAGGTCTTCCTCCTCCCTGCTCGTTTTGAGCCAATCTCGTCACAAGTGTGAACAAATTTGGACCCGCTTGCCATGTTTGGGAATACAGAGGAAAGCTGGCCTGTGTGGTGGACCGGCAGGCATTAAGAGGATGAGGGGGGAGGGGGAGGGGGTGTTGGGGTAGCGTGGCCGCACGCTGTGAGGTGCCTGTGCAGGCCCGCGGGAGAGGACAGGCTCACAGCGCACACTGACACTCACAAAATAAAACAACAAGAACCGGGACAATTAGGTAGCAAGTTTCCATGGGTCCCTTGTTGCTGCTTTCGATTCTCCAGTGCGTAGGAGGGACCGTATCCTGCAGTGTGTACGGATGTTTCTATCCGCTGGGGTTGTAACAGTGTCAATTCCGTGGTACATTTCTGTGGAGTGTTTCTATTCTACGATATGTGTCGGAATATTTAGATTCTATGGGGGTGAATATCCTGTGTGCAAGAGTGTTGATTCCCCTGTGGGTAGGACTGTTTTGATTCTCCAGTGTGTAGGTACGTTTTGATTCTCCAGTGTGTGGTTGCATTTCAGGCCACTATGGGAGAACCAGCCAACCAACCAGCCACATTTTACTGACATGTGAACGCAGGCCACAAGAACCCAATGTGCAGTTACTGGTGGGACCCAGAACCAGGTGTCAGGCCCGGGAGAGCGCCACTCCAAATAATTGCTGCCAGGAAAATGTTAACCGTGTGTCAAAATTGAGCAACATAAAAGTAGGACTATGAGTAGGAATGCTGATCTAATTCGGATGAAGGGCAAGCCCTGGTTGTGCTTGTGATGTGCCAATGGTGGTTGTTACACAAATCTCACAAGGTCAGTGGCGCCTTCTTCAGTAAGCTTTATGCGCGCGTCTTCCGTCCGACAACCAAGTCGGCGGATAAGCGCCTCGGAATCTTATGGAGTTAGCGAAGTTCCACGAATAGCCAAAGCTATTATTAGCGGGCACCGTACAACAAAGACAAAAACAGCCTTCTGCAAAAGATTACTGAAGGAGTCCCAAGGTAGGTAGCAAAGGGTAGCAAAAATGCATGAAGCCCACCAACAGCACCACTACGCTAGTACGTGTACACACCAGCACCCCTGCCAGTACACACCATCCAACTTCCTGTTCACTACAGCGCTCTTTCACTTCATACAAGTTTCAGAAGCAAGAGCGCTAAAAACGAAGACCCCTGAAGTCCAGCTAAGAATCTTAAGAGGTAGTCAGCACACCAGGCAGTACTCGGCTGTTGTAGGAGATTTTTATTTGTTATCACCAGTATAATGATCTATACATCCTTCGCATAGCTCTTATATAGCTCCCCTATACAGAGTATGTGGCTGTCAAATCTCATGGCCTGTAAACCTCACCTACAGAAAAATAAAATAAAACAGCAACAACAAAAAAGGCTGGTATAATTTATATTCAAAGAATGAGGTAACATTTCACAGTAAAAATCCTTCAAGTTTCAAAGAACTTAAACCTGCAGTTTTATCAGTAAAATATTAAACTAGTAAGAAAGCCAAAAAAAAAAAAAAAAAAAAAAAGCACTTAATTACAAATAATCCTTAATGCTTAAGTCTTATCCTCCTCCTGTGTTGAGCTTGGAGAAAAAGAAAAAAATTCCCTTCTAAAATTCTGTACAGTTTATTAAGTTGGATGAGTGTGTGTTTGGTGGACCTCTGTTCTAAAAAAAGGAGTAGGGGTGAATGGGGAAGGTGGGCATTTTCATGACAGGCAACAGAAGCATTCTCTTGGGTAAACCTACAAAGGGAGAAACGAAAAGAGGACTCCATATAAGTTTGGTGGTTCAGCCAATCAGGTAAAAAAAAACCCAACGCTGTGTTAAGGTATCACGTTACTGAGCCAAATCACTACAGTTCTGTAGAGGGGGAGGGGAAAGGGGAGAGGGAGAAAAGAGGGGCAGAGCAAAGGGGGAGGGAAAGCAGAGGAGAGAAAAGTTTGGGGATGGGGAAACAAATCTAGAGTTGTAGTGTGGCAGAATTGTAGAGAGCAGGCTCTGTGAATTTAGTTCTGAGCCACCATTATTTGAAAGAGTGAAACAGAAAAACAATTCCGTTTACGTGTCTATTGATCTCTCTCTCTCTCTCTCTGTCTGTCCATTTATATCAGTTTGGGTCTATCACCTGGCATTACTCTCAAACGAATCAAATTCAGATTAGTGAAAGACATGAATGACTGAATGATATTCACCTTTATCGTTCCTGTGAATATATTGATCAATGCATGAAATATCACTTTCTACAGACCTTATGTATTCTACCAAACAATATATTATGTTATCAATAATTAAAACCACGGTTCTGTTCCAACAGACAGAGGATTCACTAGGAACTACTCAAAACTGAAGCAATGCTCTGCATTCTTATAACTCGGTATCAAACGATAGCCTATAAACACATTTCATCTTGGAATAAGAATGTTTAACATTTATTTTGTCCAACGAGACACTCATTTTGTTAAAAAAAAAAAAAAAAAAATTCAGCTTTATCTCCTGAAATAAAAAACAGTCATGTAAGAAAGACCCTTTTAGAAAGGTGGAAAATGAATCTTAAACATTCTTATTAAAATAATGAGATAAGAACATTGAGTGTGACTTCTTGCAGTGCATTTGCATTTGCATGGTGCTGTACACACAGATGGTTCTGTGAATGACACGCGAGTGGAAGATTTGGGCACGGGCACTGGCAGTGACGGGCTTGGGTACGGGCTGCTGTTGGCTGGTTTACTGAGTGTGTGGCATGTTGAGTGTGTGTTCTCGTGGCCTGGGTGTCTGTGTGCGTAGTCTAGTGTGCAGTCGGCGGGCTGTGGGCTGATCTTCGGGCGAGAGCGTGTTCTCGCGTCTTTCCCCCCCGTTAAAAAGAAAAGAAATCACAAAGCAGCAACAGGAGGCAGAACTTCACAGCATCGGATGACTGTAGTGGGATTACCGGCATGCAGACAGCTTTCAGAAGCAAGAAGACACGTTATCTTACAGCCGAATACCAGACTTCCTTCGTCGCCGAGCGACACATGGGGCAGTAAAGGAACCGTCTTTATGTAGCAGGGCGAGACCAGGGTGCGGTGACCCTCCCGGCTGGTGGAGAGGGGCGAGGGGCCAAAATCTACAGCCAAAATCTCATGCTCGGTTGAGTCAGCGTGAGACCCCCTTCCCCCCGGCGTGAAGCCCCCGGTCACTCCCTGTACATAAGGCTCATTCAAAGCACCCAGGAGAAGCAGGAAGAAAGGGTTTCCAATGCCATTCAGAACACAAGTGTTCTACTGTGGGGGTTTGGGGTAGCCGGACTCTGTGCTCTGTGTTGTGTTGGGGGAGGTCTGCGCTCTGCAACTGATCCCTCGCCTGTTCCTCGTCGCGTGTCTGCGCTTGCACCTCTCTTAAGGCCTCAGCATACTTCAAACGACATCGAATGTTCGCACAGGGCGGGTTTGCGACCGAAACGAAGCGCCGCAATTATTTGGCTTCGATCGCCGCAGTGTGTGCAAGCTGGCTAGGCTAACTTTTCGTACAGCCCCTACCAATACACCATCGCCTGCAATTGGTCAACAATGTCACATGATTGGTTGCGTTTTTTACGCATGTCATTTGGGCCGCTTGTTTCCTGTTTGTTATCTTGTTATCATGGTGTCCAGATGTTTCTCTACTTCCGTCATTAGCTCTAGTTAGCTGTATTTCGTGTTGACAAGTGATTTTTTTTTCTGCAAATCCAGTTGGCAACTTTGCTCTTGGGGAAATGCATGCTTTGTAGCTAGCTAACGTTAGCTTGCTAATGAGTTATTTGACGTTACCTATTTGGCCTCAGTTCACCACTAATTGTGTGACATAGGTTAGCTACTAATCAAGTTAACCAGCTTACTACTTAGCTACAGTATATTAATACGGATAGTCAGATACCATTTATTCAAAGTTATCACCAAAAGAAAATTAACCCTGCCTAGCAATGACAATTGCTGATGCACTGTTGTCTAAAAGTAATATAGGCCAGGCTAACCCATGGTCTACTACATCAAAAAATAAAATTCAGTCACTTGATGCTATATACAACGTACAATGGAAAATTACATTTTGCAGTTTCTGGAGCACACTTTCTTATGTCTGTTACAGGATCCTATCAGAAGGTATGATGGTTTAATTGGTTTAATTATCTTGCACATCAAGCCCGTGCCGACGTTTGCCTCGTCGGTATTTATATTTGCGGTTCCGTAGTCTAGCGGCTAGCAAGTTCCCCCATCTGGCGTGGAGCGTCATTAAACGAACAGACCTCAAGTCACAGCGAGTACACTGCCATTTGGTCGCAACGTCGTATTCGACAGCAGTTCAACAGCCTGTGCAAACACGCCAAATTCGATTTCGTTTGAAGTATAGCGAGGCCTTTACTTTTGGAGCGTTCCACAGCGCTGGAGATGGTTTCTCTGCGTCCACAGTGTCTGATCGATCAGGAACTTGCTGTGCTGTGCTGTGCTGTGCTGTGCTGTGCTGTGCAGCAGGCCAAGAGGCTGCACAGGGGCGCATGGAGCATAGGTGTACGTAGGTTGGGTTGTATGTAGGTTGGGTTGTATGTAGGTTGGGTTGTATGTAGGTTGGGTTGTATGTAGGTTGGGTTGTACGTAGGTTGGGTTGTACGTAGGTTGGATTGTACGTAGGTTGGGTTGTACGTAGGTTGGGTTGTACGTAGGTTGGGTTGTACGTAGGTTGGGTTGTATGTAGGTTGGGTTGTACGGTTGGGTTGTACGTAGGTTGGGTTGTACGTAGGTTGGGTTGTATGTAGGTTGGGTTGCATGTAGGTTGGGTTGTATGTAGGTTGGGTACGGGTGACCCTGTGACACACACCCCCGTTGATGGCATTGGAAGCCCCGCCCTCCGGCGACGCGCGGTAGCAGGGCCGCTTTGAATGGGGTATTTCGATTGGCTGTACACAGCAGGACTACACTGAGGAGCTGCGTCCAGAGTCAAGATGGAGGGAGCAGGCAGACTGATGAGCAGCGTTCGGACACGCAGACGAAGCGCAGCGAGGCTTGCTCCAACCACAGTAAGAACCAAAAGGTTATGATCGTTTCTTTCTTTTTCCTCGTTTTTTTTAAATTTGTATTATTATCATCATCTCGCGCAAATACCAGATTCTAAATTTCGACTTCAGGTTTTTTTTTTTCTTTTTTTCTCGCCCCCGACGGGACTGACGTTTCCGCTACCACCTCTTACACCTGCCGGGGGAATGTGGCGGTAATCTGTGACGCTACACTCTGAGGAGGGGGTACGTACCGTAGGCTGGGGCGGCGGCGGCGCTGTACCCGTACGGGGTCCCGTACCCTGCGAGCACACGGGCGGGAGAGGCACGTTACCACGGGAGCACACGCACGCCTGGCGCACGCCTCTCACACGTACAGAGTAAATACACACATACGGACATGCCGTACATTCACACACACACACACACACACACACACACACACACACACACACACACACACAGAGACACACACAGACACAGACAGACACAGACAGACACACAGACACACACACACAGACACACACACACACAGACACACACACACAGACACACAGACAGACTGCACATACATTTACACTACCGTACACACCAGGGGCCGTATGTACAAAGATTCTAAGAGTAGGAGTGCTGATCTAGGATCAGTTTAGCCTTTTAGCTCATAATGGATATGGTTAGGATATGGACAGGGGAAGCCTGATCCTAGATCAGCACTCTTACTCTTAGAATCTTTGTACATACGGCCCCCCTGAACATGCACTGAAACCCTCCGTATATAAATGTGCACACATACACACAAAGTACAAGCACGGTAAATACGGTGCGTGGAACATGAGCGTGCACACGCGGGACGTGGACAGACGCACCTGGCGTGACGTATCCGGGTGCGGTGGCGGCGCTGACGAACGCCCCCCTGGTCAGGGCCGCCCGTCCTCGCCCCCTGGCGGCCTGGGCAGCGATGGACGCGGCTGCCGCGATGGCTCCTTTCGTCTGTGAGCGCAGAGAACGCATTTAAACATCCGCGTCGCCGCTCACTGGCCTCTTACTGAACACCCGCGCACGTTTGACCGTCTACGCAAGGCTAGCACGGCAGCACCGAGAGAGAGAGAGAGAGAGAGAGAGAGAGAGAGAGAGAGAGAGAGAGAGAGAGAGAGAGAGAGAGAGAGAGAGAGAGAGAGAGAGAGAGAGCTAGAGAGAGAGACAGAGAGACAGAGAGACAGAGAGACAGAGAGACAGAGAGACAGAGAGACAGAGAGACAGAGAGACAGAGAGACAGAGAGACAGAGAGAGAGAGAGAGAGGTGAGGTGACCTGGCGTTTGAGTGGTAGGGGGAGGAGCTGTGACCAAGGTCTCTTATTGGACGGGCTCGTCACCAACCTGAGGGATGATCTTCTTCTTCTTGTTGCCGACGGCGTTGGGTCCGGAGAAGAGCTTCTCCAGGGCAGCCAGGGCGGCGCTGGCCTTCGCCACCTTCTTATTGGGCCCCGCCCCCCGGAACTTCTGCCCGTCCACCTCCACCTGCGCCACCGTCCACACCACAGGAGGGGGCGTCAGTGAGTGTGTGTGTGCGTGTGTGTGTGTGTGTGTGTGTACACCTGTGTGTGTATGTGTGTGCTTGTGTATGTGGGTGTGCGTGCTGTGTGTGTGTGTGTGTGTGTGTGTGTGGGTGTGCGTGCGCACCTGTGTGTGTGTGTGTGCGCGTGTGCGCGCGCGCGTGCGTGCGTGCGTGCTCACCTCCATGATGAAGCGTTTGTCGTGACTGCCCCCGCTCTCCGATATGAGCTCGTACTTCAGCCCCCGGCGCTTCTCGTTCAGCTCCATCACCGGGTTCTTGCCGCTGGCGGTGAGGATGGGACCCTGAGTTCGTACCTGTTCCCGCGAGATCGCGCGCAAAAAAGTGAGGCCAATAAAACGTTCCACACAAATCCACAATCGCCGAGTCGGATTCATATATTCACAGATCACAGGGAAGGCTTTTTACATTTTTAACCAAAAGATATTCCACCCCTGCTGTGATGAATCCATCAGATTTGCCACCGAGCTGTATATCTGTGTACCTGTCTAATTTATACAACATTAATACAAAATCACCCCCAAAGGTGTATTAAATGAATTTCAATGACAATGGCGCCAGTAGTGTACTAGCACGCTGGGATCAATTTGAATGTGAATTGGAAAGCACACTGCTTTATTCATTTATCTCAGTTATACAAACATTTTTGTCTTGCATCTAGATACAGGGGTAGACAGCATGCTCACATACTTCGGTATTCTACAAGACTAATGGTAGTGGACAGTAGCACACTGCACACATGAAATTAACTTCAGTGCCAGAACATACCCTGAATACATTGCAACGTTGCGTCCAAACTGGCACATCATTGTAGTAGTAGCTGAATATAATGCTGGATGGATGCCACAATGTGCGCATGCACGCGCGCACGCAACATTCATAACTTCCTGCATGCCTTCAGATCGTAGGTGACCTATTGCAGTCAACTGAAAGCAGTGTTCTAACAGTTATGAAGTAAGTAAGTTATGAATCTTGTGTGTGTGTGCGTGCTATATTGTGGCATCTGTCCAGCAGGGCTGAATATTTTATTGAAAATCATTAATGCAGGAAGGAAAAGCAATCCAGTGGAGTAGAAACAGCATCGGGGCAGACCCTCTTTAGCACTTACTGCATGTCCACTGACAGCAGGTTATTACTGACACTCTGTTTCACTCTCTCCTCTATCAATTGGTTTAACCCAACAACGTGGTTACAGTCAGTTACACCAGACCATCTATCAGAGTAACAAATAAGGACATTCTGGGTTTCCATTGGGCTCCCTATATATAAAGGTGTCCCACCTGCAGTTTGTGTGTGGAGTTATTAAAGGGATAGTGCGTCTCTCCATACCTCCTGTGTGTCTGTGTGTGTGTGTGTGTGTGTGTTATTACAGACAGTGTTTTCTTTACCTCCAGTGTGTGTGTGTGTGTGTGTGTGTGTGTGTGTGTGTGTGTGTGTGTGAGTGAGTGAGTGTGAGTGAGTGTCTGCGTATATGTGCTTGAGTGAGAATGTGTGTGTGTGTGGTGTTATTACAGCCAGTGTTTTCTTTACCTCCAGTGTGTGTGTGTGTGTGTGTGTGAGTGAGTGTGTGCATATATGTTCGTGAGTGAGAATGTTTGCACGCGTGCGTATGTGTTTGTGCGTGTATGCTGTTATTACAGTGCTTCCTCCTTACCTCTAGTGTGTGTGTGTGTGTGTGTGTGTGTGCGTATGCTGTTATTACAGTGCTTCCTCCTTACCTCTAGTGTGTGTGTGTGTGTGTGTGTGTGTGTGTGTGTGTGTGTGTGTGTGTGTGTGTGTGTATGCTGTTATTACAGTGCTTCCTCTTTACCTCTAGTGTGTGTGTGTGTGTGCGTGCGTGCGTGCGTGCTGTTATTACAGTGCTTCCTCCTTACCTCTAGTGTGTTTGAGCTGTCTGTGGTGGAGTTTGTTGTGTTATTGCTGGAGTTTGTGGACTCGCTCTTCCCCTCCCCGTCCGATTTCTCATCGGCGCTCATGGATTCCAGGTCCGTGTCGAACCCGGTCGGGTAGCCCATCGCCTGCAGGACCTGGCGGGGCGGCAGCACATCGGGAGTTACTCACCGAGAACGACAACGCACCTTCCAGACCTTCTGGGCTCTAACAGTTTGCGCGGACAACAGGCGAAAGCAGTAATGGCGTCCGCTCTGTGCGGTGGCGGGTTCAGCCCTTCCCTCTTAGCGAGGACTGCGGTCGGGTATTGTTTATTGTTTATTGTTTATTCAGGATCCCCATTAGCCAACGCGCAAACGACAGGCTAGTCTTCCTGGGGTCCTTATAAAATATTCAAGTTACAAACATAGTCAAAGTTCACATAGTTAATAGTAAAATACGCAGGTTACAATAATGCACAAATACAGTTACAATATTTAAAAAAAGGGGGGAAGAAAACAATAAAATCCATAGTAATTATTACAAGGCAATAATGGTAAAAGAAAACAGTAACTCTCAAGCATGCAGAAGTAGTTTTACATGTCTTTTAAATGCTTCCTTTCTTGGCATGTTTCTAACATTCAAAGGAAGAGTATTCCATAAAGAAATAGCCCTATATAGTACAGTGCTTTTCATTGCGTTAGTTCTTGGATGTGGTAATGTAAGTAATCCTTGAGTTGAGATTCTAGTACTGTACTGATGAACATCAGAACTATGACCAATTCGATTAGCAAAAGCTGTAGGATACTGGGTGAAAATAATATTTCTAATAAATAACAATAAACTGATAGAGAACCTATTAATAACTTTAGGCCATCTAAGGCGAGAATGCATTTGGTCAAAACTAGATCTATAGGGACAATCAAGAGCAAGTCTTGCTGCCCTGTTCTGTGCAGTTTGTAATTTCCTAAGTTCCGACTTAGGTGCAGAAGCCCAAATAACACAACAATAATCAAGATGGCACAACACCAAGGATTGTACAACCTGTCTGCATAAAGCAGGTGTTAGATAGGTGGCACACTTCCTAACAGCAGCGATGCTTCTACCCATCTTTGCAACTACTTGGTTAATATGATCAGACCAGGAAAGTGTGATCAGACCAGGAAAGCCCCGAAAGGGTAACGGGGCTTTGGAGAGCCGTCCCGTTGGGGCCCCGCCTCTCTGACCTCTCAGGAAAATGGCAGCAGAGCAAACGGACTTACGGGAACATGAGGGAAAGGGGATTCATCCCGGCTCTGTGTTTGGGAGCGCTTCTTTGTTCAGAAGCACTTTGGGATTACGTGGATTTTGTGCCATGCCGGGTGGCAGTGTAGCATGGTTAGGGAACTGGGCTTGTAACGCAAAGGTTGCAGGTTCAATTCCCAGGTGGGGCACTGCTGTTGTACCCTTGTAAGTGCAAGTACTGTGAAAGTCACTCTGGATAAGAGCGTCTGCTAAATGCCTAAAATGTAAATGCAAATGTAAATGTAAGTGCTTCAGTAAATATCCAGCTGTATAAATGGATTGTACGTAAAGAAAAAAATGTCAACTGTAAGTCGCTCTGGATAAGTCTGCGTCTGCTAAATGCCTAAAATGTAAATGCCCCCACAAGGGGTCTGCACTGCTCCCCTAACACCCCCCGCCGATACTAACGCTTTGCCACCCATCTCCGTTATCTCTGACCCCCAAACCCGCCCCCAGGTACCTTGACGGCCACGTGCAGCTTGGCGGTCTTCTTGGACGACCCCGAGGCCTCGTAGACGGTGCGGTCCACGTCCACGGACATGGTGAAGACGGGCGCGTGGACCGGGCCGGACTGGGACAGCAGCTTGTACTGCAGGCCCGGTCGGATCTGGTTGAGCCGCATCAGCGCGTTCATTGGCTGGTTGGTGTCTATTGCTTTGCTGTCGAGGACTGGAGAGAGACGGGGCATCGTTAGAGACGCCGTTCCTGCGGATTTATTGCACACATTAAACACGAGATGGGAGCAGGTGAGGAGTCGAGGGGTGGATTTCGGGCTGGCTCCCAGAGGCTGGCAGAGAGGGGAATCAGCGGAAAGGCATTCATCTCAACTCGTCTGAAACATCATCAAAGCTGTGTCTCTCGGCCTCTTCCTCTCTCTCTCTCCTTCACCTGCTTTGAACCTGGAGCTGGCCCCCGTGTGAGTGTGCAGGCTCTGTGAGGAGGGCTTTCGTTCCTCCCAAATGTACACCCTTTTCTGCCCGGAAGAGGGGCTGAAAGTGCTGACTGCACAACGTGCCCTGCTTGTTTTGAGCTGATTAACTGCGCAGAGAAAAATGCCAAATCAATGACATTGATTTCCTAATGGTTATTTGTATCTGTCTATAGAGGGAAATCGGTGTGTGTGTGTCTGTGTGTGTGAGAGACAGAGAGAGAGAGAGAGTCAGGAAAAAAAAAGAAGTAAACTCACCGAAAGGCTATTTAAAAAAAAAAAAAATAATAAAAATAAAAAAGGTTTCCCAACCCCCTAACATTACAATAACACATTTAGAATGTATTGCTTTATTCCACCTTGATTTCATCTGGCTTTAATCTCAAATTCAATATGTACATATGAAATAAAGCTGTGGTGAGTGACAGCTGCGGACCCGCACGTGTCAATGTATTCATATCGAGCAGCTATCTGCACTTCTGCTTTCCCCCCCGAGCCGGATGGATCCATCACTCTGTCAGCCTGACTCTGTCACTGGCAACAAACCTGTCTCTGCTGTCAAACACAGAGAGAGATGGGCTAGGAGCCGGAGAGACCGTACACGGGGACGGGGACTTCGATGTACGACATCGCCGCGCGACTCAGCGGCTCGTCAGGAGACCCATGTGGCGTTTGTTTAAAAACAAAAGGAAATGAAAGTCTGTCTGGAAATGTGGGATGTTATTCCAGCTGGGGAGCTGGACGTGTGTGAGTCACGTGGAGGAGAGAATCTGCTGAAGGGTTGGAAGGGGAGTTACCTTTTCTCAGGTTGCGCTTCATCTTCTTGATGAGGTCTTTGTCGTCCATCGTTCCGTCCTCATAAGGCCTCTTCAGCCCTGTTCCTGAGAGCAGAGAGCGCGCTGTTTAAGAGCTCTCTGAGACACTCTTCATACATACTGCACACACACACACTCGCTGTTTAAGAGCTCCCTGAGACACTCTTTGTACTGCACACACACTCACACACATGCGCGCTGTTTAAGAGTTCTCTGAGACACTCTTTATACATACTGCACACACGCACGCACACACACGCATATACACACATACATTTGTCCGCACACACACAGGCGCACACACACACAGATATGCACGCATGCGCACACGCACGCACGCACGCCTCCCATCCAGAGACCGATACAGTCAAGCCGGAAAGTCTGCACACCCCTTTCACCCTCTCCACGTTTCATTGCGTTACAGACTTATTCTACAATAGATTACGTTCATTTTGTCTCAAAATTCTACACAAAATAACCCATAATGACAAAGTGAAAACTGGTTTTTAGACATTTGTGCTAATTTATTAAAAATCTAAATGTAAAATATCATATGTACACAAGTGTGCACACCCTTTGATATGACACCCAAAAGTGAGCTGAGGTACATTTTGTTTCCACTGAGATAGAATTGTGTTGAGGCATAGATCTGGGGAAGGGTATAAAAACATTGCTAAAGCATTGAAAGCACCCAGGAGAACAGTGGGCTCCATCATTGTGAAATGGAAGAAGTTTGGAACCACCACAACTCTTCTTAGAGCTGGCCGTCTGGCCAAACTCAGTAACCGGGCAAGAAGGGCCTTGGTCAGGGAGGTGACCAAGAACCCAATGGCCACTAAGAGAGCTTCAGAGTTCCTCTGCAGCGATGGGAGAACCTGGTAGAAGGACAAACATCTCTGCAGCACTCCATCAATCAGACCTTTATGGTAGCACTTGGCATTCAGGCCAAAAAGTTCAATGTGTGTCTCATCAGACCGGATAATCTTTTTCCTGATGCTCTTAGAGTCCTTTAAGTGCCATTTGGCAAACTCCAGGTGGGCTGTCATATGCCTTTCACTCAGGAGTAGCTTCCGTCTAGCCACTACCAAAAGCTCTAAGAAGAGTTGTGGTGGTTCCAAACTTCTTCCATTTCACAATGATGGAGCCCATTGTTCTCCTGGGTGCTTTCAATGCTTCAGCAATGTTTTTATACCCTTCCCCAGATCTATGCCTCAACACAATTCTATCTCGGAGGTCTATGGAGAGTTCCTAGGACTTCATGGCTTGGTTTTTACTCTGACATGCACTGTCAACTGTGGGACCTTATATAGACAGGTGTGTGCCTTTCCAAATCATGTCCAATCAATTGAATTTACCACAGGTGGACTAGAATCAAGCTGTAGAAACATCTCAAGCAGTATCACTGGAAACAAAATGCACCTCAGCTCACTTTTGGGTGTCATATCAAAGGGTGTACTTGTGTACATATGATATTTTACATTTAGATTTTTAATAAATTAGAACAAATGTCTAAAAACATGTTTTCACTTTGTCATTATGGGCTATTTTGTGTAGAATTTTGAGACAAAAAATGAACTTAATCTATTGTAGAATAAGTCTGTAATGCAATGAAACGTGGAGAGGGTGAAAGGGGTGTGCAGACTTTCCGGCTTGACTGTAAACACAGGTAGACACACACCTTCTTTGTCTGACCACAGGTATTTCTGGGAGGGTTTGCTTGACGGAAGAGGATCCATCTCCAGGACCTTGTAGATCTGCCCGAACGCCAGGAGCCGCAAGGCGTGCTGGAAAACAGGCACGAGCGGGGTCAGAGCCCCAGAGGAGCGAGGCGTAGAGGCACAGGAGCCCAGCGCTGGAGCGAGCTGGAGCCCCAAAACTCTCCTCCTGCCTCCAAACCCACGCTCCCATCTGAGTCACCACAACCATGCAGCTGTTTAGACTCACGAGGGTGTGAGACAAGCCTCTTAATTCAGGATAAGACAGTGTGGAGTCCGTCTGGTCGCCCGGGAGACCGTGCATTTAGCCTCGTCACGAAATGCGAGGAACAAAGAATTGTGGAATGACAAGGAGGGCGAGCTCTCAGTTCTCGGACAATGGGCTTCTGCATACCCGCAGGGCCCCCTGTAACATTAATATGTCAGCGTTGCCAAACGATCGATGTTTAACGCCAACGTTAAACGCCATAGCTATTAACATCCAATAAGAGCCTTTGAAATCTCTCGCTAATTTTGGCCCTCACAATTTAACGAGACTGAAGCCGAAAGATCGCTGATGCTTATCATTTCACTGGCGAGGTTTTTCATTTCCATTTGGTACAAGAGGTTTCCACAGATATGAGTGTCTCCCGGTCCTCGCAGGTGCACAATGCAGAATGCTTTCACCGGGCTTCACGGGGTGCGCGGTAAAGTGCTCACAAGTTCTCCTGCACTCCACTGTAGGAGTGGACCCGCGCGAGAGCGATAAAGCTACAACAGGAGGTGGTAACTTAGCAACTGTTGCTGCAGTGGTAGAGGAGGTCCCAGCTGTTCGGCGGGCATCCCCAGCAGAGCCACGTGCCATGTGTAGCCGTGGTAACCAACTCGCAGCGAGACGCGCTTCACAAAAACAGGATCCTACTGGAACACACGTCCCACTCAAAGTGCCTTCCCAACCTAATTGAACAGCAGGATATCGCCGCAGAACAACGGACCTTGTTTACATTCTGGGGTGTCTCCAGGCAGATTCACGGTGCTGCGCTGTGTTCTCTCCCACGTGTGATTCGCAACGACAACGCGCTCGTTACGTGACTCGTTTGTGCTGCGGTGCGGTTAAGGTCCCTTCCTAATTCGCAGTGCAGTCAATCTCTCCCGCGCCGTCGACCGGTCTTGGCGCGCTTCACTGCCATCACAGCCAACGGCCGTTGCGGTCGTTCCCTCTCGGCGCGGTTCGAACGCGTCCGGTCCAGACCTGCGCGAGCGGGCCACCTCGGTGGGGCGGGACCGGCGGGTTGCCGTGGGCGCTTTCCCAAACTCGAAGGAGAGAGCGGGTCGAGGTGCGGCTCCTTGGGGAACGGACTCGTCCCGCCGAGGCGAAGGCAGCGGCGATGGCTGCCGACAGAGACGCCACCACCGCCGCCCGTAATACGGCTCTAATGCGCTCAGCGCTCACTGATAAGGAGGCTGCATTTTAAAGAGTTCCCATGTCAGGCACTCCTTCAATCTGCTCGGTCTAGATGAGATAAGCCTGCCTCGGGCTGCAGGGCTCAGGCACCGAGGCTGGCCGCGTAGCAGGGCCCTGTGATCCCACCGCTGGAGTTTCGCCTCTCACCTGTGCGCTGAATGTGACAGCTTCCGCTTCTTCGTCCGTCATGGCCGCCAGGGTGTTGGCGGGCTCCTTTTCGCAGGGGTCGTGAAGTCCCGGCCCACCTGGAAGAGGCGAATCGAAATCAGCGTCACTTTCCCGTCAAAGCCCCCCTCAAACCAATACAGCCTGCGGTCATCCACAATAGCGCTAATCAAACCCCTAACGCAGGAACCCTTACTGCATGTCTAAGACAGTCTAGGGCGGTAGTGTAGTGTAATGGTTAGGGCAGGGGTCTATAATTCTTGCGCCCCTCGGATTTTCTGTCAACCCGGGGGGTGCTACGCCAAAAAAAATGTGTACAATTTTGCGCCCGATTCAATTGGATACTTATTATTTATTTTCCCAAGCCACACGGAGCCGCAACATAAGGCTGAAAGAGCCGCATGCGGCTCCGGAGCCGCAGGTTGCCGACCCCTGGGTTAGGGGAACTGGGCTTGTAGCTCAGAGGTTGCTGGTTCAATTCCCAGGTGGGGGCACTGCCATTGTACCCTTGAGCAAGGTACCTCACCTGAATTGCTTCAGTAAAAAATATCCCGCTGTATAAATGGATTGTACGTAAAGAAATGTAAATGGTGTAAGTCGCTCTGGATAAGAGCGTCTGCTAAATGCCTAAAATGTTAAATGTAAGGCCATATTCACACAGACTCCTCCAAACAAGAACCCTTCCTGCGCTCCACCGCATCGAATGCAGCGTCAGTTCCTGCGCTTGGAAACGATGCTGATCACGGACAACGTGACTTCCGGTGTTTCGTGACCGGACCGGCGGGGTGCAGCGTGACCTCCCGTCCTTCAAAGCAGCGCGGGCGCGAGCGTGCCTTCGCTTCCTGCCCTCCGCAACGACAAAAATCCCTGACCTCCTTCAAAACAATGTCGGTTCTGAAGGCAGCGGCGCTCGGCCAGGGGAGCTGACGCAGAGGATGTGGGCATGCCTCCGGCAACGCGCTGAAGGAACACAAGACTAATGGTGTCCCGTGCGGCCAAAACAGGAGGGAAAAAAGAGGGGTGGTGGATAGTGGAGCGGTCTAATGCACCATATTTTGGCTGGTCCGATACGGTGTCTGCTGCCTGTCAGGGATGTGGTTGGGGGGGGGACTCGGGTCCGCCGTGAAGCACGTAAAGGAGTCTCCAGAACGTGGGTGTGCGAATTCCGTCTCGAACGAGGCGGTGTTCCCTGCCCTCGGAGAATTAGCTTGCCTCGTAGAGACGAGCGGCGGACTCATGTGGGGAGGAGAAATCGAAATAAATAGAGGATGTAATTGGCTACTAAATTGGGAGAAAACTAGGAAAAAATCTGAAACAATTATTATATATTTTTTTTAAACGCCGCAGAAAGTGTTCATCCTGGGTTGTCAGACTGCGTGCAGGAAAAGCGGTATAACCCTGTAAATCCATGGCACTTCTCTGGGCTCACGGGTGAAACCGGGCACTCAGGGAAATGCCATCAGGCTCTGCCGCGCCCCTTTACCGCAGCGTGTGACCGGCGTCGTGCTGGAGTCAGCGACTGCGGCGTCTCACCTGGGAGCAAGATTCCAGAGGCCAGGCACTCCATCACCCGTCGCAGGGCCTCGCCAGCGCCCAGCGGCCGGTTGCACGTGGCAATCGCCTTCTCACAGATCAGCTCCAGGGGCTAGGAGGGGGGGAAAGGGAGGGCAGAGGATCAGATAAGCCATGCAAATGTAGGCCCTATTGACGCAGATTACGCCAAACAACCCTTAATGCATGTCTTATAGGCCCTGTTCACACAGACTACTCCAAACAGGAACCCATACCCCTGTCTTGGCAGTGTGTTCCGCAAGCGCCAGTTGCTAAATAGCTCATTTTCGGGCCGGCAACTTTTTCAACTTCATAAAGTAATTTTAATTTAAGCTGCAATTCGCTGAAAGATGTGTGTACTATCGCCTCCCACTGAGATCTATCGGCAGGATAGGACATGCCTGCCAATCACAAAGTGAGCGCTGACACTGGTTTGTCAGTCTGTCAGTACCCCCTCCCGGTTTGTCTGTTTGTGTGCAATGCTGTTGAAGAATAATTTTTTTTTTTTTGAAAAAGCAAGAGGTTGTTTTTTTTTCCTGCCGAGTAGCCTACGGCGTTTGGCAAAATCCGCACTCTCCCGTAAGTGAATTTACATGTTTAACGTCAATGTATGCTATGTGCGAAATGTGCGAATGATGAGTCGAAATGCAGGTTATCATTGTAGGTGCATTGAATTCAATTTTTGACTTGTTTCATGCATTTATGCAGCCTGTTTATCTAGTCGGTCACGGCGCGTGTTGTGCTGTGCTTGTGCAAGCCATACGTCAGGAAATAACATGCGAAAGGAGTGGATCAATTCGACGTCCGTGCCATTTTTTTATTCATAAATCGTACAAAGCAGGCTAGTCACAAAGGAATTTTAGTGCATCGTATGATGGCCAATTAAGGCGTAAGTGTTTGGCGTAATTAAATCAAATATGTAATTGTAAAGTTATCTATATTTTCTCTAGTGAGCTGTAAGGGAATTAATGAACTGGGACAACTGGGAACTAGTACACTGCATCTAGCTAACTAGCTAGCTAGCTAACGTTAGCTGTAAAGGGTCAAATCCCCCTGGACCCCCTAGCTGGCTATTGTTTTCATTTGTCTGGCTACTCCATAACCTAGTGAAACACACTGTCTTAGGCCCTATTCCCACACGCCGCTCCAAACAGGAACCCGTATGAGGCCTGGTCTAAATGTTTCGAATGTGACGATCGAGACTGCAGCAAGAGTATTCCCATCAAAGAATGAAAAACCCCTGCTGGTGAACAGAGTGAACAACCGCAATGCAGGGGGTGAGTTTGGACGAGGTGCCTGGATTTGGGTTTCTCTACACACAGATACACATGGCACACTTGCCCTCCCCTCCCCCGCCCTCCTCCCATCCCGCTCAACACGCACACTCACCCAGCCCTTAAGAGGCTCCCACACCGGCATCCGGTTGCACATGTCTCGGAGAATCCGCAGCACAATCACGCAGGACTTCAGCCCATTTACTCTGGCCTGTGGGGGCAGAGAGGGGTGAGCGGACATCCGGGGGTCGGGGAAGGAGGGGGGCACTACTCTTGGCATAGGCACAACAAACAGCAACTCTTCTACATCTTATATCTCAAATGGGCTGAATGGTCAAATCATGCACGAGATAGACTTGCGGGGAGGTTGGGGAGGGAGGGAGGGGGACCAAAAAAGTCACAGAGAGCATAAACTATTTTTATTTAAAATTTGTAAAAAGAAAAGCAGGTTTAAAGTAAAAAGCAAAAAAGAAAAGTGTAACAATTGCTTTTGTAGCCTCATGATACATTTATCTTTGTTAGCATGGAGAGAGGAGATGGGCTGAATGAGGAGCAAGGCGGAATAGAGGCATTTTTTGGGGGTTCTGGCCGATACAGGGTGAAGGGGGGGGTGGGGGATGGGGGAGGGGGAGGGGGATTGGCGGCTCCATGTCACAAGGCTACAATAACAATGAGGTAAGAACAGAGAGCCAACCTGGAACCATTTGGCATGTCGCAGAGACGCCAGCGCGACCAGGCATCGCTGCCGGTCCAGCACGTCGGACGGATCTTTCAGCTCAACATTCTCTACTGGTGAAAAGAACGGGATATATATATAAAAAAAAGGACAGACACAATTTGACCAAGGGGGGGGGGGTGGGGAGGGGAGTTCCGTCACAGCACAGGGACAGTGGTAGCCGGGCCCAGAGCCTAAACATCCACCCGCTCGTCTGACTGCCGTCGGGGGTGTCCAAACTGCGCTCCCACCTTCGGCACGGGAGTGAGCGCGGGGCCGCGGCCCGGGCGCCCACTCCACTCAGAGCGCGGATCGAAAGATCTCTTTATTCCATCTTAATACGAGATCGTACGAGATTAACATCCTTAATTGTTTTCGAATGACTTTTTTTTGCCTCGGGACAAAAAAGGAATTGCCGAATCCAATTTTCTCAAACATTTTCGACCGAATCCAATGGAAAGAGATTTTGGAAAATGGCCCATTAACGGATGGGGCGATGTAATGAGAAAATACTGAGAATGGTAATCCTCTGCGCTCCCAGTTTAAGATCGTCTTGAGATGTGAATCTTTACGAATGTCTCTTTTTGGCAGTGTGGCCACAGCTGCGTCTGTACCGGATTAGTGCGTTTACACGCTGCGGGGAAATAGAAGCGGGTTGCTCGTCACTCCACGGGCCAAGAAACACCTAGAACACAGGACTGGGAAATAAAGATCCGTCTCTTTTAACACACGCCGGATTCAAATGAATTCCCACCGAGCATCGAGGTCCATTTTTATAAACACATCTTAATAATGTGGATAATGGAAGGATACAAGCGAAATTGCTGGAGAAAACGAGTGATCGATTATTTAAAATCGCCTCCATACATTTTGTGCCCAGCAGGCGCAAACGCATTTCTGCTGCGCCGGTGGCCGTCGCAGAGACTCGGGAACGGTATGGTGCATCTTTACCGCCAAAAAAAAAAAAAAAAAGTGGTGTCATGAACCGAGAGGCCGACGGTTCTTTTCAAATGTGGTTCTGTGTGGCTCAGTAGGTAGAGCGTGGCGTTGGCAACGCTTAGGTTGTGGGTTCAATCCCCACTGGGACCACATATATTGAAAAATGTCTGCATTCACTACTGTAAGTCGCTTTGGATAAAAGCGTCTGCTAAATGGCATATATTATTATACATTGTATAAAAGCTGGCAATGCTTGAATAAGTACGTAACTTTGAAGGTAGGAGCCAAAGTGAACTGCTAATCAGGCAGTTTAATCTTAATGTGTGTTCTCCTTTATTTACCAAAGGCTAGCATATTGTTGTTCAAGATCACTACTCCTGTTTTAGGAACCGATTACTGCTTGTAATATAAGCAAAGTGGAGAACCATACGCATGAGGTGTGCACGTGTCACGTGTGAGAAATTAGGCCTTCAGTTCCGGGCTAACAAACAGCTATAGAATTTGTATGGAATAAATCAAAAATGTGTCCACGATATTTTATGTAGTTACATGCCTCCTGTTCTACTCTACCAACATTTTTTATTTACGAGGATTTTATTGCTTTTGTTTTTTATGTTGTTCTATTAGACAAAGTCATCAAATACACGTTTTGTTGTTATTAGTTGATGTAATTGAACCTGCGACGTTGCGTAATGAATGTCTTATCCAATTTATTCAGTACCGTACTATTAAAATGTTTATATGATTTAGAATTTAGATTGAAGAATTATCTATAATTCAGCTGAAACATTTACATAAAAAAACGAAACAACAATCAATTTAATCGAATTAATTGAAAGCGGAGCAAACCACCTCGATATTTACAGAGAATGGTGCTCGGAGCAAATGCCAATACAGCACCGCAATGCTGGTTTATAAGACACCATTCAATTTATTAATGCCGAAAAAGGCACGGAGGCTTAAATCTGGCTCCTATCGTGCAAATAGGGCAGTTCACCATGTACCGCTCCGAGTCATGAATGCGTGCAACGCCGATTTAGGCTGGTGTGAGAGAGTGGCTTCTCGCACGGACAGAGGACCCCGTGATCTACTGGCCTCGTGAATCGCGGCCTTGTTTTGCACACGGACCCGGAGATGCCGCACTGGCCGATGTGGCGTTCCTGTCCATCGATATTCCCAGGCTGGATCCCTTGGTGCCGGGCCCTCGTGGAGTGGACAGAGAGCCGTGCTGGTATTTCGTGTCCCGCAGATGCAGCAGATGTTTATGTCGCCCGGCGGCCGGCTCTTTGTGAGAGGCCCGGGCTAACATAAGCATCTGACGGCGAGAACGTCACATTGGAAAGAGGGTGGAGGAGCTCTCAGATTAGTGGATGGGGGAGGGGAGGGGGGGGGGGGGGGGGGGGGGGGGGAGTTACATGGTGGACAAAGTGACAGTCTGCAGAACACACACACCAGAGAGCCTTGCAGTCACTCCCTGCATTCATGTCCAGACACTTTCAATATAAATTTGCATTTTAGGGAGCACTGCAGCCCAGAAACTTTTCCCTCTGATCCCTGGGGCGGGGAGGCAACACTCGTTTATTGCAGCGGCCAACTGGTTACCCACAGAATGTGCTCTTTCACCTGAGAGAAACAGCTGTGGTCATAGCCCAGGCCTCCGATTGGTCGTCTGCAGTTTTACTGGCACTTTGTGCACGTTCACGCTCAACGGGAGAGGCGGAAGGTCGAAAGATCAGGCAATGAGTAAAAATAAAAAATAAAAAAAATAAAAGAGCCAATTTTTGCAACAGGATCCTTCAGCACTGGACCAAAGGCCTCCACGTTCTGCCCCAGTAGATGGTGGAGAATGTCGTTTTGAGATTCCACAGAGAGAGATTTTCCCCAGTGTGCTAGAAATTGAATATAGCTTTTCTTGATGACCAACGTCAATCGCCTTCCGATTGTCAGGGCTACCGACTTAAGTGACTAATCTCATAGGAGGGGACAAGGCCTTTTGAATGTGAATAGCTGGGGGGAAAAAATGATTATCTTTAAACTCCAAAGTGCACAGCCTCCACTTCTTACAAAGACCACACTACATTTCCACAGACTGGTGCTTGCAAGCTGAAGATTTCCCCTGAGGGAACTTCGCTGGGTCTGCTAAACATTTGCTTAAATGGCCAAAGATTCCAAGTTCACATTGCCCAAAAGCTCACCAAAGAGGGGGAAAGACAGTGCAGGATGAGGATTTGATGGGTCATACAATGTCTTTGTGCTGTGAAGCTTGGGGAATAAGCCACACCCCCTCTCCTCTCAGCTGAAAGCAGGGCACGAGGGAACGGACTAATTTCTGAGAAATGTACAATAAAAAAAAAAAAAAAAAGATAATAATAAACTGCCGTTAACGTCATTGCTTTTTGCCTTGACGCTAACTGAATCAAAACCGTGGACACTGATTGTACGTGAAATTGCGGAATGCGGTTTTGAGCAGGAGCGCCGTAAATAAGAGCGGAATCCTCACACGGGAGTGCTTTTCGGTTTGTCTGGTTTGGTTATAAAAGACCGGCGGCTCTGGAAAGGTTCCGGTCCGGACTGAGACCTCTGTGGCAGACCAGAGAGAGGGTAGTGGAGGCGCTGGAGCACGTCTACATGGAAAGTGGACTGGGGGTGGGGGGCGGTTCCAGCTGCCCTGTCACCTTACGGGGGGGCATTTTGGAGCCTGTGACAGAGAGGGGCCAATTGGTCAAAGGTCTGAGAGAGTCCAGCGCGGGTGGGCGGGGGCGAAGTGAAGCGAGAGGGTTGTGAGTGGGCAGGGCTCCGAGGTTAACCACGCCCCACTGGCAACGCCGCCGCTGCCCCAAAAGAGTTATTTAAAGGTTGACACTGGAGCTTTAACGAGCTTCATCCTGCTTGGGAGAGCTGGGGGTCAGGGGGTCAGAGAGCGCCTCCCTACCGCTGTGCGCTGAGGCCAGGCCAACATCAGGGGACAACACGCCACCTTCCCTTCTCACTTACCTCCGAGCTGCAGGCTCTCCCCGCCCCCGCTGTTCATTTACTGCTTCCACAGTGACTGCATCTTTTGGGTGAGGGGCTGGCACCCCATTGCTCTTTGTAGGGGGAGGGGCACTTTAGAATACCGCACTGCAGTCCCGTAGGGACGGGCTCGTACTGGTTTCAGGTCCCAGCGGGGCGGAAACAAATACAGATTTGGGGAGGGGAGGAGAGGAGAGGAGGGGCCCTGTGTGTGTGTGTGTGTGTGTGTGTGCGCGTCATTCTGGACTGGGAGGATGGAGGGAAGGAGGGTGAGGCGAGAGGAAGATGGAATTCCACTGGCTGGCAGTGCAGTGTAATGGTTAGGGAGCTGGGCTTGTAACTCAGAGGTTGCAGGTTCAATTTCCAGGTGGGGCACTGCTGTTGTACCCTTGAGCAAGGTACTTAACCTGAATTGCTTCAGTAAAAATATCCAGCTGTATAAATGGATTGTATGTAAAGAAATGTAAACTAAGTCGCTCTGGATAAGGGCGTCTGCTAAATGCCTAAAAATGTAAATGTAAATGTAAATGTCAAATGTGAGGAGAACCTATGGTTCGGGCCTGAGGGGAGAGGTGGAAGAAAGAGAGGCTCCCCACGTCCCAGTGGGGTTGAGCCAGCAACGTACCGGCACTGCTGCTGCTGTTGCTCTGTCCCACCAGTACTATGCCAATACCCCTCACTCCCTCCCTCCCTCCCTCCTTCTCACATCGTCTCCACCTCCCTCCCTCTCCACATACAGGCACATGCCGCTCCCTCCACCTCCCGTGAACCCTGACGCAGAGTCGGGTGGGGGTGGGGTGGGTGTGGGGGCGACAGACGGACACCTGCGGAGAGGGGGGAGGAGCCCCGGGTACCTTCGTCTCCCTTGCTGTGCTCGTCCCTCATCTGCGGGGAGGTGAGGGTGACCTTCAGGGTGAGCTTGGGCTCTTTGGCGTTGTTCACCAGGATGGCCGCCTCTGGGACGCAGCGCTGCACCTCGTACTTGTCCTCCGTCACTTTCTGCCGGGGCAACAACATCGGAGGTCAGAGGCCCTCCCGCACATGCTCAGTCCGAGACACAACCTGGGACACCTCTATCGGCCGCCCAGAGCTTTTCAACGTTTACTGTGGAGCTCCACGTTTTCAATATTGTTGAGCTGGTAAACAAGTCATTACACACACTCACACTCACACACTCACAAACGCACTTTCTCTCACACACTCACACATACACACACACTCTCTCACACACTCACACATAAACGCACTCTCTCTCACACACACACATAAACGCACCCTCTCTCACACTCACACATAAACGCACTCTCTCTCACTCACACATAAATGCACTCTCTCTCTCTCACACACTCACACAAACGCACTCACTCTCTCTCTCTCTCTCCCGCACACTATTTACACAAAGGATTACAAGGGGGAAAAACCCCTCGTTTAAAAACAATCTGATTTCATGCATGGGCTAGATATCAGTCCTCTCAGTAATCCACTACATTCATTGGTACCACACCGCTGTGGTGCGCCGGGGCCTGCCGTGTGCGCGGGGAAGCCATTAGCCTCGTTTCATACGGGCCGGCTTTAAAGAGACGCGAGGAGCTCCAGCGTGTCAGCGGGGATTGCGCGCAGGGGCACGGCGAACGGCAGCGCCTCGCTCCCGCGTGCGCACCTGACAAACGTGTCACTGTCTCCCGCAGCTTAACCCCGCGGCATGGCTCGGGTTGCAGCCCCTATTAGACGGCGAGCGGGGCGGCGCCGGGAAGCACGCGGAGGTGATCTGCATCGCTAAGTCGGGGCCCGCGTGGGGCCGCCGGGACAGACGGTAGAGCCGGGAAAACGAGACTGTCGTTGTCTGCTGGACGGGCCGGGCGAGCGCGAGACGGGAGCGGCGCGCTCAATGCAGCAGAGCCGCGGATCTTTCCTCACGCCGCTCAAAGATAAAGTTAGGGCTTCTGCCCACTTCGCCCCAGTTCCTCCCAGCGCCCTGCTGCGCTATCCCATCATGCCCCACTTCCCTGCCCTCGTTTTGCGTCGTACGTGGGAGTCACTCGCGTGTCTACAGGGAGACGCCCGCGGGGTGCAGAGAAACTCTTCAGTGGCTCTGTGTGGCTCAGTTGGTAGAGCATGGCGTTGGCAACGCTTAGGTTGTGGGTTCAATTCCCACTGGGGCCACATTTCCTGACAAAATCTATGCATTCACTACTGTAAGTTGCTTTGGATAAAAGCATCTGCTAAATGGCATATATTATATATTATGTGCGGGAAACGGTCTTGGCGGCGCCCAACTGGCCTATTTTGTCTCACTGTGAAGTGGACATTTTTTTGGATGAGCTTTTTTTGTCACGTACGGTAGAAAGCTCCTGCTTCGACACTAGCCCCGTTTCTTACGTCCAATTTTTAAAAATTATTACGGCTTCGTAATAAATTGCATCGCCAATCCATAAGGACAGCGCCGCCAGAACAAGCAGCCAGAAACTGCGATGGGTCCTACACTTTGCAAATTCAAGTGCGTCTCCAGATCTGTGTACACACAAACATCGACAGAGCGCAAAACAGCCCGATTTCCCCTGTGCAGAGGGAAAGGCTGTAAAGTGACCGATCTCACTCTGTGCGCTCTGAAAAAGCACGCGGCCACGAACAAGCGCTCGACCGGGTACTCTCCCAACCCAACGCCAATGAATCCCAAATAAGCAGCCATTTTAAAGAAGGGCTTTTTTTTCCCGGTCGTTTGCCGTCGTTGTTCCACATACAGCATTGGCGAGTACAGACCCAGTGACGGTATGAACCGGGGGGGAAAGGCAGGCCTGCAGTAAACGTGTATATCATTTATTTCATGGTTTTTTGTTTCTTTAAATAAATTTTTTTGGGGGAAATGTATAATCGGGGTGTAAAGGCAGTGAGGGTGTGACGCGGGGCTGTAGGGCGGGGGTGCGCGGGCCAGGCCTCACCTCGATCTGCAGTGGAAGGTTGTCACAGACGGTGGACAGCAGGGCCTCTGTGGGCTTCTCCCGGCACATCAGCACCAGCTCCAGGTCCATGTCGTCTTTGATGAGGAGCCCCTTGGCCACCAGGCCGATGCGCATCACCCCACAGAGAGCTCCCCCGCTCTGCTCCCTGGACAGGCACAGCGAGTGTCAGCACGCCGGTCTCACACACAAACCAACGCTGTCGCTGCCATCTAGCCCCAGCGCAGTCAGCCCTCGAGACATACACACATCTCCCCAAGAACTCTGTCACGAGACAGAGAGAGGACCCAAGCAAATATCACTGCCACTCCAGAGAGATGCACACATTTCCCTGCTGTGATTTCACGTTTGTCATGTGTCCCGCACACATCCCCCTCTCTCAGTCGTGACAGATGCACACACATACACATCCCCTTCTCCCTCAGTCCAGAGACAGACAGACCTCTCCCTCAGTACAGACAGAGACAGACAGAGACAGAGACAGAGACAGAGACAGAGACAGAGACAGAGACAGAGACAGAGACAGAGACAGAGACAGAGACAGAGACACACACACGGGTGCTGGGATGACTCACTTGGTGCTGCTCTCAGCAGAGTCCTCTGTCTTTGTCTCCTCGTCCTCGGTGTTGAGTTCGGCCCGGTTCAGCTCGTCCATCCAGTCAGAAACGTGCTTGAGGGCGCACTCCACGGTGGACACCAGCGTCTGCACGGCCTCCAGATCCTCTGATGAAGGGTAGATGGTGGAGTGCTTGGCCATGACGTGACGGTCATCGTTGCCAAACGATCGGATGGACCTCTGGGAAAGTGAGGATGAGCCAAATGGGCATAAACTGTGCATACACGCCACACTGTTACACACACGCACCACAGCCTCAAACCTTCCTCGAACAGTATACACTATCATGCACATTACACTCTCACACCTGCAACACTAACACACACACACACATTATCAAGCATAAAAGCAATGCAAACACCTTCAAATGCATACACTCCCACCCCCTCACACACGTTCTTGCTGAACAGGTCAAGATGACAATATCTCACGCCGGTCCTCACCCACTACACATTCCCCTGTGCACCCTAAACGTTCACAAACACAATACACAGTCCGTCACACACTTCGAGTCCCTCAAAGCCCCTCAGCCACACGGCAACATGAGGACGTGATAACACAATGCTACTCCGCTACCAAAGCCCAACAGAGGTTCTCCACCAGATGAACTTCTAATCAGTCAAACTCACCCCTTGTTTCCGTGAAAGAAAACCAATATCTACATAAAGTTACATTTTATAATGGCCAACATTTATTGCACCCCTCTTTCCCAGTTACACTATCACTCCACCCCACAAGGCTGTGGCTGCTTATCCCCACATTCATACTGTACAGAGACAGTCGCAGACCCCTGAGGGCAGGGGACACATGCAGGAGAAACTCACCTTCCCACAATTCAATCTACGTGCCTGCCTGCCTGCCTGCCTGCGTGCGTGCCTGCGCTGTACACGTGCGTTTGTGTACCTCAATATGCGGACAGCATGCATAAAGGAAATCAATGTAATCTGAATGCTGGCCTTTATCCTCGTCAGCATCTCTGCCCACTTCCCATCTACGACGACCCCCCTTGCTTGCTCACGCGGCCGCCCCAAACCGGCCTCCCCTCTGGAGATGTGATTATGAGCTCCGATGCAGAGCCAGCATCTTCCTGCCCCGCTCTTGATCAGTGGTGGGGGGGGCTGGGGGGACAGCAGGGAACAGGCTCTGGCCCAGAGATCGGCATACAGCCCGTTCTCCAAGACCCACCCAAACAATGGTTTTAAAACCGGAGTGCTCGAAGGCCTATCGTTTCGCTTTCACGCACACGGTCCCGTATTGTTCGTAGTCATAGTAAACAGCCCATAGTTGTGTGTAAAATGCTTGACCAAGCTCGAAGGCCAGGACCATTACAACTGCGATGTTTTTTTAATGCAAGTCAATAACGTTTGAGAGCACTCGCAGCCATTAAGCGCACGTTTGGCAGATTCATCAGGAGTGGCCTGTAGACCGTGCTGTGCACCATGACTGCTGCCCATTGCTCAAGGTCTCCGATTCAGCTACACCCAATATGGGAAACTCTTCAGCTGCCACTTGATCAACATCATTTTTGAAACTAGATTTCTCTTCCCGCCATTTACCTTGAAAGGAGTGTACTTCAGCCTTGAGTTTGAAGTACACGCTATACGTTTTTTAGCTATACTGTCTTAAACTGCAAACTTGTTTTTTTATTTTGAAAACATTAATTTTAAAGCATAAATGCATGAATGCATGTTTTCTGAATTCCTGAGTTAACACTGAATTCCCAATATTGTATATATATATATATATATAATATTTTCATCATGACGCTTCTCACAGAAAACACACTAAACTATTTAAGAGAACATTGGGTACATTAGTGATTATTTCAATAATTTAACCAATTTATTGATTACAATTGCAAAACTTACTGTGCTATGCATCTGACATTTTTCTGAAATCAACATGAAATGTAGCTATATTTCACTTGCGCATTTTGCAGTTGTCAGACCTGTGGTTCAGGTGAAGTGCATGTGTGTTTGGAGGGGGCATCCAATATTTTCCCATTGCAAACAGAACATACAGAGGCATTATTCTTCATTATGCGGATCCTCCAATAATGTACATCTAGTGGGCAGTGACGATGCGGAGATAACCCCTTCCGGCGCCGTATTTCACAGCCCAAAGTCAAGTTTATGGACTGTTACTAATGCGCGCACACGTGTGCGTGTGTGTTACCATAAAACAGACGGCGATGGGTAAAACATCCATGAAGGTGGCTTTCTGGCCAAAACGCTGTGGTAAATCATGCATATGTTCCACATCGAGGCCCCACAGCGGAGCGCCGCAGCCCAGTGGCTCCACCCCAGTGGTGTCCCGCGCCGCCCGAACGGCATGAATCAATCACGCCCGCCGGTCCTGAGCAACGATCCGTAAACAAGGCCGCGTTTCTGCCCTGGCCAACGCGCCTCACGCTGCACAGCTCGTCGATGTTAACGTTTACACAATTATGGATTTGGTTAACCGTGAGGGACAGCTTTTGACTTTTGTCCTTCGGGGGAAGTGAATGATGAAAAAGTCTCTCTGACCTGGCACATGGAGATAAAGTCCACCTGGGTGAGTTCCGATTGGATTCCACTTCCTCTCTGGCGGGATATGGACACTGCTACACGACTCAAGGGGCCTCGTTTCGAAGTGCAAATCCGCTAAGTGTGAACAGAGGTCGGCACTTCTGGCCGACTCTCTAACATTAACGTGGGCTCGTCTCGACCAGAGCGTGCCATCAATCAGATGCGCACGCACGCCGAGTTCCCTCTGAGAGGTGACTAGGATATGGAACCAAATTAGCGGCTTCATTATACAGCAGAACTGAGCAAAACCACAGTGTCTACAGCACGCATGGGACTGCTTTATCTGGGGCATTGCGACATGCTGTGACAGCAGCACTTCAGACGGTCATCACTATGAGAATGCAAAGTGTTTTCAAGGAGGCTAACCTCTTTTGCGATCGGGACGTGATTAAAGGCAGATTGCAATATATTTATTTGTGATTGGACATGATTAAATGCTGGAGGCAGTGTGCTTGTTTCTGCTTGGAATGTGATCAGAGGCAGGTTGCAGTGTGTGCTTGTTTGGATGTGATTCAAGGCAGGTTGCAGTGTGCTTGTTTGTGATTGGATGTGATTCGAGGCAGGTTGCAGTGTGCTTGTTTGTGATTGGATGTGATTCGAGGCAGGTTGCAGTGTGCTTGTTTGTGATTGGATGTGATTTGAGGCAGGTTGCAGTGTGCTTGTTTGTGATTGGATGTGATCAGAGGCAGGTTACAGTGTGCTTGTTTGTGATGGGATTGTTATTAGATTAGTGACTGGAGGCAGTGTGCGGAGTATAAATCTGGTGTATTGGGGCCTGGACGTTTTGAGGGTAGAGGTGAGTTGGGTACAGTTTGAGCTTGTTTGGTGCTCAACATACGTGAATGTGGAGGTCCAACAACAGCTCCAGCCTTAAAAACAACAGGATATTTACTGCTCCAAAACAGCCGGTCAAGCACATTACATTTGGTTGAGCCAGTGAAATGGCACAATAAAAAAAGTGAACAGTAAAATGATATGCAGTCCAAAAGACATCTTGAATCAAATGTGTTCTGGTAAAGCATGCCAGGAAGTGGCTGCTTTATATGCGAACGTTTCCTTCCAACAGTTCCAGTAGAAACAAGCTGGCCATGTGTGAGAGCTGTGAGATGTGTGTGTGTGTGGGGTGTGTGGGGGGTGTGTGGGTACAGAATGTGAGGTGACCAGTGTTTTCTGTGTATGAGCTGTGTAAAGAACGTGCGGTGTGTAAGGCATTTACATGGGTGTGTGAGATGTGTGTGAGATGTGTAGAGAGTGAGTGTGTGTGTGTGTAGGATGCGTGTAGGGTGTGTCAGGTGTATGGGGTGTGTGTGGTTTGAGGTGTGTAGACAGTGCGTTGTGTGTGAATGGAGATGACTGTGATGAAGGGACACAGGCACTGATACAATGGGGCAGAGGAGTATGACCAGCCTAAGGCAGATTACATTAAAAATTCATCCTTTGATTTATGTATGATACAGTTGGCAGGCACACAGGATGATCATGTTTTAGTTTTTCCATAATTATACCCCTCCCTACAGTTTAATAAAAATCAACCCCCCACCAAAAAACGAGAGGGTAGGAGAAGCTTCACCAGCAGAAGTGTGCGTGTGGAAGACCAAGTGCTTTCACACCGACCGTCTTCAACCCACACAAACGAGTATTTCCACACCAAGCCTGACCCAACCCTGAAGGCAGCGTTAATTATGTCATCGAAGGGCACGGTGCCCATCCTTCGCCCAATCAGCGGGCGCGGAAGGCTCCGGAGCGCGTGCCGAGCGGCGGCTCTGACAGACGGACGGATGGGGAGCAACGACAACAGGGATGTGAGGCGCGGACGCGCCGATTAAGACGTGAAGCGCGGCGCGTGTGTGTTTGTTCGGGAGAGACGGCGTGCGGGAAAGAAAGGATGCTTCACAAAGCTACTGTGAGTCCAAGGTCACCCTTCTGTGCCTGCAGAGCGTTAGCGCTGGGCTCATTACCGAGGGTTATTTATGAACACACCCCCTCCCCCTCCCCCTCCTCCTCTTTTTGGCTTTAATAATTCATGCGCTGCAGTCTCTGGAGGCTCTGCTCCCCCAGTCGGAGGTGAGGGTCATTAATCACGCCCTGATCTCTCTCTTCCATAAGACGCTGACACAGTGCTACATCACCAGGTAGGCTCCGCATCACTCCTGTCCACTCTCTCTCTCTCTCTCCACGGCCCACTGTGTCTCACTCACTCCTCCCCTCCGTCACCCGGCTGCGCGCAGTCAAACAAGCTTCGTAGCAGAACTCAAACGCTGCGTGGGAAAGCAGCCAACGCTGCCGCCATCTTGGCGTGATTTCAGGACGTGGTGTAGCGGATATATGCCCGTCTATACTCGCTCGCTCGCTCGCTCTCAAACTCAGACACACACACGCGCAATCACGCACCCGTTCACACACACTCACTCACTCTCACAGATATACACAAACACACGCACGCACAATCGCACACCCGTTTGCGCGCACACTCACGCACGCTCAAACAGACAAATGCATACACATACACCGTCACAGACAAACCTGCACGCAAACGCACAGAGGCAAACAGGACAAACGGACAGGTTACCATGACTGCAGCAGGAGTGGAGACGGCGCGCGCTCTTTGGTCTGGCTCTCCAATCTCTGTTTGCGTTCGGGTGCGGCCTGAGTCGCGACCGGCCTCCTCATGCGCTCCCCGCGGACCCCGTGCCAAACCACGCCGACGCGCTGCGTCCCGTCTCTGTCACCTGGAGAGAGGGGGGGGCAGGGTCGTGAGAGGCAGCAACCTGGCAACCTGGCGCAGGACCCACAGTGACAAAGACATGCAGAGTGCAATGCAAAGACACACCAGGAAGAGGGTGGTCAGACAAGGCAAAGCACTAGCCAGCCACACAAGGCTGGCGACCCCCTCCACCGTCCATATAACACACCCCACCCCTCTCATTTCATTTCATTTCCTTCCCCCACACCCCACCCCGTCTCCAGCCATGCAGAGCACACACACACACACACACGCACTGGGGTTACGGCCCTCTGTTTACTGCTGAAGTGGGTCAGCCGTGCCGTTGTATATTTTATGAGCTGGGTGGGGGCAGACGATGCGGTGCAGCGTCTTCCGCCGTGGCCATTTAACCAGTGCACCCGCAACCGTCCATCAAACGGCCACCTGAGTGGAGCGTGAACCGCATCAGCGCGCTGCGCGCTTCGGCTCGCAGCGTCCGCAGAACAACGCGCCGATCAAAACTGAACCGAGTCGCCAAAGTTCAACCCATTATCCATATTAATCCGACGCATTTCCTAATGTCGTTTCCCCCGGCGGGCCATTTAATTCCACTCGGATTAAGCTTCAGACGGTCGAGCGCAATGCCGAGCAGGCAAAGGGGAAGGGTGCGGGGTCAGGGAACACAGACCGCCCAACCCCCAACCCCCAACCCCCAACCCAGCAGATGTATGCGCGACCCTGTATTCACCCTGGAATGCCCCGCGCCCGTCCTGCCCCAGGTCCACTCCCCCTGTGAGGATCGACGGGCTCTCCACAGCATTCATTCTAACTCAGGCCTCTTTTAGTGACGAATAACCGCAGCAACACGCACGTGAACCGCTCCTCCCGTGTGGGCGCGCGCTCTGAGACACACGACCGGCCGGACCGGGGAACCCACGATACGACGACGTGATTTTCCCCTTCACTTTTTAATTCTACAACCTCCCAAAACGCAGACTAACAAGTTTAATGATTAAACGGCGAGGTGCCCGCGCAAGACGCGCCACGGGTCGCTGAGCAGTAAAAACGCAAAGGGCCGCGTCGCGGGAGAACGACAAAAATAATCTCTCCGGTGCGAACGCTTACGCGGCGAAGCCTGTCAAACGTTCTATGGCTTTCCCCGACTGCCACTCTTTTGCGACCTCTCAGATAACCCCGCGTTTATCGCCACCAGAAGCATGCCCCACGCAGGCACCACAGCGCGAGAGATTGACGACTGCGAGCATTTTAAAATGTGGAGGACGTACACAAACTGCATACTTCCTTGGCAGTGAGCCCGGCTTAGGTTTTCACTGCAGCTGGCTGAAGGCAGGCGGCCACCGTCCCTCATTCTCCGAGAGGCGCTATCCCTAAACGGAGGCCTCCTGGCATCATTAACCTCCGGGCGGAAATGAGCCCGGCCGCTTCAGAATGCAAACGCCGCTGGGCCGTAAAGACGTCGGAGAAATCGCAATGCTGGCCTCTAGGGGGCAGTGCCGAGATCAAGTGACCAAAGTACACAAGTGGAGCGAGTGAACGACCCTTGACCTCCAACCGTAGGGGAATGTCAGTGTGGCTCACACCGTGGGGACGTTATTTTGGCCTCGCACCGTTCCCCCGCTGCAGGAAACGAAAGAAAACCCACAAGAGAAAGGGCGCTTGAATGTTCCAGATTAGGATCAGGTCTACGGTCGTGAGCGCAGATGAGAGGAGCGTATATAAACTCAAGCAGAACGAGGAGCTCGGCCCATGAGGTCTCTGGGAGCTCGCGCAGTCCCGGCTCCTGCCCAAATCTAAAGGCTGTTCTGCTCTCCGCTCCTTACTGCTGGCGTTCCCGCGACGCCGGACGCGCCCAGCGGGATCCCTCCGGCAGGGGATCATTAGCGAGGTTCGAGGAGGACGTGGCGCTCCGCTCCAGAGAGGGAAAAACAGCCACCCTCAAGAGGAATGTGTCACTATGAGGAAGCCGGCTCGCTGGTAAACAATTACGCTTCCGCCTGTTTGAAGTGCAGTGGCGACGAGACGGACAGGGGGACAGACTGTCCTCGCTCACACCGTGGTGCCATGCGGAGACGGACAGACAGACAGTTTCCCTCCGCGCTGCAAAAGCCTATTCTCTCACGAGCGCCCTAAAGGCAAAAACAGCGCATGGTAAATGAGCATCATGTGGAATTAACATTTTCTCCACTTTCCAAAACATCAAACTATTATAATCAATATTGTGGGGTTTTTTTTTTAAACAAGCCATCAACACTCAATTAGAAATACCCAATTATATTTCACCCTATCAAGTTCAGGGACGCCGCTGTTTTTACGGTTTAGTCAAAAAGATCGTCGTAAACATTACTACCAGGGTCTGTGTGCTTTGGCTCGAGTGGCCTTGGCTTCAATGACAGCAACTGGCACAGATGGAAAAGTCACAGCTTTATTCTTGTGTTTTATTCTTAACTATATTGGTCAACTGCAGAAGCTAGCTAGCAGGCAAGTAAAAATAGAATATATCGTTGGCAACCTCTTCAAAGCCAGATACAAGCAGCTATTATAAATCACCATCGGCTGTGTACTTGTTGTCCCTCGTTCCTCATTCCAGGTTTTATCATGTTTTCGTTCACTATCTGTACATTAGTGATAAATCTCTACGCGGCTGTAGCGGTCGCTCGACACTAAATATACAGCAGCTTGTTGTCCTTCAAAATACAAATGAACACATCGCTGTCCACCATTTCTTAGAACTATTGTTTTGTTATAGGACTGCTCTGTCTCCATACCGAGATCATTTTTCTGTTCCGAGAAAACAAATATAGCACGGCGCGTTTTCGACAATTTTTCTCATGCGCTTCCAAAAAAGTAGGTCTCCCTTGACGACGGGACAGACGTGTGCTGGCTTGGCCAGCTGTTTAGTTCAAAGGAACCTGGCAACCGCATGGGAGACGACTGCTACCCGTCGACGTGATGGAAATTGCTTTTCCGCGGCAGCAACACAGCAGCCTTATTAGCAAGCTGCTCAGCTTCCAGCTACGCGTAAATAATTAAACAATGTGCAGTCAAAGCAGCCCTTTTAATGAATTCTAAACATTAACTTTATTCAAATAAAATTCATTTTGTGAACAGGAAACAAGGGTATTATTTTTGTTCGTGAACCCTGCATGTACTACGCTTTCTAGATCCAAGGTTCTCTTGATTATAAGCCCTACGCACTTCTGACTCTTGTCCCTGGCTTTAGGGTGGGGTTTCTTTTTTCTTTTAGGAGTGGCAGTATAGTAAAATGGTTAGGGAACTGGGCTTGTAATGCAAAGGTTGCAGGTTCGACTCCCAGGTGGAGCACTGCCGTTGTACCCTTGAGTGAGGTACTTAACCTGAATTGCTTCAGTAAATATCCGGCTGCATAAATGCACTATGTTCAGCAATGTAAAACCGTGTAAGAGCGTCTGCTAAATGCCTGCAATGTAATGTGACTTAACCTTGACTGAACCAGCATAAAGCAGGCTGCACACGCCAACCTAAATCACGCCCCTACACTCGTCTGAATCATGATTCAGGGAGAAATTACACGATTAGAGTACCATTACTTGTACACCTTTCAATCCGACGTCAAAATCATTTGGGCTTTTTGGCCCTCGCTCCTTCTAACGACTGTTTTGTTTTGCGAAGTGAGTAAAAAAAAAAGCTAATAAAAACACCCCTCCAGGCGACTGAGCTCTGGTCCTCTCCTCATTAGCCCCATGTTTTGCAGCAATACCCTGCGCGCGCCATCATCATTTCCCTTTCTCGTTTTAATTATTCGGCATACACATCGTGGCAGGATACTTCCTGCTGACAGGAGAAAAGGACGTTGCGGCATTTATGCTGAGCGTGTGTGACGTAACCGAAGCCAAACGGCCATCTCGGACACCCGCGAAGCCCCTGGTAAGGCTGAAACGGGCAGGGGAAGGCGTGCTCGCTGGCCGACCAGTAAACAACAGCGGCTCATTTAGTTTTTTTAAACCCTGTTTGTGTTTAGAAAGGAATCAAGATGCACAGGCTGTTCCGCCAGAATCTGCTCCCCACGGCACAAGCACGGCACAGTGGGCGGGGATGTGCCAGGGAGCAGTCGGGGGGGGCTCGGGGCGCGCTCACGTTATTCCAACATTACCCCTGGCCAGGGGGCTCCGCGAGCTACAGACACGACGGTCGCGTCAAAATTTACGCCCTTCCATTGTGACGGTCTCTCCGCGGGTGGCCTCTGAACATTCGGGCCGGTGGAGAATTTAAAGCTGCTCGCACCCTGTGAGTTATGCCCTCTCCCTGCTCCCCCTGGGCCAGCGAGGTGCTCCTCGTCTCCGTGCCTTTCCTCCGTCGGAGGATACGCGGCGTATAAACAGTCGGGAGGTTTATTTTGTGCTCCGTGTTTATCCAGGGCAGCGGGGGGAGACGTCTGGTGGGGGCGGGGAGGGACGCGCGAGAGAGAGAGAGCGCGCACGTGTGCGTGGAAGAGCCCGTCTGTTTTACACCGCGTTTCCCACAATGCACTGCAATCCAAAGTCCGAATCCTGAACCCTGACTCCACTAAACCCAGACTATCAGTGAGAAGTGAAAAATTGAGGAGCTGCAATGATGCAACATGGAGGACTATGTGGGAAATGTGGGAGAAGATGGCTTCCCTCTTTTGATATGCACTACCCACTGTACCACAACGCAAGGCTTTTCTGATCGATTTGAATGTTAAAAGTTGGAACGCGAGCGTCAGGAGCATTCCAACCCTGGGCATCCACCAATAGACTGACGTTCCCTTAACCCTGTCAAATGTCAACCAATAGAAATGTATTTTTATTTAAGCTGGGGGAGGCTGGAGAAAGCAGTACGCTTGAATGACAGTCCCAGCCTATTGCTGGAAAGGGGCACGGATTCTTTCGGATCTCTGAGAGCTAATCTGATCGCAAGATCGGCCTCCACTGGCCGATTGCCATTGTGAGGAAACGTAAATAAAGATGGACCCCTTCGATAAGGCCCTCGTTTCTCGACACTTTTGGTATTCGCATTTCCTTTGTCCATTTGTTTTACATTTTATTTCCCTTCAAATACTCTTTGTAGTAAAAAAAAAAATCCCATAACCTTGGTATGAGGGACTGTTCCTCTACAAGCATGTGTAGGAAGACTCAATTCAATTCTGTGTGTGTGTGTGTGTGGGGGGGGGGGGGGATGCAGATACGTTTTGATAAGGAGAAGAAAAATCACTGATTACACGATTAAAGGCAGAGATTCGATCACTCCATCACGCAGAGCTGGTGTCGGACGTGCGGCTGACAGAGCCCAGCTTTTCATCCGCTCAGTTCACACACGGAAGGCGGCCTCATACGGAAATGTAGGTGACTTTCCCGAATAACCCCTCTCTTCTCTTTTTTTCTCCTTTCTTTTAAACTTTTTTTTTTGTTACATATTCACAGAAATAGAAACATCTGGCACCACAGGCAAACTCTTTGAAGAACACCAATTATACAATCCAACTTCCCAGGGTTGTTTAGAAAACTGTGACGGTATTTTTGTCCATGGCTGTTACTCATCTTTAAAAAGCCTCTCGTTGACATATCCGGCTAATAACCTATGACATGTGGATCTGTTGAAAATGGCCCTTTAGGCCCCTGCGTAGTGGCGATTTAGTGGCGATTTGGCATCGTTTTGAGCCTTTGGGAAACAGATCGCATGGAAGGGATAAACTGCGCTGGCAATGGTAAAGATAAAGATGGAGATGCAGCCAGTTTTCGTCGCTAGATTTGACTTGGCACGGGGTGGGCGGTGGGAGGTGGCGAGGGGCGACGCAGGGAGACGAAAGACTGAGCGCGAGATGCTCAACCTCGCTCCTCAGCCCACACCTCCGGTCCTCTCCGCGTTGTGATGAGTTGTGGCCGGCCGCACACGCACGCACGCACTCACGCCTCGCCCGTCTGCGCTCAAGACTGGCCGCTGTTCCCCCGCTCCTCCTCCGGAGAAGAGGCTGAACCTCAAACCGCGCTTAATGACAGAGAGAGCGCTGTGCGTCCCTAATGAAACGGGGCGTACTCTGCCCTTAATGCCCCTGCTTCCCCGGGGGACCTCTCCACACTCCAGACCAGACCAGGGCTGGGAGGATGCGGTTAGCGCTGCTGATCGGCAGTTCGAGGACCTCCTGGTTTCGCGTCGTTCCTGGAGGCGCGGCGCGGCGGCCAAGGACCGTGACCCTCTGCTCGGGTTTGGGAAGCGCTCAGTCGCCCAGTCCTGTGCGGCTTGTGACCCGCTGGGGCTGCTCCTCCTCCTCCTCCTCTCCAGCTGCTCCTCCTCTTCACAGGTGCACCGCTACATTAATGTGGCCCGGAGCTCTGCCTCTCGGTATCCTGGGTATTAAACCCACAACCGCACAGATATCATAGTCTGGGTATTAAACCCACACCCACACAGATATCATAGTCTGGGTATCACACCCGTGAATGAAAATGGCTCATAGTCTGGGTATTAACCCCACACCCACACAGATTATTAAGAATGAATGAACATTTTAATTTGATTGCAGTCTGGTCTTGCTCGCCCCTGTAACATACCCAAAAGCCTATTAGAGAATGAGGCCACAGATGGTGAAGTCCGTGATAAGGGAGGTGAGAGAGAGCTTTTAGCCGGGGGATTAACTGTGGCTTTTTGGAAGCTGGTTTTTGCTGTGGTTGGGCTTTTTTTTTTTTTACAAACATGATAACATGAGAAATAAAGGTAAAATAGCCTGCTCGAGAAAGAATTCTCAAAAAGCCTGTAAGACAACTCCATTTTTACATATGCCGTCACCACACGGCAGACGCTGCAGAGGGAGAGACCGAGGGAACAGGATTTTCACGGGTCCCTGTCGGTCTTCCGTCCTCCCCTCGCCCGCCTCGGTCAAACGCGGCCAGTGGCGCCGGAGGTCACGTTACGGGGGCGTCGCCCTGACCCCGGGAAACAGGAACTGCCCTTCTTTCCTTACCGCCGGGCACGGCGCGGGATCGAATCACTCCACTCGGTGTCGCGTGAACAATCTGTCAGCCATCTGTTCTGAGGCGGTGTCAACTGTCCACGCTTGGTCTCTCCTGTACCACTTTTTTATTCGTATTTTTTACCTCAAAAGAGGTTGAAACCGAGTCAAACAAAGAAAGATGGCAGATTTTGCTCTTGCTCTCTGTGTTTATAGCAAGATGAGTAAGAGCGCGCGGTGTTGAATCTGCACACTATGTTGTCACCTGTATAAATACAGACACTGCGGAGGAATTTCGGCATTCTGAAATGCCCGGGAGCCCGTCTGTAAATAACACTCCTCCGAGGGCCCAACACAGCATCTTCGATTGCTAAACATTGGCTTAAAGCAAACCCCTTTTTTTGAAAAAGGATTAGGGCTTTTATGAACGTGCTAACGGGACGGGGACAAATTGGCGCATGCCAGCACGGTGTCTCCTTCCCCGTAGTTTCGTTGAAGCCGCTCGCAGGGTCTGGCCGGCTCGCCGTGTTGCATTGGCTCCCGCTGACAAACCAGTGAGCTGCTCCAGAGCCGCACAGCGAGCGAGCGTGGGAGGGAGGGAGGGCGGGCCGCGAAGGGCCTCGACGCCATCGACGGCAGGCGAAACTTTGCTCTTACCTTTCTCCGAGGAACAGCGTCTCCCTGCCGTTCATTTCTGCCAAAGGGGGGCGGCAAAAAAAACTACCATCCATAAAAACGACAGAAAAAAACCAACACATGCAAAGAAATACTGGTGCAGTGTAGAACAACCTGCCACTGGTGATTTGCATAGCAGATACGGGGAGAGATTTGAATGCGGAGACGCCCGTCGTCTCACACAGGCAACCCAACCTTGTGCAGCCATTTCACTGGATCCTGCAGTGCCATCTGTTCTTGTTCAACTCTTCACCACATGCCATGCGGCAGCGACTCCACTCAACTCAACTTCACTCTGTGTGTGTGTGTGTGTGTGTGTTTTGTCAGTGTTGGTGTGTGTGTGAGTGCACATGAACCAATGTGCGAGTGTGTTTGTGAGAGTGCATGTGTGTGTGTATTTGTCAGTCTGTGTGTGCGTGTGTGCGTGTATGGGTGAGTGAATGTGGTGTGTGTGTGTATGCGCATGCGTGCGTGTATGGGTGAGTGAATGTGTGTGTGTGTGTGTGTGTGTGTGCGTGCGTGCTGTATGGGTGAGTGAATGTGTGTGTGTGTGTGTGTGTGTGTGTGTATATGCGCATATGAGTGAGTGAATGTGTGTATGCGCATGCGTGCGTGTATGGGTAAGTGAATGTATGTGTGGGTGTGTGTGTATGCGCGTGCGTGTATGGGTGAGTGAATGTGTGTGTATGGGGGGTAGAGTTGATGCTTGTACACATGCGCCACACAGCCAGATGCCGCTGCGCAGTACCCAGGTCAGCTGCAAAGTCCGAGTGGATCAGCGGATCTATTCGCTCCAGATCAATTTGGAAACGCAGCTCAACAACGGCAATTCATTAATGAAATCCTGGAGCCCATTCCGCACTCAGGCTGCAGGGCAGCGCTGCCAACGGCGCCGGGGGAACCAGCATCTCCTCAGCCAATCATAAACACGTCCCCAACTTCATATCCCGCACATCTGCCTCTCCCCCCCTCACTCCCCTTAGAGAGCCTGTGATCCAGTCAGCATGGGGACAGCGTGAATGCGCGCGCGCCGCTCACTTGACAGAGCGGACACATGCATTTTTCAGGGACGGGTACCTGAGTCGGGGCCCACGCTATCCGAGGGGCTGTTTCCAACCGCCTGGAAATGGAGACGGACACTCCGGAGCGACGCATGAATATTTCAGTGTGCGCGAAACCTTTCCGAGGAGATAACCTACAGCATCGGCCAAAAAAAAGAATGAAAAGAAACCCTGGACTATGCGTGGACCTCGGGTTCCCTATTCACCAAACAACCCAAGCAGGCCTCGCTACTCCAGCTCCTGTGGAAGAGCCTGACCACTTAGTGAAACCACATCCCTCACGATGCCTCGAAAGCACAACTTTCCCACAAGCTCCACTCCAATTTAAATCTTAATTACCAAGCGCAGAGATTCGACAGAGAAGCCCTGGGGGGGGCGTACAGCTGAACATCTCTAATGAGGCGGAGGGTCCGACGGAAGGGGGCTGATATTCTGAGGATGTTTTCGCCCGTAAATCCTGAGGGGCGATAACGGGGTCTGAATTGCGCCACCTTTCCCTGCTTCTTGTCTTATGGACATAAGGTCGACCGGGGAGGGAGACGCCCGGGGCTCAGAGATCATTCCTGGAAGTTTGGCCCTCTCCCCCAAAGCACTGTCAGACCGCCTCTTAGCAGGGGCTCTGTGACGCAGGCGGTGTGCTGGGGAGAAAAACCACGAGAAAATGTACAAAGGGACGAGTGGGGGGCGGGTGGAAACGCAGCCAAACGCAGCCCAGAGTGTGTGGCGGGTTTCAGAATCACCACCCCTGTCCTCGCCTCCATGTTCCTCCTCCACAGCCAGGTCCCGTCTGTCTCCCCTCTGACCCGTTCTCTCTTTCCTCCGCGGGCATGGCGGCCGCCCGTCCTCGGGGGCGAGGAGACGCGACGGCCCGGCCTCTGCCACAGCGTTCCCATGGGAACGGTCCGGCATTTCGCGCTCCCGTCGTCCGTCGAGCGCAAAGCGACCTGGATCGCTAGCCCCGTCTCGGCTGTGCCGCCTCCCAGCCCCTACAGAAAGCAGCCCGCGCCCTCCGCCTGCCGCCGCTCTCCGCTAGCGGTGAGGGAGATCGAAGACGGCCGGGGTGAATGCGGGACGCTATCGCCTCTCGAAAACGCTGCGCGATCTTCCGCTGCGTCGCTCATCAAAGACCCTCTCACAATCGCCCGCCTGGAGCATCCAGGATCTCTGGGTTTGGCAGTGACACACGAGCAGAACGCCGGCAAAGTGAGTGGGAGTCCCGGCATGTCATTAAACAAATCCGCACCGATGGACTGGGGGGAAGTGTAATGACATAAATCTAATTTTAAAAAGCACAAAATGGAGGAATCCGCGTGTAAATAAAAAACCCAGAGGAGAGATGTGTGCTGGATAACACGACCTCACAGCAAATATGGGTTTTGTTTCTATGGAGTTGTAAGGCTGTCGTTCTGGGGAATATACACTGGACATATCTGTGAATAAAGGCACTGCTGCTACATGGTAAAAGGCAAAGTGAATGACATGCATATAGCAGCGAGAAGCAGAGATCTACGGCCAAGTGGAGATCTTCTAACTTTGAAGCAGAAGGCTGGAGGTAGAACCTGCCGTTAGCGAGGTGGACCAGGGAATTCTGGGAAATAGGACATGGCAATCGACCCCTATCGACACCCTGTAGGCTGGTTTGGCTGTGCTCCGAAGCTTGCTTCTTCACCACCGGGTCCCTATGACACCAATACCCCACACTGCACTGCCTCCCCAAGCAGCAAGCACATCCGGCCACAGGTGCGTAACACGAACCAGGATACGGAAAAAAAGGTTCAGGGACAATGTGGCTGCGGTATCGTCTTACGAAGCGACCGCCCTCATGAATGTTTCAGAAGTAAGTGAGCGAGAGGCTAACCCTATCATTACAGTATTTCATGAAAGGTGAAGCCTTGTTCAACACGCATGCCTGCTACTGATGTGGAGATTATCAAAACTTGTAATCCGTCAGTCTCGCAATGTACATTTGAATCATTTGTTTCCAATTTGAGCTGTAAACCTGGAGGCTAACCCGAAAGGCTACCGGCACACGTGGCTCATGTGAATCGTAACGGCCGAGGCATTCCTTGAAAAATGGTCTGCTTAACTGATAGTCTGCCGGGATGGGAATTGTGAACAGTGTAGCGTTGTTGCGTCAGTCATGGCCTGAAGCTTCCTGGGAGAGAGAGGCTGTGGCTGAAATTCCCCAAATTGTTGGTGTTGAGATTTGCCTGTAATACTTGTTTTTTGTTTTGATCAAATGTTCACTCTCCAACCCTGAGCGTTACTGTTTTGACCTTGCCCGTATCACAGAAAAGACAGGTAGCTGTGCACCTGAAATTGCGCCATTCCAATACAAGATTAATACTAATAAGGCTCAGGTTCAGACACTTGAGGGACCTGCAGTGGACGACCAGGTGCTGCTGCTGTCTGGCACGCCCCTGGAAGATGGAGCACCGTGGGGTCTCAGAGAACTGTGCCCTAGAAGCGGCCAGCAGGCTTTTGGGACGTAAGGTCCACGGCAGGGAAAGGGCGAGGACAAACACCCACGGGCGACAAACTGGAGAGGAAAACCTGCCGTGCCAAGCATCGCATCCAGTACAACCGTCACTTCGTCGACGTGGTGCCCACATTCGGCAAGAACAAGGGCCCCAATGCCAACTATTAAGCCTCCCCCCAAAAACCCTGGCAAAGTGAGGGCCTGGAGAAACACGGGTTCGAGATTCCATTGGACATTCCACATCGGTCTTCTATAGTTCAATAATTCACCCACTGGCACCAGGTTGTGCATCAGAAAATCTAATAAATATGTTTGGCTGTGTATACATTTTTTGTAAGCACTACATATATTCTTGCAATGAGTAGAGACCTGACAAAAACATAAATCACAAAATGAGACGATCCTAAATAACTTTCAGTTTAAAAGCAGGGGGTGGCGGTGCGTGTTGACGAAAAGCGTCAAACTTGACAAAGTCGAAAACCGACGACAGCTCCCGTCCCTTGGGCTGTGCATGGGCTTCATGTGCGAGACGCAGTAGTCAGCCCGTTCCTTTGTCAGGTTCTGATGGAGCTCCTCCTTGGTGACGTGTGGCTTGTTCTCAGCGCGCAGGGCTCGGAAGGCGCTGTCGATCTCCTCGCTTGACTTCGCGTTCTCTGTCTCTCGGCTCTGTGTGGAGCACGGCGTTGACAACGCTTAGTTTGTGGGTTCAATTCCCACTGGGACCACATGTACTGAAAAATGTATGCATTCACTACTGTAAGTCGCTTTGGATAAAAGCGTCTGCTAAATGGCATATATTATAATATTATATTATCTCGGCTGATATATGAAAGCCATGCACTACTGCAGGGACGTGTGGCCATCCGTGTCGGGGTCGACAGGGTCCAGGACGGACTCAAACTCAAGGCCTTCAGGTCGTAACCCATAGAGCGCGGACAGGATGCCCAGACTTGTCCTTGTCAAAATGCTTGTCAAATGTTCATTCTCCAATCCTCTAGCATTACTGTTTCGACTTTGCCCGTATCACAGAAAACACATATCTGTACACCTAACAAAAGATTAATACAAAACGACAGTGATGTTTTCAAAATTAGTAAGCCAACTGAAAAAACGATTATAAGCGTCAGTCTCAAGTACACCTCGTTCTCGGTGAAAGAGTAAAAAAAACTTTAAAAAACACCATCTTTGGAATGGATACAAAACCATGCAGAGCCTTTTAAACTTAAGAAAAATCAAATAATTGTGATGCTCACTAAAAGTTATCGGTGAAAACTGCAAATGGATAGCCGTTTTGGTCTCAAGGTGACATCTTAAGGTGATCTTTGGCAGCCTGTACTGTTGCCAGTTTTGTTTTGTCCTCTTAACTGAGTAACCAATTCCCATCTAGGAGCAATGGCTCACTTAGGAGGCATGTGCCAATAATTATGGACCAGACCTATACAATTCTCTGTTAAAAACTATTCAATAGACAAAAGCCCCAAAGACACAAACAATTCAAGATACAACGCTATGTCGTTTTTTTAGAGATCAGCCATCACTGGGATGAAAAAACAAGGCAACAGCCAAATATATGAAGTATAACTACACTCCAAAGCAAATATTAATCTTTTTAAAAAATACAGAAAACAACATAACCCTGCTTTTCATTAAGACCCATGTGGCTCATAACAGAAGGGCTCCAAGGGAAGCCTTTTTAAATTTCGCCAAATTTATTTGGACAGATATGCATCAGCTGTACTGTGTAAAGAATCCTTGGAATCCTTCTTCACGTTTGGATTTCATATAAAAAAAGGTTAAATATATATTGCTTACACAGTAAAGCCCTGCAGATGGACACTTTGGTGAGGATTACGGTTCTGTGTAGTAGCGCTTCCCACACCTGCACTTGGCTGGGCATCCGAGCGCACACGGACGGGGTGTGCTCACGGTCATTTGCGCTTGGCGCTTCGACAACAGGGCACAAATGCATCGTTGCTACGAAACGTCAAAATTCAGCCGAACACAATTCAAGCGTTGACATTTCTTTACACATCTATCAGATAAAGGACACACAGCTCAGCACACCTCGTTTGTCCAAACGCTATTTAACTCCCGACTCCACGTAACGGCATCGGCGAAAATCATTTTATTTTCGGGTAAAGCACTACTCTATATTATTGGCTCTAGGCTACACAGACCAGCCTAGCCGAGGGGGCGATGATATGGTTCCTCCCGTCATCCTGCCAAGCGACTGGCCACTACCTGGAGTGAGAGCAGAGTGTGGGGAGAGAGGCGGCTGCCAAAGTCATTGATTTCTCAAGGACACTGCGGCGGACGGGCGAGCGGGTGGGCGGGAAAGACAGGCGAGAGCAGCGGCGCGGGAGTGCGAGCGCGGTGACGCGTTCAAGCCGGCGTGGGGGCTTGCCCCGCGCGGGAAGCGTAAGTGCGGCCTGAAACAGAGGCGTTTACGCATCCTGAGGAGTCCTTGGGTCGTCCGTGAGAGGGACCAGGCGATGTCTAATGAGCTGGGAGGACCAGAGCCAGGCGGCGCTCGGGAGGTGGCCTAGTCCCGCTCCTGCTCCAGCTCCAGCTCCCTCTCCGTCTGGCTCGCTCTCTCCCTCTCTCGCTCTCTCGCTCTCAGCCCAATCGATTGGACACACACGCGTGCATGCCCGGCTGGGGCTCAGGGCGCGTTCTGGGAACGGCTCTCCACATACGGTAGGGCGCGTGTTCGGCACAGCAGCGCGCCAAGCTGGCACAGCCTGGGCCCGGGCCTATACGATCGGAAATTAACACGCAACGCATACTAATCCAACAGAGGAGCCGAACGCACGTTTCGTAAGCCAAAGGTCATGATCAGCATAAACCGCACCGTCGCTGTGTGAACACAAGCCTTTGTGTGTTTATGTTCCGAGGCATTTAAAGCCACTGCTTTCTGTCATTGCAGGCAGCCTAGCCATAAATCAGCACGCTGCTGAGGTTTCTGCCGCGACGCTCTCCCGTCTGAAAAGGGATGCGTCCTTGTACCACAGCAGAAGCAGGGCGTTTGTGCGCGAGTGTGTGTTTGTGTGTGTGAGAGAGAGAGATAGTGTGTGTGTGTGTGTGTGAGGAGAGAAAGTGTGAGTTTGTGTGAGAGAGATGAGAGTGAGAGAGAGAGAGAGAGAGAGAGAGAGTTTGTGAGAGAGAGAGAGAGAGAGAGAGAGAGAGAGAGAGAGAGAGAGAGAGAGAGAGAGAGTGTTTGTGTGTATGTGTGTGTGAGAGAGCACTTCCTGCCACGGAACACAAACAGGAGGACACGGAACCAGGTTCCGCGGGCGTGTGGGCCGGGAGCACCTGACGGTCCCGATCTCGAAAGCGCGGGGACCATCCCTCTGCTTACGGACCAATGAGGCTGCGACGAGTCCACTGGGGGAGGGGCCAGTAGCCGACTGACCCGCCCCACAGGTCCTCCAGGCTAACCAGTTAGCAGTTCGGAGGGCGACGGAGCAAACAGAAAAGGCAGCCGTTCACTCAGCCTCCACCGCACTCCGGGCCTGAGCGGAGGGACTGCCTTTGCGCCGCCGTTAACGCCGCGGTCCCCGTCCCTTCGGCATCGCCGCGTCCTTATCGCGGGGGCCCTGTCGCCGTGTCGGATGCGGGGATCGCGCCCGGGAGTGGAGTGACACATCTGTATTCCGCAACGAGCCCGTTGAGGGTGACCCCCGCCTCACCTCCATCCTGCGCGCTGACATTTAGCGCCGAGCCGCTCTCACGCGGACATAATGGAGAGGGGAAGGGGGAGGGGGGGGGGGACGTGGTCACACAAGCAGATGTAGGACGGCGCGGGGGTCAAGGGGCGCCCCGTTCTCCCTCAGACTCGCACCGTCGCACAAAAGGGCTCTGAATCGCCGCTGCAACGTGATCCCGGCCCGGCCCTGCCCCCTCCCCCCTGTGTATTCAGCAGCTTTTGTGGGAGGGTGGGGGTTGAAAGGCCCGCCCCCCCCCGGCTCGATGTATGGTCTCTTTGAGCGCGCGCCGTAGGGCCGCGGCACAGAGCCCTGTGCTCAGAGGGCTTTACCGGCAGGGAGCACGTGACCGATGTATAATCCATAACATGATTCATTACGCTTCCATTACCGTTTCCATTAACGTTGCCATACATCCACGACCCGCACCCTCGTTTGAGCCGAGGACTCGTGTGTGTGTGTGACTGGCAGCGCTGGCAGCCTCGCCACTACGATGACAAAGTAACCGGGGAGACGGCCAGCACCGCGAATCAAGGGTGCAGCACAGCGCCCTCCACACCCAAACAGGACAGGGGCGGCAGCTCTCAGAGCGCAGGGCTCGCTGGGTCCCAGCAGGGAACGGCCCACAGACATTCAAAGGGGGCAGTGTTAGCATAACGGTTAGGGAGCTGGGCTTGCAACGCAAAGGCTGCAGGTTCAATCCCTAGGTGGGGCTGACCCTTGAGCGAGGTACTTCACCTGAATTGCTTCAGTAGTATGAATGGGATTGTCTGCATCTTGGCCCCCGGCTGAATGCCCAGGCTGCGTGACGGGGGCTGATGGTCCTTACCTGCTGCTCTGGTGTCCGGTCCGTCCCCAGCGCAGTGTCCGTCTCCCGGGAAAAGGCGAGCCTCTGAGCGTCTGAGCACACAGAAAGGACAGGGTTCAGCGCCACGCGCACGTCCACCTCCACCTACACACGCATCTACATTTGACATTTGTTTTTTTTTAACATTTTTTTTAAATATTTTGTTTCTGATTTTCTCCCATTTTCTCCCAATTTAGTAGCCAATTACACTCCCTATTTTTTTCCATGTCAATCCCCCCCTAGTAATGTGAGTTCGCTGCCGTAGTCCTGTGACCAGTAGTGGCGAAGGCAAAGTAACGTCTCCTCCAAGACGGCACTCGCCAGGCCGTCGACCGTAACCCGGTACTACAGGACGCACTCCCAACACACACTGCGGTACTCACTAGTGATGCTGGGGTGCTCACGGTACAGCCACCGACACGCCCCCGGGAACAACACTGACCAACGCCGCCAGCCGGTAGCTAGTTTGTGCTGGGAGTTTGTGCGCCTGGTGTGAACACTGTGACCTTGGCCAATGTGACAGAGGGCGTCAGGCACAGTCGCTACCTCACCCCCAGACCAGCGGTGCAAGAGTCTATTCGCAGCCGCGCGAGGCGAGCGCAGGAGAAACGCGGAGAGCCGTTCGAGCGTTCGACGGCCGCGCGACGCCATGCAACCAAATGTCAGCGAAGGTGTTTCAATGTTTTCGGGGGAGAGACGGTAGACACGCACACGCCAAAACAAAGCATGCCAAACGCACATCAACCACTTCACAAGCTTAGCACACCATTCATCATACAGTTATATTCATCGCTGAAAGAAGAAACGATCCATAGTCTGTCGACAACCGATCAACTGTCAAAAGTATGCTCATCTGTGCCAGGGCTACAGTAAGGTAGCCGCACAATTTCCATTAGCCCACACAGTCATCATTGCAGAGATAACTACTTCCTTATGGGGGGGGGGGGGATTCTTAAGAGACACATTCACCATGTAGGTGTCAAAGTTTGCATTTATTCCTGACAGTGTATCCCTGAGGAATTTATTAATAATTGCTGTGTAATTTAATGTAAATAGCCTAAATAAAGATAATATATTTGTAAAGTGATTCAACCACACACAAAAAAAAACCTAAGGAATTGTCCATTGAGGAATTTTTCACTTTTTAACAGAGAAGGAGTGGCCCAGTTTATAGTGTAAGGGTTGATGGATTGAAATGGCCTTTGAAAAATAGTGGTATCACTTCCATTGTTTATGTAAAATTACAACGTGTGGTTTAATGATTGTTGTTTAAACAGCTTAATTGCAACAATAAATCATAATTGGAATGGATCTAATAATACTATCATTCTAAAACATCTAATTAAATAACAAGCTTGAAAAATTCTGTTTCTGCAACTTTGGTGAAAGCGACTCTACGAAAGCAGAGTTTGCCACATACATTTGCAAACATGTTCGCAAAATACATGCTTTTTATAGGAGAACAAATATTGAGTTTCCATATTTGTAAAGCTATTTAAATGCAATCCATTTTAGAAATCTCAGAGAAGCAAATATGCCCTTGGCCTGCACAACATTAAGCATATATATACACAATGTATATGTATGTGTGAATATATATATATATATAGTGTGTGCGCATGTGTATTAGTAGTGCTAGCAATGAAACCATTATCTAAGAAATATATTCAAAGATTTAAGACTTTTGTGAAAATGGTTTAGACCACAACTCTTAAAAAAACATACTTCAACTATCAGTTTCTACCCCTAACCCCTTTTTGTGCATAAATATAGATTATAAATACTAATTAGTAAATATGGTAAAATGTAATGCTGCATAATGCCTGCCTACCCAGCACTTCAACGTTTTTCACAGGTGCTGGGCAAAAAATAGAATGACAGAATAAGCTAAATGTCAGCACATGGCGCTCGCACAGGTTCTGAAGACAACCAACATGTGGTCAAAACGTTGTGGGAATAAAACGCTTGGCGGGAGCATTTAGTAAACAGTGTGCGGACATTTCGCTTTTAAAATAAATCTATACATATTAATGTGGTAATATGAGGGCTACGCTGTGTCCGCTACTTAACGGGGACAACAGGAACACGGAATTCTCTCCCTCCGAAGGCGAAAAAGTGATTAGCCCTGTCAAAGCTCACTGACTGGATTTACTACTGCAAACTGCTCTGGCAGAACTGAGCCTCACACACCGCCAATAAAAGGGGCTTCATTTTGTCGCTATGAATACAGGACCAAAAGGACATCCCTTCCGTCAAACAGGGCGAAAACAATGAATATTTATGAATGAATAGAGTGGACGCACGCGTCTGAGACGAGTGAGGGTTAAAAGTGCATAAGTCATATCAACAGTAGTCATCGGCGCTCGTCTTCGCAGTGCAGAAACGCATTAGTGCAGCGGTTTAAAAAGCACAAGGTCCTTAGGCAGGCCCATAAGCCCCTCTTCTCATAGAGGATCCAGCTATAATAATAAAGACTCCCAGCTGATCCTTTTAATCTTAAAGGACTAAAAGTGCCATACTAACACCCCCCAACCCTCCACCCTCTCAATACGCCACCCTCTCAACCCGCCACCCCCTCAGTACGCCACCCCCTCAGTGGGGGCTAAACCACGCAGAGAGGGTCCAGATCCAGGAACTGGGGTAGGCGGGGGGGTGAGGGTTGATGGGGGCAGCTCACACTTCTCACAGGATCTAGGGCTCGAGGGCAGGTGCCCCCGAGTCAGAGGCCGAGGCAGAGAAGAGAACATGCAGTCAGAAAAAAAGCAGTGCTGTAGCCAGTAGCATTATGTAAGAGCAGGGGAGCACAAGCATAGGAAATATACAGATAGCCCCGACAGGTGTAAGCTATGGCAGCATACCCATTAGGAGAGGGACAGAGAAAACACGCAGCCATGAGAGTTCCAAACCATCCACACCTGATCAAGGATAACCAGCATAACAGTGGTGCCACCCCCTCAGTACCCCACCCCTCAGTACCCCACCCTCTCAGTACCCACCCCCTCCGTACCCCACCCCCTCAGTACCCCACCCTCTCAGTACCCCACCCTCTCAGTACCCCACCCCCTCAGTACGCCACCCCCTCAGTACGCCACCCCCTCAGTACCCCACCCCCTCAGTACCCCACCCCCTCAGTACCCCACCCTCTCAGTACCCCACCCCCTCAGTACCCCACCCCCTCAGTACCCCACCCCCTCAGTACCCCACCCCCTCAGTACCCCACCCTCTCAGTACCCCACCCCCTCAGTACCCCACCCCCTCAGTACCCCACCCTCTCAGTACCCCACCCTCAGTACCCCACCCCCTCAGTACCCCACCCCCTCAGTACCCCACCCCCCTCAGTACGCCACCCCTCAGTACGCCACCCTCTCAGTACCCCACCCTCTCAGTATGCCACCCTCTCAGTACGCCACCCTCTCCACTATGGCCGAAGCTGTACTCCATTATTCCATAAAATAACTCATTATCCACATCGTGTTCATTTTGACTGGCACGGTGCCAGTTCGTTATTGGAAGCGGGGCCACTCAGTCACACGCCATCTCGGATGCGCATGATTGTTTCGTGATAAATAAGGCAGCGAAAATTGTTTTGCCGAGGGACAGTGACACCAGAGAGTCTCTAATCGTTCTGATAGGGAAATTAATTCGCATCTGCGCGACTCTGCACTCCGCCTTCATTTATGCTACACTGGCTTATTCCATCCTCGGAAAGTGTTTGGAGAACTCAGCAGCACGGAACTGATGAGGGGAGTGAGAAATGTATGCAGGAACTGGTGTGGTGTTTAGGTGGTTACTGAATGTAGTCAAGAAAAAGCCCCGTCATTAAGAACTGAATTAACAACGGGCGTGCTACATAAACTGGGGGGAACCTTTTGAGACTGCCAGCTGCAGGTGCTAGCCGACATCAAAATGTGTTGAAATCTTAACATTTTTTTTATTAAAGTACATTAACCTGCTGGGGTTTTACCACCCATTACTGGCTACAAACCTATGAAACACGTCACGCAGGTCCAAAACTTTCACTGGGGTTTTGATTGTCAGTTCTCAGACTGCAGACACTGTTACTTCAGATATATTTATTTGCATTAAGCATGCAGGCTTGGGTCTGTATGTATGGACGTGTATCTTTACTATGAAGGGTTATATATATATCCTACTCCCGAATATTTTTTTTTCACTGGTGCCCGGAAGCCCTTTGGTTTGCTTATATACATATATATATATAAATATTTCCATAAATATAAAAAGCAAACCAAATCCAGCACCAAAAGGGTTAACGCTAAATGCAACCAGTGATTGTCAGCTCCATAATTCCTTTCATCACTTCCCCATAAAAGTTTTTTTAAAAAGTGTTTCTGAGAATCCAGTTAAATAAGCAACTTGTGGCAAACATGCAAACCCAGAATCAAGCCGGGCCTGAAAGGGCAGTCAAACAGACAGGCAGGATTATCAACACAAAGAACCAGCCTGACCTTATAAATGATGAATGTCCCAAAAAAATAACGCAATCCCTCCCGTCAACAGACTACAAACCTTTCTCAGGATCGAAGTGGTGGCCCCGCACAAAGGGCACTATTGTTTGTATCGATGACTTTCGCAACAGTTCTCAATGTGGGACCCTACCGTCCTGCTTAAGTCAGAAGCAGGATGAGCCAGCGTAAGAGGATCGCAAGCCACACCTTCCAGAGTAAACAGGAAGCACCTGTTCTGCAGGACGATGAACATCAATGATAAAAACTCTCCCATTACTCGGGTGCTTTAGAGGGGTGCGGCAAAAACCAGTCTGGCAACACAAAAGGGGGGGGGGTGACGGGAAAGGACGCTCTGACTCTTCCCCCAGTCGGTGACTGAAGAACAGAGCGGTAGTGAAAGTCCTGTTCTGAAACCGGAGACGTCCTCTCACACGTCCCTCTCTTCGGGCAGACGCAACGACGGGGTTCAAAAGCCCTCGTGCCCGGGTGGTGCTCTAGTGGTTACAGCGCTCGACGCTGGCCACTGCGACCGGGGTTCTATTCCGCCGGCTGCGCCAGAGTTGGCTCTGGCCGGGAGTGCCGCCGGGGGCGGCGATTGGCGGTCCGCCCTCGTGCGCGCTCACCCCCGCTGGAGACGTCTTTTCCGCTGCAGCGACTTCACTGGGAGTCTGTCATGTTCCGGATCGGAAGCATGAAGGAGAACCCCCTCATTCAGCACCATGGTTAGTGAAGTTAAAGTGGACATTGAAGGATTGAGTGGACATTTGTTACCGCTAAACAAAATAATCACACAACACACATGCACACACAAACACGCACGCTCTATATATATATATTATTAGCATATTATATACACAATTTATATATACATATATAAATTGTGTATATAATATGCTTAATGTTGTGCAGGCCAAAGGCACCATTGCAAGATGCACACATATAAGGAGAGCTTCACAAATATCCGTTTTTAAAACAATTGAAACCATCTCAAAATAAACCAGACGCTAAAAGGAAAAATAAAAAATTAAAAAATCAGGCAAATCCAAATCGTTACGTAATAACCGTTCTAAGATCCAAAGAAACAACCAGGCTACAAGGCTGGACACGGATTCAACCTCCCACGGATCTCTCACACGCATGCACGCAGAGTGAACTTTCCACGAATTATGACTCACGGAATAAGAATCCAAAAACAAAACCGCAGAAGTGGTATAAATATATGACATCGGTACATTAGAGCAGATCTATTGTCATCCGACAAGGTTCTCTTGTCTCCCTGAATGGGCGTTTCATAGACACGGAGCGGTCAAATGGAGCTTTGTCGAGGACCCATTCAGAAACAGACTAAATCCTTCAGCAGCATGCAACACATTAAACAAAAGATGACTAGCTTAATCCTTCTTATTCAACTGCCTTGCATTTCCTCACTCGAGACCACGTAACTGAGCGTTACCATTGGTCCGGAATGAAAACAAATACTACTTTCTAAATCGGCAGATCGTCCAGACAACTGGTTTCAGAGAAAAGCTACATTCTCAAAGAGGGCGCCAACAGACACGTCTGCCTGTCCCGCCCGGCCGTTGGTCTCTCCGTCAAGGTCGGAACTGGAGTCTGCAGTCCCAGCCGTAGGGGGACCATCCCTACCGACGGAAGGAAGGAAGGATGGCCTGCAGAACGTGTGACTCTACCACACCTGGAGGTTTGACCCCCCCGTGGGGCCGCTCCACGCCTCTCCAGGGGCCCACATTAGGGTAAAAGTCATACTTGTCAAAGGGCAAGTATCTTAGAAAAGTTACTTGTCCTACTCGCTTCGCGGCAATCCTGGAAAGTGCGATCTCTGCTCTCTGAATCTGAGTTTTTTGCTGATCTTTGGTTTTAGCCTTTTTAGTAAGGGCGGGGGAGGGGTGGACTTCCACCCTCAATAATTCTCCACATCTTTGAAAATGCGCTCACTACGTCGTATGTAGCCCAAAGATAGACACGACGGTTAACGTTATTTATTGATCCGCGAACTTGCTTGACTGCTGCAGAGTCTGGCATAGCAACAACAGTAAACGCGGTGAGCACAGACTGCATGCGAGATATTTTTGAATATCCGTGCATGACGTGTTTGTTACGTTGTGAGCGTAAAACAGAAATAGTTCGTTAGCTAATTATTTCTTATTTTTTATCCTAAATTCACAGTCGTCAGCAGGACGATCACTCGGAAACCGAAGGTCGTCCTTCTTCATTTTTAGGACGACTGCTAATCTGGGCCCCTGGATGACAAAAGGCCCCTTTCATCGCTGAGGCGGCTCCGTGTCAACCGCTCATCAGCAAACAGGCTCTAATAACGCATCCAGTCCCGGCGATTTCTCACTGTGACTCATCTGGCTGCCACTGACCTCGTCTTGTCAACGGCAATCGGAATTCATCCTTTTTTTCGGTCCGTCTCCCCCTTCTCGTGTAAAAACCTCACTCAGAGGAACCGGCTAATGGAAAACTTCCCAAATCCTTCCCAACACCTTAAAATGAAAGCCGTCAACAGTGTAAAATTGAGCCGAGGTGTTTCCTCGTCTGTCAGTCAGAACATTTACACACGGGCCAATATTCCACCTCCTGTCCTGCATGGTTTATAAAGGATTAGCCGGCGTTACATTTGACTACATTTATGGGGTTGAAAGGGGTCCTGAAACTGGACTTCCTTTTTCCTGAGGTTTGCCTGAGTGCCAGGTAAATAAAGTCGTTTGTATTCCATATGGCAAAACACACATACAATTAGGTACTCCAATTCTGGTTACAAAATACATTACCATGAATGTTTAAATACAATAAACAGTAAAAAAAATATACTCTTTACATACTCTTCTCTTTAAAAGAGAATCAGAGCTGCAAGGTTATCGTTACCACACTAACAAGAAAGTAATGACTTTAATCCGGCCATCATTTCACAACAATTGACAAAATCGCACACTTGAACATGCATCATTTGACCATAAATGGTATTACAAATAGCAGTGGAATCCAACAAACTCTCAGTAGGCTATCTGCATAAATGCATGTGACCTTATGACCTTATGCATGAGTTATTCACAAGTTCACTTTGTCAGACACACCCAATATCGGTTTTATGTGAATTTTTCAACGTATATTGTAATGCCCATCATAATGGACGCCACAAAACATTTTAGATGTATTTAAATGAGGGCGCGCAAGTTTGTATCACATTATCAAAAATAAATAATGAACCCCCGCGCTCACAAAGTGAACTACATACGTACTGCGTTCGTATTTAGCAGAAAATTCCCTGTTCTGCGTCAACATGACGTCAGCTTTACATTTTGAGGCAAATATTCTTGGAGGGGAAACAATGCAGCCTGGCTTGTTCCACAACATGAAAGAATGCTGCCTCTCGAGGTGACAAGGGGAGAAAAACCTAGCATTGGATCTTTAAGAGTCTGAAAATGCTATTTTTATAGTCTGTCCTCAACTGAGAGCAAGATCATTACATTAGCCGGGCAGACAATGCTGAGAGAGAGCGGACCGTTGTGTCTGGAGAATATTGCCATAATCTTAGAAGGTCTGATTTGTATACTCAAATTGCCAACTTCGACTCAATATTCCAGAATTCTGTTCTGCGTGTAGCTTGCTGGCAAACAGCATGCTCATGCAGGGGTTGGCCTGCTGCTCTCCACTCCGATGGACAAAAAGGCTGTAATCCGTGCTCCATAAACACACACTAGATTGAAAATGCAACGGCTTAAACGTCTCACGAACATGTCCCCCTCTCCATCCGATTCAGCGAATAACCAGCTGGGCTCGTAGCGATTGCTTGAGCTCCTCATTTCTTCTAGGGTGTTTTGCCTTTAAGTTCCCATAAACCCTGTTGCCGTGAACCCAGTCGGCACGAAGGCCAAGCGAGCGAAGCGGCGGGGGAGGTCAGCCCGTTGCTTCATCTTCAGGAAGGAGAGCTTGGTCGAGCGCAAACAAATCGGCGAACTAAACACGAGGGTATGCAGGGCGCTCGTAGGGTTTGGGTGCGAAGCCTCGTTCACAAAGAGCCCTCTGTTAGATTTCCAAAAATACAACCGGAACCCCACATGCCACAGTGGCTAAAACCACCCCTGCCTGCCAGTTTGACACCACAGTGCCCCGGGCGCATAACTTACAGCAACGTCAGGACCGAGGGGCCCGGAAAATATTGACTTTAAGCGCTTTCCTTTTTTCCCCCCAGCGTTTAAATGCATGCAGAGCTGGAGTTGGAATATCCCACTGAAAAGGCCAATCAAAGTGTCCAGGAGTGGAGAAGATAATGTGCTTATTTATATATCCTAGTGTTCAAAGGGCTTTACAAATTTAAACTCTTATGTTCTTATCATGTACAAAATAAAAGTAAATAAAGCACGACAGGACATTTCGAGCAGACATTTGGGTAGTCTCAGGAATAAAAGTAATTAATGGTAGACGATAATGAATTCACAATATAAATAATATAATCGAAGACGCTGAGACAAACGGGAAGTAAAAAGCGGTTTTAAAAGTGGGTTTCAGGAGGAGATTTAAAAGAAGTGACAGAATTAGCATTTCTCACATTTTCTGGCACAGTTCGAACTTGATTGTGACAGCGATCTCAAAAGTGGTGTGAAAATGTGCCCGTTTTAAGAATTCAAATCCTTTATCGATTGGAATATTGTGCTTGCATTACAGCGGCCTTACTTTTTTTTAAATGGGCGACTCTTATTGTGAAGCTATAATCCTTAATTTGAATGAATAACTAATAATCAAATCAGCATCATTAGATGCTCATTCGAACATTCGAACATTCTTCAACATTGGCTTTCCGTCCGACACCATCTCTGGCCTCTTTTACAAACCGTTTGATTTTGTTCTGGCTTCAGGCTCTTTATATCAAACACTGTTGATTTTCACACATTGTATTCTTTAGCGTTAGTGCCAAGACTTTATCCAATTTAGATAGCATTTCCACTTTTTAATCAATGGAATGTGAAACTCATTTCAGTAAGAACAGAATACATAATGACGAGAACGGGTCGTTCAGCCCATCCAGGCTCGTCGTGTCCTAATCTAAAGAGAGTCTTTAATGTTCGCCTCAGTGATGATAAGAAGTTTGATAACCGCATGTGCTACGTCTGGTTTCACACCCGTCTGACCCATTACGCAGTCCCATAACGCCGAGGTCCGTATCTTGGAGGTCCTGCTGCAGGTGTGCAAAAAGTGAAAGGGGATGGTAGGGGCTGTGACAAACACAAAACCGTCTGCCAGACAGAAAACGAGACAATTCCAAAGCGAGACCAGTGGGACCCACCCAGAAACAGACGATTTGGGGGAAATGGTACGGTCCACCGTATCAAACGCTGATTTTAGCAGATTTGGAGGAGCCACAAAGGTGCTCTTACCCTCCAGACAACGAGTTCAGGCTGAGATTATGAGAATTATTGTGCGCACTTCACTCTCAGTAATAAAAGAAGGTCAAATTTTAAAAATGGACATAAGCAGAGGCTCGTCGCGTGGCAATGCCCTGAGAGATTAGAGGGAATGACCCCGGCATGTAGGGCACATCTGCGACTCTCAAACTTTTCACCTGGCCAAAACGTCCATTACACTGCTGCTAGGCAGAGAAAGGGATAAAAACACAGCACCCTGCAAATTAGTCCTGTACAATTTGGGCTCTGCCCATAGTCCTGTTACCATAGTTACCACATACTTCTCTTACATGTTTGAAATGGTTAAAAAAGAAAGAAAAAAAATCACCTCAAATCTTCTGGTGTGCCTTCTCGTTAAAGGAATTTCGAAGGTTTAAAAGAAAAAAAGGGCATCGAAAACCGAGAGGCAGCAAAGGAGCTCTAACCTCGGTCACCTCCGATCGTCCTGAGGCTCGGACAACACGCATCACTAATGATTTCAATACTGCACAACTGAGGCTGTATATGAGAAGCAGAGAGGGAGAGGGAGAAAGAGGGAGGGAGGGAGAGAAAGAAAGAGAGACAGGGAGAAAGACCTCCCTGCTTTTCAGCAGTGTTCCAGGGGGTCTCCAGAGACCACACTATTCTACTTCTGCCTCTGCAGCCAATGGGAGAGGGGCAGCCGAGAGATGTATCCGCATGTCTGATCTATTGTGCGAGAGAAAGAGGCGTCTCTTTCGGCACGGTGTACAAGGGTGATATGCTGTACATGACAACAGCGGGGCGGCCGACAAACTCAAATTCTCCACGCGTGAAGTGCCCATTTGTCTCGCCCCCTCCCCCTTCCCCCAAACCTTACGGGGGATCCCACATTCCCCATGTCACCGGTCCGAATCCCACCCAGTCCACCTCCGCGGTGTGGAGGGAGGATGCGGGGAGGACAACCATCGTCTCACGTAGGAATATGTAAAAATAACTCGAAAGTGGGTCAGAGAATTCCCAGAGAGCCAGCCAAGCTGCGGAGCAGCGCGCGAAGCTTATCTCTTCTCTCAGCCCCTTTTCTCCAGGCCGGCTAGTCGGCGCGGGCCCGGCTCATGCGCGGAGGCCCGGTTCTGCACCCCGGGGATGTGGGATCAGAGCCGCCGCGCCTCCCGCACACACATCCGTCAGCACATTCGCGCTGCCGCCGCGGTTTTCTTCCTGCGCATATCCTGGTGGCTGGGCGACAGGCATCACGTGCCTCTATGGAGACCGCTCAGCTCCCTTCAGTGAGAACGGCAATTAAAAGCAATTCAGAGACAGAGCAGCACAATCCGGGAGCTTGAAATCCTTCTGCATACTGACCCGGCTTCTGCCAACTAAACACGACACGGGCCAGTGCTGGAGTTGTGTGCATTAATCATCTGTGATTGTTTGAGGGAGAGCGGACCACTCTCTCGCTCTTTAAAGAAGAAAAGAAGAAAGTGTCCATGCCAACTACCCAGCTGTTGCATGGGCTGATAAAAAATCAAATAAAAGTGACCAAATAATTAACTTTTTTCTTTTTCTGAGTAAAACAATGGTTAGCTATCCATGCAGCCAAATTACTGTACGTAGAAACCAACCAATTCCGAGTTAAACACAGATGTGCAATTGACTGTAACCAAGCTTTGTGAGCATCGTTTTTAATACTTCTAGTTGCCGTGGCCCTTTTAAAATGGTCTTGTTTACAACAGCAAAATGCCTGTGGAACCCCTTCATCTAAATCAATTCCTTATCGATGCAAAAAACTGCTTCACTGCCCCTACTTGGGAGTATTGCTTTTCTGTCACCTTCCTCTGGCCATTTCAGTGGGGTGGTGCGCTTTCGAGAAAATATTCACAAGCTCTCTGCCCAAATCAACCGGTGTCGACCATTTAGCCTGTTGGGGACGTCAGGTTGGCGAGCCAGAGGCTTAAAAACCGTACCAGTCGACTGCAACATGATGCAATCGTGAGCAAGAAATACTGAAATACTGAGGAAAAAGTTCACTCGGAACTGAACTCACCCAAGGTGAAAAACCCACACATTCAGAGGAGGCCTCTCTAATCCACACAACCTATCGACCGATCGCACGGAGGTGCACTCAGACGTGTGGCAAATACATCTGCAGTAGCACACCTCCCGTAAGGATCGAGTCCATCAATCCGCCCTCGATGTGAACAGAAGGTCGGAGGAGGCGCTGTGCCAGGGCCTGAGCGCGCGCGGATACACCGGTCCAGAAATAACGCAGGTGAGCACACGCAGGCGTATCGCTCTCCCCGTCCCCCGGCAGAGAACAGCCCGCGGGCCCGTGTCCTCCAGCGATCCCGTTCACCTTGGCCTCGAAACATCAACCCACACTTACAGCGCCTCCGCACAGGCCTCGCGCCTCCCCCTTCGACAGAAGAGAGCCGCATCTCAGTCAACAAAACAAACGGGAGGGACAGAGAAGCGGTGGAACATTTTAGCACACGGCAAAAGATGCATTTACTCCCAAACACACGCGGTTGTAAGGTCCCAGGCTGTGGCGCAGAGACGGCCAAAAAAAACACACGATTATCCGCCACCGAAGACCTTCAGGATGTGTACTTTAGTACGACTGAAAATCGAGACATCATAGAATGCAGGGAATGTGATGCGTCATAAATGAAAATATGTGAACAGTGTGTGGGCACACAACACAATCGTGTTTGGATATTATTGCATTTTAGTCTCCAAAACAAAGACAATGCACACAGTATGCACAAGCTACCACATTACTACTGTTACACCATTTTTCTTTTCAGTGACAAAAAAACAAAAAAAAACTCTTGGGTCAATGGCTCGGTACATAATAGGAAGTCTGACCCTTGGTACTTAAGTACATAACCGCTTCTTGTGTCCAGGGGCCTCAATAATCAACCGCGTGTGTTTTGAATGAATACGATTATATGTCAAAACAAAAACATAAATCACAAAATTAGATTGCCCTAAATAACGTCTATGCACAAACGTAATCCTAAACTGCGCAAATCGTTCGCGAGACCGTACGCACAATTTTGTTTCCTAAACTGTGCGAGCGCGAGTGACGGAAATTGTTGATTCCCCCAACGGCTTGTGGCTGAGTTCAGAGCACAAGTGCAATTCTGCTCCCTCTTGACAGTCGCTGTGCGAGCACTGTGCACGGCTGCTTTATTTCTTTAATTGGATTTTTACAGGAAGCTACGTTTTACATACTGCTCAATTTTGTGTGTCGGTAGAAAACGATATCATCCCCTGCAAACAGCTGTGCATACATTTCAATAAAAAAATAAATGCTCGCCGGTTAGGCTAAGTGGGGTTGTGTTTTTTTTTTTCTTTTCTTCAAGAAATGTGTTCTGTTAAATATTACACTGCGAATGCATAATTATTCATAGCGAGCCTATCCGCTAAACTTATTAATTAAAAGTATCCGCATGGAAAGTATCAGAGGTCTTTATAATTAATCATGAGCATATTTTTGCGAGATTAACGATACATGCGAGGATGACATTTTAAATGGCACAATTTGGAATGCATTTATTTAGTGTAACGAGATCGCGGGGGCTCCTGCGAATGCCTTTTTCACCCCCAAACGGTTATAATGGAGAAACCATAAGCTTTTTACAAGCTTTTAAACTCATAAAAATATTATCTCTTTAGCATGATGCACTGATACACTTACATGGAGCCACACTAACCAAATTGTGTGACCACTGAGTCTATGAAGCTATGAAAGATAAAAACTGCTGGTCAGAAGCTCAGAAAGACCTTCTAATTATGCAAATCTGTGATGCTCATTTCATTTCGGTCCAGAGCTACCTGGGTATTGGTGTTAGCTAGCGAACATTACAGTGCATGCCCTAATGCGAACGCAACCATTAACATTCCATTGGCCAGCTAGTCTAACAGTAGTTACCTATATCATACAAGGCTACAGGTACTTATTGGCCACAAATGGAGCAGTCATGGGATAGTTTTCCCCCCAAATGATGTTTTGTGTGATGATCAGGATGACTTTCCATAGACCGCATAGTTGTTGCCTGTCTCAGGGAGCTGCATGTCAGTGGCACGCTCCAGCACGACGACTGACAGCACACCTCACCCTGGTGCCCTCTGTTGTGAGCAATGTTGGGTTACTCGTGTCCAACTTCAAATTGAAACTATTTTTATTTCTCGAGTGTCCGGCACTCCGATCAAGCTGAAGTAAAAGCATGTGGGGTTTTTCCGATAAACAGAAGGCCTAGTACTTTCTTGCAAGTCAAAAGCACTGCCAAGACAACCAAACAACTTATTTCTCAGTTCGCAAGCCACTTATTTCCACCTTGGAATCAAATGTGGGATAATTTTCTTTCTTTTGTTTTTGTTTGCTGCTGGAACAGCGTTTTTCCCAGGACCACATCAAACAGGCCTCACCACCACACGAGGCTAACTGCATGAGGCTAACTGCACTCCCTCCTCACCACACGAGGCTAACTGCACTCCTCCTCACCACACGAGGCTAACTGCACTCACTCCTCACCACACAAGGCTAACTGCACTCCCTCCTCCCCGCACGAGGCTAACTGCACTCACTCCTCCCCACACAAGGCTAACTGCACTCCCTCCTCACCGCACGAGGCTAACTGCACTCACTCCTCCCCACACGAGGCTAACTGCATGAGGCTAACTGCACTCACTCCTCCCCACACGAGGCTAACTGCACTCCCTCCTCCCCACACGAGGCTAACTGCACTCACTCCTCACCACACGAGGCTAACTGCACTCACTCCTCCCCACACGAGGCTAACTGCACTCACTCCTCCCCACACGAGGTTAACTGCACACACTCCTCACCACACAAGGATAACTGCACTCACTCCTCACCACACGAGGCTAACTGCACTCACTCCTCCAAACATGAGGCTAACTGCACACACTCCTCACCACACAAGGATAACTGCACTCACTCCTCCCCACACGAGGCTTACTGCAGTGTTCTAGGTGGAACTCCAAGATTCAGCATTATTTTTAACTTTAGTAAAATGAGGCCCCAGATGACTGATGTGATAGGACATTTCTATATTGGTCTTCCACCAAATAAAGTCACACAAATGGTGATGTGCTACAGCGAGGTTGATTTTTAATTGGAAGACGGGTTCTGCAGTTTTTTCATTGATTTATTCATTTAAAAGGGGAGGTGGTGCAGCTTGGTTTGTATTAGTGACCCTTAAGTCTATAATGTTCACTACCCTAATTTAAATACAGCACTTCATACAGAGCTCCTTTTGTGCATGTAGTGTAATATAGGGAACTGGGCTTGTAACGCAAAGGTTGCAGGTTCGATTCCCAGGTGGGGCACCGTCGTTGTACCCTTGAGCAAGACACTAACCCTGAATTACTTTGGTAAATATCCTATTGTATAAATGGATTGTATGTAAAAAAAGTAAAAATTATTTTTATTTTTATTTTTTTAAGTCAACTGTAAGTCGCACTGGATAAGAGCGCATGCTAAATGCCAGTAATGTAACGATTGATTGAAACCCATAATTAACGGCGACAAAGCCAGTTCTCCAGTTGCATCCTATCTGAAGCATTGCAAAAAATCTGCCCGTGAAAACCAAAAATAAAACGTTGCACAACAGAGACGGGATATGCAGCAGAAAGCTGCGGTTTGCAAGATAAAAGATGCTGCCAGTCAGATGGGTGCTGGAGTGAGACGCTTGAGCCCCCTGGAGAAATGTGGCCTGAGTTACCAGCAGCCTGGAGGAAAACTTGCCTCCGACACAAGTCAAGTTATGATGCTGAGACAATGTCAGTTATTGACATTGTCATAACCGTAACCATAACATCACAATAAAACAATTCATAGGAATGGGGCGTTTTTCCTCAGTACGCCCGCCCCTCTCCACGACGTTGCCACCAAGCTTATTCCTACAACCCTTTTCAACTGCAATCTTTTTGTGAGCAATGTCTTCATTTCGGAACATGCAACAAAAACAAAACAGATAGAAATTGAGCAAAGCAAGGAAGTAAAGGAAAAATGATTGACTAGGATTTGCCCATATCAAAGAAGAGAGAAAACAATGCCAATACAAACATCAAACAGTAAACAGTAACGTAGCAATCTGTGTTACATTATTGTATGTGACCAGGCATGCGGTTGTAAAGGACCAGGTTTTAAACCTGATAATCCTGGCGATTCCCTGGGCCCTGTATTTCCAGGTATCGTAATACACGGTTGTACCATTAACAGAAGGAAACTGCAACACAAGCTGTTCTGTCTGCCGTGTCCTTTGGTTTCGAGCACAAAGACCGCGGTGAACACAGATAACCTCTTTTCGTCTTTATCAATATTCACCGCGCTCGTGAGGCCCGGATAGCTCTCCCTTTATCCCTCTAATAGTGTAACCAGCGACGGGTGATCAGACTCTCGTGGCTTAATTGGCCAAATTTTCCCAGTGAACGCCGAGGTGAACGATATCACACTGAACAAAGGCCCCCCCATCTCTCAACAATCACAAACGGTGACACTGGAGTCGCAGAATCTCTTTATTAAATTAAGAGCCATCTGATAGAGCGTCGCACGCAGTATCTGATTGATTACCTAAAGCTGCAAGTACGGTAATTTCATCGCGTACAGTAAATAGTGATTAATCATTTAACAATGGTCAAAGAGCAGACATCAGGGAAGAGCGCACACGCGAATTAATGCGGTCTGACTACTTTGCCCGTTGCAATCCAGGAAGAGAGAAATACAATGAGGAGCCCGGCCTTCACACGTGGAAAACGTTGTTTTCAGCATCGTGTCATTAAACTGACAGGCAGGATTAACGTACCTTTGAGGGTTGTTTGCAGCCCACAAAACTAGTGCGAGGCACAAAGAAGCGTCTAGGGAAATGTCATAATCACACACAATGGTGCTTGCAAGAAAAGCGCTGACGTTGGAGAGGGTCTTGTTTCTTTGCATATTAGCCCCCCCCCTTTTATTATAGGCCTACTAAATGTAACGGGATTGAGGGTGTCATGATTTCAGTCCATACAAAAAACAAATAGCTTTCACAAATGATATTGTAATCTGAATTACAGTACGGTATCAGTAGCAGCTGCTTATACAATTGTTCATGACGGACGTATAGAGGACGATGAGGGATTTTAAAATTGCACAAAATTACCGAATATTTAAATGGATGACATTTAAAACTTTAAATAGTAACTAAGCTGTTTATAATTTGCTTTCTTAAGAAATCGAGTGTGTACATACAACAACTAACTGTCCCCCACACACAAACACAATCAGGTCATACTCAAATAGAACATTTTAACATTATCTAAAAGGCCAGTACTAATGAGGTGCCACCACGTTGTCGTGTGGCAAAAATGCAGGGCTTCAAATAAAAAATTATAGCGGTACATTCATGAAATTATGAAAACCTTAAAACTAAATTAAACTTAAAGTGCTGAATTGCAATGAAAATCCCTGATCAACATGACCCAGTGGTTGACTAAAAGGTATGCTCACCAAACAAAAAGTTGCTATGTCACACCTTACAAGAAGACATGGAACGCTTTATTAATTAACTTTAGTCATCGGGTAACCAACAGCTTTAAAGAGGAATAACTAAAAAGAATCACAAAATAAATAATAATAATAATAATAAAATCAAACTAATTGGTAGAATTGTCATACATATAATGTTTCGGGAAATTTTATTTTTATTTTTTATTTTTGTATTGTTTAAACATTTAGCCGTTAAAATTAATCTTCAGCCATAACAATATGTGAAAAAGAGATGTTAAAATATCTGATTAATTTGCGAAGAACTGCAAAAAGGAAAAGTCCAGCAGGTGATCAATCAATCACACCTACTAGTGTAATAGTGAGCAAACAAAATGGCAAAATGTGGCATCTCATTTTGCAATACTCCAAACCAGGAACTGCTTCTGCCTGGGGCTACAGTTAGCATTAGCACAAGTCCAGAGTGTCACCAACAGGCTCAATGACGGCAATTATGAAAACCACCTTATATTATACAACTTCCTGCATGTCACCATTTCACAGTCCACATCCTGTCACCTTGAAAACTGCATTGTCAACAATACAATATTTTCGTCATCTGAAAAGCTGTCGCAGCTGTACTCGCGCCAGATTTTAAAATAGTTGCCCCACAAATATCTGATTAACAGCAATCATTACTCTGGCAGCCAGTCATAGTCTGCTTTGAGGGGGAGGAGGAGGGATGGACTTCATCCAGGACACCAATCAAAACACAAATCTATTGTACAGAGGGTACAGAGGATATAAAGGATATATTCGGAATGGCATTCCAAAATTCAAGGATGGAGGACTGTAGCGTATTAGGTCATTCCTCTGGTACTATTACTGTGGGAAAAATACATAGGGTCTACATTTATTTTTCAAGCCTAGCAGAACTGCCCATCTAGTAATATAATGGAAACACTGCTGCATTTTTTTTATTGTTTGAGTCACATTCTTTAAAGTTATTTTAATACTAGAATAACAGACCAGCACAAAACTAACTATATATTTTATATATTATTGCATAGCTATAGCTATATTAATGAACTTTTTTCATGATTTAAAATAATTTAAATGGTGCACATGTATGGAAAACAGCTTTAGCATTAGCCTCTACAAGACCCCAAAAACAAAACTTGAAATATGAATATTTCCCTTGTTCAAAAACATGAATGGCTCATTAACACCATCCCTGTATTAAATATTAAAGACGGATGGATTACTTTATCATAATACATATGAACTTAAGCTAAGAATACACTACCAAGAGTTATCATTTGTAAATACTATTGACATAGCTTGGCCTTACTGAAGACTAGTACACACGCACGCACGCACACACACACACACACACACACACACAGACACACAGACACACACACAGGACTAACTCAATGAATGTGTTTGGTTAAATGGGGGAAGTGTCACTGAAAGACTGCAAAAAGGTACACAAAGAGTAATATTTGATAAAAACATCATCACATACAGGTGTATATAAAAATATAGTCCTCTGCATTTACATCAGAACTATTTTGAAGATATCTTACAAATGCAGAAGGGTGGCATGCCATTAACCAGTTATTACACGTGAAGTTGATGCCCCTTGCCTGCAAGTATTCTGTTGGGTAATTTTTTTTCTTAATGACCGTTATGACTTCCTGCCTTCTCAGTTACCTTAAATGGCCATTCCTGCACAGGCCTGGTTAAGATCTGGTTTCGGCAGATGTGTATCTGTTTCTGCCCCTTCCCTGTCAGCTCCTGGGAGTTTATGCAGTGTTTACACGGAGTACTTTCCACTGCCGTCTCACGCTGCGGCCTCACAGGGGAGTCAGGCCTGCAGGTCTGCAGCCCCTTGCGCCAGCGCAGACCCCTTGTTAGGCCCTCCCCCCTTGACCCGTGCAGCCCTGCGCAGTCCGACCTGCGGTCACTCAACACCGCGAGGTAATATCAGAACCTCAATGGCGCAGCAGAATTCACAGAAAGCCAAACACCGGCCAGAAAGGCCCCAGCGCAACGTGGCCCGGGATCAGCAGAAATAACCAGTCGCACGGCGATCTCCTCTCTTCGACCTCCTGTTTTTCAGTCGTCCCTATGAGCACATACATTCGCGTGCGCGTGCTGCCGTGTGACAGGCGCCTGTGTGCGTGGTGGTGAATATGCTGGTGTGCTTGAAAACGAGCAACAGTGAGCAAATGCAGTCTGCCTCATCCTGGGACTGCACTTCCCCCATGTGTGTATTCATAGGGAGCTTGTGCTCAGCAATACACCGCTGCAGGAGTTTCTTAGGCTTTTGGGTTGCATTCCACTCTCTTTCCAGGGACCATCCCTTTCTGTTTCTGCTGGGGTGAAATGCCAATGGTATCCTACCATGCTGGTATTTTATTTTACTTTTTTACTTCTACAAATTACACAATAGGGTATTCTGCTCTCTGTATCATAATCCACCCAGTAGGACATGGCAATGCACTGAATGTCTAATACAGAACACCATGACTACAGTACTGGCTGATGCACACAAGAGCTGCTTTAAATATTTTTCCCAGCAATGAAAAAAAAAAAAAAAGGCATTCAGCGACCTGCTGACTCAGACAGCCTCTCTTCCCCCCCCCCCCCCGCCCCCCCCCCCCCCCGCCCCCTACAGCCTCCACAACAGAAATCTGCTCCTTTGTCATGCAAAAAAAGAAATATGGTAAATCCGTCCCTGATCTCCAGATAGCCACTCTTCCTCTCCAGGCAGATGACTCAGAGAGTCTGATACCCAGCCTCAGGAGGCCACAATTCTTCACTTGAAAAACCTCAGATTCCGTCCTGGAATTAGCATTTCCCGTCACCTCCACGTGGAGTCCAGGAATAACATGGTCGCAGGCAGGAGGAGCGACACCAGTGGATTTCAGTGCCCAGATGCAGAGGATAAAGATCATTTCATCCCATTCACATCATCCACCTGTCCCATCTATCAATATATTTACCCATCTGTCCCACTCATAGCCAAACACAGGAACCATGAGTCACTTTGGAAACTGCTCTAAAAACTAAAAAATGCATGAAAGAGAGGGAATTGAAAAAAAAAAAAATGCACGCGCACAGAAATACACACACACACACACACACACACACACACACACACACACATACACGCACACAGAACTAAAGCCCCATGGATCGAATTACCATTCCAATTACATTAAATTACAGTGTGTGTATAAGTATTCACCCCCTTTTTTTACATTTTATTTTCTTACTTCATGGACTCAAAATGTATTTAATTGGGATTTAATGTCACCGATCAACACAAACTACTCCATAATGTCAAATTAAGAAAAACTAAAGCTTTTTGTTAATTAATTGCAAATACATTTACGCCATTAGCAGACATTTTTATCCAGTGGCTTACAAAAAGTGCATTTAAATAAAACTCAGAATAAAAACCATAAATAAATAAAACCTTTTGCTAAGACACACCTAAATAAACTCTGGTGCAATTAATTGTCTTCAGAGGTCATAATTATTTGACTGGAGTCCACCTGCGTACAATTAAGGCGTTTCAAATTATTTCAAATTAAATGCACCTGTCTATGAGGCCCCACAGTTGGATAGTGCATTTCAAAATAAAAGCCTCACCATGAAGACCAAAGAACTGTCAAAGAAAATCTGAGAAAAGGTTTTTCAAAAGCACCAATCAGGAGAAAGATAAGATTTCAAAGACTTTGAATATCCCCTGGAGTCCATCATAAAGAAATGGAGAGAATATGGCACAACTGTGAATTTGCCTAGAACAGGCCGTCCTCCAAAACGGAGCATCTGTGTGAGAAGGGCACTTAGGGAGGCCACCTATGGCAACTCTGATGGAGTTACAGTCTTCCATAGCAGAGTTGGGAGAAATTGTCCACAGGACAATAATAGCCTGTGTGCTATATTTGGTGCCAGCCTAACACTGCACATCATCCCAACACCACTTTCCCTATGGTAAAACATGGTGGTGGGAGCCAAATGCTATGGGAATACTTCTCTGCTTCAGGGACTGTAAAACTTGTCAAAATAAAGGGCAAAATGGATGGAGCAAGATGTATAACATCTTGGAGGAAAACCTGCTGCAGTCTGCAAGAGACCTGGGACTTGGGAGAGGATTTATATTCCAGCAGGACAATGACCCAAAGGACACAGCAAAAGCCACATTGAAATATATGTCCTGGAGTGGCCCAGTCAAAGCCCAGACCTCAATCCCATTGAGAATCTGTGGAAAGATTTGAAAAGATTTGTTCACCACCGGTCCCCATCCAACCTGGTGGAGCTAGAGCAATTTCATAAAGAAGTTATGGGTGAAAACTGCAATGTCCAGATGTTACTCTAACAGACTCACAGCTAAAGTTGTTTCTACCAAGCATTAAGTCAAGGGGGATGAATACTTATGTAATCAATTAGTCTGTTTATTTATTTTTTATTCATTAACAAAAAGCTTTACAGTTGTTTTTTTCTTTGATATTATGGAGTATTTTGTGCTGATCAGTGGCAGGAAATCCCAATTAAATCAATTTTGATTCCATGAAGTAAGAAAGTCAAGTGTAAAAATGCCAAAGGGGGTGAATTCTTATTATAGGCGCTGTATCTTCCAATTCACAACAGAATTCCTCTTTTGCCAAAGGTTATGGGTCAACTTTAATAACCATTAACATGGAACTAGAAACTGCTCAACCCAGAAGGGGGGGGAAACCATGTTGCTCAACTGTACTACTTTTAGATACAGTGTCTCATGAATGATCATCTTCAAAAGTTTGGCATGCTATAGACTACAATTTCTGATTTCAGTGCCTCTTCTGGAAAGTAAGCTATTGAATACACTTTTACACAAACACTTTCACTCCACAGATGAGTAACAGAGTTAGGCAAGTTGTGGTGTTCAGAGTGAAGGGAGGCAATAATCTCTTTCTTAGCTACACTAAAAAAAAAAGGAAGTCCCCCTACAATACGGAAGCATAGTATACAAAGCCACATGTGAAACAGACAGACTCTCCACCACGGAGCGGATACTGCCCACCTCTCCTTATTGGCCGGCTGTCCTGTTCATTCACTGGCCAGCTTCCCTGACCCCTGACATCAGCTCTGTGGCACAAAACAAACAATCTGGCAGGACGGTCTGTGGCAAGTGTGTAGTTTGGCATCATGTCTGCCAAACCTGAACATACTCTTGTGGAGAAAATAATAAGTCACAAAACACACTAACTCCTAACTACTTCCATTCTCAAGCGCTGCACCAGAAAAGACTTACCAACAACAAGGGCCAATCTGTTTCGCAATTTTATGAGAACTTTTGCTCCTAATTAGTCATTTAAATGATCTGACATTTTTAATAAAATCATAACCTATAGCAGCAGACTGCACCTTTTGCCGTGGCCTGATATAAGAATAAACCAGCATTGGTGTACATACAGCATTTATTTTTATTTTATTTTTTATATTAAGCCAGCATAATTGGTAGGAACAAAATCCAGCATACACATCATCCCTCCAGGACTGGAGTTGTGCACCCCTGCCCTGAATGTATGCTGTGAGTGCTACAGGAGACAAATGAATGAATGCTTCTACCTTTGAAGGTGGCTTCTTGGACAGCGCTCACACCTGGTGTTAGCCATCTCTGTTACTCTCTATCCAACAATCCATTAAGCTATAGCATACTCATCTGTCCAAGTACAAATCATCTCAAGATGATTATTTCAGGACATCCAGTCATCCACAACTTGAACTTATTTCAAGCCAAACCTAAGCTTTCTGACCAATCACCTTTGGATATTTAAATTCAAATCTTGACAGATTGGGTTGAAGGATCAAAAGGCTTCAGGATCAGGGTAAGGGGTGGATTGGCCTAAGGAGACAATGGTGTCTAAGTCAAGTTTGTGTATTATGTAGGGGGAAATACTGTGGATACAGTGTGTGAATAGAATACTGTGTGACCAGAATAAGATCTGTGCTTGTTTAAATCTTACAAAAATGTACATCTTAAACACATGGGAAATATCAGGGGCAATCTGGATGGAGGTGACACGCAGGCATATGACCGCTGATCCTAGCAGACACCCCAACACATTGTTCAGATTTCCTCTAATTTCCTGGTAAACTGGAGCTGTGATGAAGCACTGCTGGTCTTTTAATCTAAAATAAAATTGTGATCTCAAAACCTCATCCACAATTCCTCTCTCACAGGGGACTCACAGATGGCTCGGCACTCATACAGTTCTGATGGGCCTAAACAAAGACATGCTTCAATTTATGTTCAGTACACATGGAAATGCTCCTGCCTGAATTGGCTTGCTGCTAACAGCACACGATCGACTGCGTTTCAACCTGAAACACATCAGTGCCCGCAGGCTGTTAAAAAGCCAGTACGGAGAGCAATTCGCAAAGCATCTAAACCAGATGTTGATTGTTCAGACACACACAGACACAGACACACACAGACACAGACACACAACAGGGGGCATGCGAAGCTATACAGAGCGAAGTGAAGACAGAGTTATGGTTATGTGCCCGAGAATCAACATGAAGGAACTAACGTTCACGCAAGACAGTTCCACACTTGGTCCCGACACCTACATTTGAGATAATACTTAGAGAACATGAGAAGTAGATAAAAAATAACTGAGAAGGTGAAGCTTAGTTTCAATAAGTTATAACACTGCAGGGGAAAGGTGAGGGAAAACACAGGACTAGGCTACTTTGGACTTTAAGACAGAAGCAAGAAGGACGAGTAGAAATCCCATTGTCTCATAAAATAATAGGCTACATCACTGTGCGCCAGTCCAGGTGTGTTTAATAGCACATTCAATTACAATGGTAATCACTTCCACATTTAGCTGGTGGTAGCCGCTACAACCACTTGGTAGAGATCCGTTTTATCGACGCCCTCGCCCTCAATAACGTCTTGAGGTTCAAACTATTTTAAAACTGTACGTTTAGCCTAAAGGACACATATTCCTAAATGCTGACCTTAGAAAGAGCGATTTCTGGACATTTCTCTTTTTTTCAATCTTGGCACAAGGTACATAGAGCAAAACACTCGGTTGCAAAGTTTGAATAAAAACGAAACAGAAATAAAACCGTCAAAAAAAAAAATCCTTGCTGAATGCGTTCAACGTCGTCATAGCTAGTAGCCGAATATTGTATTGTCGTTAGGACCTAATTTGATCAGGACCTTAGCTTTCACTCCAATTTAAATAAATGTTTCAAGATTATATTAGTACATAAAAGCCGCCGCCCAAATCAATTATTTTAACATGCACGATAAGCATAAAATATGTAAAATGCAATGTGCTTAACGTTAGGACGTGTTAGGTTAACTGCGGAAGAATGCGTTGCTGAAACACCTGCTTCTGTGAGCTGGGAAGAACAAGTGGATCCCCACATAAAACTATAGAACAAGTGGATCCCCACATAAAACTAGAGAACATACAAAAACAGATGCAAATATAGAATATATAGGGTTTCCAACGGGATGACTGGCCATCTAACAAAATAGCGAAGGTTAAATTTAATCTTCTCCAGGTTATCGCGGGGAAATGGCCCAGGTGGCCACTGTAACGTTAGGAAACTAGCTTGCTAATGTTGGCTAGCAACACATTTCGATTTGTGGATTTAAGTAACCAGGTACATAAACTAGCTCTATTCTCCTGGGAGTTTCATTAAAGTCGAATGCGTGGCAACGAGAACTTTCAGTTCTGTTCAGCTAACCAACATTATCCAAGTTATCGTCAGCGAATATTTCTCACTGGCTTGTATAGGGGAAAGCCATAGGCAATCCACCCAAGTTAACGTTAGCTTGTATTATTTTATCATCAGTGGGAAAACAATTACACAAAATGCCGGGATAACCAATTAAGTAAGTGATTACCTGACTTACCTAGGTGACCAAACGCTAGCTTGTTTAAAGTGAACGTTAACACTGTTAGCGACGATACTGTCCGTTTGTGGTGAGGTTTCGTTTCATTTTGACAACAGCAACCCTTGTTTATTTGAAAATGTACTTGGAAATAGTGCGCAAGAGACACATTTGCTCATAGTAAACCACATCGCTTTGTATTGACCGGTTCGCTGGCGACCAAACCGGTGTGCTTGCGAGCTTGCTAGCAAATCTAAATGACATGCTTATCGCATCAAATATCAACCCGATTTGCGAGACGGCACCTCTCCTACTTCTCAGTAAGGAAACGATCTAGTGCAAAAAGGCATCGCGGCACACATGACACAAATATATCTACTTACGGAGTTAATCTTCACGAGGAAAATGAGTCCCGACGAATTTAAATTGCAGTGGATCGAAAGGGAGCTCGCTAGCTAATGGTAGCTATCCGATGAAAGTTTATCACAATGTGGTAGTGTTGCCCATGGCATTGCATTTGACTCCGACGTGAGCCGCCTGCTGGTCTTTGCGGGCACGATGCACTGAAAGTGAATGAAAATGCGCAGAAAAATGCGCAGGCGTGCACACAACGGCAGGGCGACTCACCACTCGCATTGATGGACCACTGTTTGGTGTTTTGGGCAGTGGAGGAAGCAGGGACATGCGGCCCGCTGTAACTTACGGGAACAATGGGTGACAAGCACATTGGCAACGAAGGTGGGCTCCTTAGCCACATACCATATACCTTCCTTGGGATGTAAACCCAATCCAAAAACTTCCAGGGCATTCAGCTTGCCAGCTAGCTGGCAGATTACAGATGTTAGTTTTGCCACCTTTCTAGGTGGCTTTGTTACTGGCTAGTTAACTGGCAAGCAGCCGTTATTTTGAATCGAGGCAAAGTTTATCTAGCCCAAGCATTTCTATCTGTTTTCCGCATATAAAATGGTTTCACCATCCTACCAAAGGCAGCATTTTTCTTCCTGTCTAAACCACCTTATAAATAATTCAAGCATAGCAGGTTGCACCAGGGAAGATGTTCCCACGATTGCAGGGGGGGAAATCAATTAAAAAATACAACGGCGTGACAGAAGTTCAATCAACGTATAAACTGAAATGAATTTAACAAAATGCGATCGTCTACTATAAAATAGGAAAACTCAGTGAATACACACATACACTAGCTAGCTCTTAAACATGTAGCGTAGCTTCCTACAGCAATAGCCACACTGTAGGTAGGTAGTTCGCTGTTATCTAATAGCTTGCTAGCAAGCTTGCTACTGTAGCTAACGTTACATCGAACTGGCGATGACCGAGGTCCTGCTAGCAGAACGGTTTTTACTGCACTGTAATGTAAAACCCACAAACTCCAAATAACCGTATAAGCCCGTCATAATGACGGTATTCGCTCTGCATTTAGCAATTAAAAGTGTTAAGCATATTTAATTACCGTGGCCGACTTGCTCCAGTCCCCGATTATGTTACCTCCAGTCAAGTCAGCCCCTGTCTTTCTCTCACCCTCTCTCTCCCTCTCTCCCTCTCTCCGTTTCCCCTCAACTGGTTAGACCACGGTTTTGTTCACGTGATAATGTAAGCTTTCTCTAATTGGAGGACGAGGAGTCGGTAAAACTGCCTTTGCTTCCCTCCTCTTTGCACCTGTGAGCGCCAGGCTGACGGAGCAGCAAACACCGTAATTACATTACGCTCGGACTCCTCCTGCTGTACCTGGACAACCTATTGCCCCGTGGGGGCATCGTGTTGCGTGGGCTGAGCGCTATGGGTGCAGAACAACACCGCGCTCTCTCGCGCCGCGACTCCCTTTAGACTCTAGCAACAAAATGCTTGATCTTGTTGTATCCACTTATCAATGTTCAAAGCATGAGGTAGTATAACAAGGAGTGTTTATTGTATACATTATACGCCAGAATTAGCAAAAGCCAAGTTTAATTGGCGCTACTATCGCTATAGCTAAATCTGTTGCCAGAATCAAGTAAATGACAAAATAAACCATTTTAGCTAACGTTGGTGTTTCGTACAGTTGATTTTGTGCATTACTCATTACTTGTTCAATACATGAAACTTATTGAATGTCTTAACCATATGTAATTCGTGGTATTGTAATGTTACATTTTCTTACCCTTAAATTAAATTCCCCCAAAAGCCTAGACCTATATGTTTAACAGCAAGCAATGCTGAGAAAAATAATGTGTTAATTTCATGGACATTCACAAGAGCCATGAGGTGAGGGTGCAGGCACAGTGAAAATATGCAATACTGGCTGATTTCACAAGCAGATCTGATTGCCGGATATGCATGGCTCAGCTCATAGTGGTCAAAAGTGACTTGTGAATCCCCATTTGTCCATCCTCTCCTTGGCTGCCTCCTCTCCTGTTCCTGTGGAAGTCCCATATAATCAGATGTTAGAGGTCAGAGGTCACTGAACCTAAAGCTTTTGATGGATTAGCGAAAATAAGGGGCCTTATATCTCTATATAAAAGAAGGGGTCCTTCCTATATCTAGTAGGTAGCTATTGGAACATGCTCTACCCGTTGCTTAATAAGTTATCTCTCAAAAATAATTGGGTGGTGAATCCCAAACAAGTGCAAATATCAAAACTAGAAAAAGCAGACAGTAATTTCTAAAAGTAGGTTTTACCTATTTATGTTTCCTTTAATGATGCACATGCACCACACGTATGGGTTGGCCACAAGGCCTATATCAGCGTGTCACGTGTGTGTGTCAGTCCTTCCTATATCTACCAATAGATATAGATTTAAGACCCACAGATCAGACACCTTCCCTGTCCTGTTCTGCCTTTCCCAGACCCATCTGAAATATGCCACTGCATATAGACCATGATGTGTACCAAGGTGGATATTGAATCAAAGTTCAGAAATGTAATTATATCTTAATGCACGATCAAGAAGATAAAGGTGTACTATTGAGTAGTGACTGACTAAAGAGTGGGAATGGAAGCCATGCTCACCACTGGCTCAGCCATGGATATTTTACCCTTTTGTATGTTGTAACCATAATGGTTTACAGCAAAACATCAGCTACGCGGTTACGTCACACACAAGCCAGCACGCTCACAATGTTCAGAGGGAAATGTGGATACCTCAGAGCTATTACAGAAATACATTTACATTTTAAGCATTTAGCAGACGCTCTTATCCAGAGCGACTTACAAGATGTGCATTAATACATGGTAGGAACAATCATAGTTAGCGCAAGAGATCAGTGCAGTAATACAGCGATAGACATAATTGCAGACAACTGCGTACTATACCTGTAACACTGGGAAGGAAAAGGTTAGTACGTTTTTATTTTTTTATTTTATTATTATTTTTATTAATTAAATGGAGTAAGCCTGGGTATATAATGTTGAACAAATAGGCAGTGGTGGTGACAATTAGCTAGATGTTCAGAATTCAGTGGTAGTGGTAGTGGAGTCTGAAAAGGTGGGTTTTGAGTCTCTTGCGTAAGATTGCAAGTGATTCCATGGTCCTGACCGATTGCAGAAGGTCGTTCCACCAGCGAGGGATCAGGACAGAGAAGAGACGAGACCGCGAGGAGTGGCTGCCAGGCGCCCGGAGGGATGGGGCAGTCAGTTTGCCAGAGGAGGCGGAGCGGAGGGGTCTGGCTGGGGTGTAGGGAGTGATGAGTGAGAAGATTAAGCCCTTCAACCAGATGCTGTTCTAATGACATGTCAGAAGTGGGATACGAACCCAAGCCTCCAGAGGAGACTGCGACCTTAAGCCTCCAGAACCATGGAGTCAACATTGGGGGGACCAAATATTTTTATATCAGCTAGTGGGGGACATTTTGAGCATATCTGAATATTGGGGGGGATGTGTCCCCCCCAATATATATGGTAATTTCGGCCTTGCTTAGACCACTCGACCATCCTGACCGCATATACAAGAGCAACACATTATATACATATACCGTGAGCTCAATGAAACCTTAGAGTAGACAATCTGTCAAGTTCACATTGAGCCTTGGTTGGGATGCCTTGTTGTGTTGTTTTGATAGAGAGAAATCTGAGGAACTGTTCCTTTCTCAACGAGGGAGACTTGAGGAGGAAATTAGATTTTGTTGACATTTTACAGTTCTTTGACATTGATAATGCAGGCTCTTCAGTAGTCGCGCAGAATGTGCGTTTCTCATTCAATGAACTGTGTGCCGCTGTCAATTAGGATAAACTAAATTTTAATACAGCATGAAGTCATAAATACACAGGATGTGTGGAACACACACCAGAGATGTATTCAAGGCACTGCCTCCTACAATGCTCACACTGTTCTGTGCTCTTCGTGATAAGCAGTGCTCCAACAGAGTTAGTGACTGCTCATTATTCTTCAGTTGTGCTTTTAATTGTCTCGTTTCTTCCCATGCAAAACAGAGGATACATTTATATTAAACAGGGCCAGTTTCTTGCATGACGGATATAGAAGTGAAAAAGATTTACTAACACAAAATTCACAGAGTGATGAATCATACTTCACGTTAATAAGATATGCCACTTTTTTCCCTTTAGGAATTGGATAGAGGATCCTACAGTATTTCTAACAATATCTTGTTCATTTGATTCATTTATAAGGGAACTGTGTAAAGTCAGAATATATCCATGTCATACAGTAAAAAATTACTGCCAGCAAATACTTAACAGTAAACATTGTCTTAAGTAAATGTAAATGTAATGTAATGTCTTACAACTTAATTGCAATATATATATATATATATTCAATGTTTTATCTCAGTTGTTGAGCAATCAATGGTCTTTCGTAAGAAGTAAAATCTTGATCTAATCCAAACATTATTTTCATTATAGTTGACACAGTGTAATAGAATTTATATTCATAAAATATAAGCAGTCTAGAGTAGACAAGTAGTCTTGTACCTTTTTTTTACTTTTTTTTTTTTTTACAATACTTCGACACATATCCGAGAGGAAGGCAATAAGCACCATTTCAATTTGCTGTTGGAGATATTTTGTCATGAGCCATTTCACAGCTGGGTGTGACACTTCAGACTCACTTCAGACAAGACCTCGGTCTGGTCTCTCCAGTCAAACCACATGCCACAAGATACCCAATCACGCACGCACACACTCACTCCTACACCTGCGCCCGCCTGCAGCCTCTGTCCCTCACATGCTCACAAAAAATAACTTTGTGAAGACATTCCTCTTGTTCACAGTTTGAATGATGGGTCTGCTTTTAACTTGGGCAGCCCTTTACACCAAGGCTACACCTAGATACAGTATAATCTGAGATAATTGAACTGTAACGTCACTGTCTATTACATGGACATTAAACAAATGATGCACCCTCAATTAAAAGAAAGAATGTTGACATTTAACCAATGTACCTGTTTAAACATGAAGCACCAATATTTTGTGTCTGCCATGTTTTGTGTTTCAGTCCATTTTAAATCTGTGTTTGTTCTTCTAATGTGCATATCCATAGTTTGATTTCATTTTCTCGTCCACCTTATTTTGTACCTTCGTTAAACACACAGAGTGGCTTGCACTTTCAGTCCGTGCTTTGGCTGGGATATATTAATAAACCGTTTGGTGTGAATCTAAAGAGGAGCACTCACCACCATCAACATGGCGCGCTAATGCTCTGGGCTCTTCTCCCGCTCAGAAGCAGGTCAGAGGGATGCAGTCAATGGCTGCTCACAATTTTAGATTTCATGTGGGCTGCAGCTGCTACCCACAGCTAGGTCTGAGCCTAAAATACCACTGTCACAGTCTGTCTACCTTTATGTGCAATACTGTGCGCCTGGCAATGGAGCTGTGATGTTTTCGGAAATGCTGCTCCTTGCGAATCACAAAATAAACCCCGGCTGGTGAATGGCACGGACTGAACAAGAGAAGGAGCGGTGTCAAGATTCCGTCAGATCGCAGTGCACGATGTTCTTGAAGCTTTCCACCGGGAAGGCAGAACCTTTGGGAAGTTGGATGGGAACTGGATGAAAACTAAAATAGGGTTTAATCACAGGGTCCATATCAATCTAGCCCTTTCACTGTGCTTTTTGCTCTAAGCAGGGATTTCAGTTCCTAACATTTATTATAAATATGATGATCTGCTCTTCAGTTGTTTTAGGCTCTCTGCACAGCCCTGTGTAAGTGCATCACTCCTCCTTCCCATTGTGTGGCGTGCGTGCGTGTCGTGTGCGCATGCAGTATAATAACCAGTTCAATGTCATTCTCCCTGTCAGGTGCACAGAGCTTGTATACAGGAGGTTCACTCACCGCAGAGCATCTGACTCGACCGACGACTCACAGAACAAAAGTCTAGGGGCTCGTTACCTGAAACTAAGAAGACAAAGTGGCACAGATGGTCAGCCAACTCCTATACCTACAAGACATAAAGGCCTGACACATGATATCGCTCACAGGAGCTGTTTGGGAATATTAGTGCAGGGCAGGAGATCTGGAGCAGTGTGAATGGATCCTGATGTGGCTGTCGTGACACTGGTGAGCACAATGGGGCTGAGTGCCTTGTCCTCCGGTGGTCCTTTGTGTTGCATCATACTGTAAACTGTAAGGCTTAAATATAATCTTCGGCCTCGCAGAGTCATTCCTGACCAGCCCATACGGACAGAAAAACGTTCAGGGCCAGTAAGGAGATGAGCGACAGCTGCCTATCATTCTACCTCCTCTTGACAGCTGGTAATTTGTAATGCTAACAAAGCCCACTCCTGGGGGGACAGGGGGTCGGGTTTGGGCGTGAATCAGCAGGCACAGATTTCGGTTATTCAGTCTGGAGCGCTTCATTGCTGAGAGAGGAGATACCCAGCAGGGAGATCCAGAGATACACACCATGCATCTAGAACCCTGTTCACAATTATTCTGTAAATAGACACTTCCTGTACCCATACAGGCTCGTGTTCAGGCCATCATCTGCCAGCAATATCGTAGAGATCCACCCCAGATGCACGGCCCAGTTCCTGCAGTCTGTCGCAGAGAGCCACCTGGCCATCTGGGCACCGCCACAACGAGGGCCAGCGTGACTGTCGCCAGACGGCAGGGACAGAGCGGACGCGGGTCGCGGAGCGAGGTACCGCAGAGCTGGCAGGAGCAGCGGTGCCAGCGTGTGGAACGGTCTCAAGGCTACACTTGCCAGCCACCTCTCACCATCCGCTTGTCATTGTCTGCTTTTAATCTGAGCCGCCGGGCATCAACAGTCCTCGTATTGACAACCATTTATTTGCACTGGCAGCTGTCTGAAATATCAGAGTTTTCAATACTGTCATCTGATCGATGAATCCCATTCTCCAAACGCAGTTCTGTGTACGTGTGTGAGACTGTGCAGTGTGTGTGTGTGTGTGTGTGTGTGTGTGTGTGTGTGTGTGTGTGTGTGTGTGTGTGTGAGACTGTGCAGAGTGTGTGTGTGTGTGTGTGTGTGTGAGTGTGACTGTGTGTGTGTTTATGTTCATGTGTATGTGTGTGTGTGTGTGTGTGTGTGTGTGTGTGTGTGTGTGTGTGTGTGAAACACTATCCATATGCATACACAAATGTGCAACTGTATGCTTGTGTGTGACTGTGTAGGGGTGACTGCAAGTGTCACTGTGTGTGTGTATCTCACAGTCTGTGTGGGATCTTTGGTTTTGGCGGTCATCTACTAGCTCAGTCCTCCTACCTGCTGTGTGGAGCGGTTGCTGTGTAAACCCTAAGAGTGAACATCTGTCCCTGTTTATGGTTGACAGCAAGGTGAGAGTGCTCAGTCACAGACACCCCACTGACAAGCGCATGCTCACTGTCCTGGCTGTCCAATCCCCTTACTTCCTCTCTAGGCAATCTCTGTGCATATTTATAATGCACAGCATGAGCGCTTATCAACAGCACATCATTCTCATGTCTCATTTGACTTGCCATCACTCCCAATCTGGCAAACAAGATATGTCCGTCGCTACAAACAACCAGCTCGCAGCGTAAAACCTCCAGAATGCTTTCTGAATACTGAAGACAAACAAGAGTCATCAGTCCCCAGAGACAACCCAGTTTCTCAACTCTGGTGTACTGTATACTGACTTTCATTCCAGCTGAACTCTCAGTTCATGCTGTTTGATAGAGCTATTAACTCAATACTGTTCTGGATTCAACTTAACTTAACACATTTCAGCTGTTGGCTCTTTCTATATACATTTTACATTTTACATTTTAAGCATTTAGCAGACGCTCTTATCCAGAGTGACTTACAAGATGTGGGTTGTTGGCATTTTCTTTCTCGAAATGGATACCACTAATGTGTTTTTTTCTGTGAGTATTCATTTGAGTCCCTTTAACAAATGAGTAATACAGACAGGTATTCAGCTTTATCTAGTTATCTGCTCAATGGTAAAGCAAGTAATTGAACAACCAACTAAGATTAATTGAGACAGCCGCACCAAACTTGTTCAAGGATCAGAAATAAAAAAATGCGTTGGATGCATAATGTTTTATTATGTACTGTATACATTAGTACAGACACACCTCCAACAGCACTAAGGACTTACATTACATTTTACATTTCACATTTTAGGCATTTAGCAGACGCTCTTATGCAGAGCATTAATACGTGGTAGGAACAATCATAGTTTGCACACGAGATCAGTGCAGTAATACAGCGATAGACATCGTTGTAGGCAGCTGCATACCATACCTGTAACACTGGGAAGGAAAAGGTTAGTAATTTATTTTATTTTTTATTTGTTATTATTAGAAGGCAGGGATGCATATACAAGAAGTGTTGAGCAAGTCGGCAATGGTGATGACAATAGGCTAGATGTACAGAATTCAGTGGTAGTGGAGTCTGAAAAGGTGGGTTTTGAGTCTCTTGCGGAAGACTTGAAATGCAGAGTCGTCAAATAAAGATCAGCGTTCTGTTAACAGCTCAATCAAACCCCAGTGGAAAGAGTGGGGTAGCCTAACTGTAAAGTGTGACGTATCTCCTGTGAAAATCTTCACTTCTGAAACCAGCGGCGCAGTATAACAGAGGCACACACTCACCATCGCTACAATGTAAAGGAAAGAACAACATGAAAAGATGTCCTTGTCTCTTTTGCGGTGCCTTTATTGCATTCATTTAGTGAGTCCTTGAGATGAGGCAGGTGCTGTGCGTAAGCTCACAGACAACAAGTGGCCAGCGCTGGGCTGCAAAGATGGGGGGACACAAAGCTGTGGAGGAGGTTAGATTTTAGAGAGAAATTAGTTTCTGTACTGTGAGAGAGGAACGGTGTTAATAGGAGAGGAAAAGGTTTGGGTATTGGGAAGGCAGGCTTTGTGCTAAGAGAAGAAGTGGTGTCTGTGCTGAGACGAGTGGTGTCTGGGACGGAGAGCCAATGGGTGTCTGTACTAAGAGAGTATCTGTCGTGTTGAGAGAGGAGAGCTGTTGGGAATGGTTTGGTAATAGATTATTTGTTCCCATGAGAGTGAGACTGATTGCTAGGCAGTTCAACAAGGAGCAGGGGAGTGGATGAGCAGTTTTATCTCTGTTCGGTCATTGTGTTGATTTGCTCACCTTAGATCCCCCCAACCAAGGCAAAGAGCAATCAGTTTGACTCCTATAGCCCTTAAGATGTGGCATGGCCCTTTATGACGTCACATAGCAGTAAAGGCAAAGAAAACTATAGGAGATCGTGAAAAGGCAGAGGTATACACCAACCTCCTGAAAATAAAGCTATAGAGAGGCTAAATAAATCCCAGACCACGCTGAAGTGAAACAGGAGACCTTGTGGATTCTTGCGAGCACACAGTGACACACAGAGGCAGCGAGTCTGGAACAAGTTGCACTTCCACATACGGTCACGTGGGCGGCGAGGAGCGTGGGGGCGGTGCCGCGATTCGCGCTGCAGCCACCAAGCACAAGTTTCGAAACACCAACGATCGCATTTCAGACTTAAATTATCACCAATGTCACACTTTACTCTGCAATTAAATCACTTTTAGCCGCTGCGCTGAGGAGCTGCGCCCTGCTTTTGGAGCTGCTTGAAAGGATGAGTCATTCCACCTCACACTGACGCTGAAAAGTCTCTTTAAAACCTGGCAGGGGCCTGCGCTGCAGCACAGAGAACACAGGCGTGCGCCGAAGCCGTCCATCTGTGATGCGCACCCTGCAAAGGGGCAGACAGGAAACGCGCACAGCCGCATACGCAGGCACGCGGTGAAGCAAGAAACGCCTGATTAACACATTTCATCGCAACCGGGGCATCTTTGTAATTTCAAGGACACCTGGAATACATTTTTAATATTATTTATATTGATCTCTTGCTGTTAGAGATCTTCTTTGAGCTTGAATATCATTTTGATATCTCAAAAGAATGGCCCAGGAAAGACCTGTCCTTCCTATTTACATTATATGGAAACATGCTTTAGTCATACTGGTGTGTGTGTGTGTGTGTGTGTGTGTGTGTGTGTTTGGTATGTGTATCAGTGTATGTGTGTGTGTTTGGTGGTAATGTGATATATTGAATCATTATGACAGACAAACACCACATAGAAAAATAAAGATATTCCACCTGCTACTCTATGGGGAAATAACAACATTGTGTTCATGCAGAGTCAGCCAGAACAGGATTTATTATGTTTAAAAGGTCTTATTATTGTTTAGTTCCTCCAAGGTCAGATGGCAGAGAGGGATTGATGCTGTATTTTGTGCTACAGGTTTTCAAGTTGTAAGTTCAATGGCAGCCAGCCAATATAATGCAATCTTTTAAACATGATTATTGCGAAGCTAAGCCATAGTATAAGCCATAGTAATTTGGTGAAGAATCAGGGAACTGATAATGAGCAGGCATACATGCATTAACACACAATAAAACACACTGCACAGCGGGAGTAACACACCTTCTGTCCTACACACACTGTTTCCCCCCCACAAGCACACACATTTACATTTTAGGCATTTAGCAGGTGCTGTTATCTGGAGAAACTTGTAGTTTACATTTCTTTACATACAATCCATTTATAGAGCTGAATATTTTACTGAATACATTTGAGTATCTTTCTCAGGGGTACAATAGCAGTGCCCCACCTGGGAATCAAACCTGCAACCAGCGAGTAACAAGCCCATTTCCCCAATCATAATGCTACACCGCCATCCACTGATGGAGTGTCCCTTACAGTCCCCCACGAGATTATGTGTGCATGCGGTCAATTTGTAATGTTGAAGGGATGATGGAGTCAAAGCTCTTGTGGATCTGTTCTCCTCATTCAGTATGACTGACACTTGGGGTCGGTTAATTTCATGTGTGGACCCCTCCCCCACCACAATGCACCCTCCCCGCCCAACCCCGCCCCAGCAAATCCCCTGGAAAACCTCCACAAAATACTGTGCTCGCTAATGATGGCTCAGGCCGCAGATCCCCGACACTTTGATGAAAACGACTGTGGATATTTACATCGGGAAGATAATCCACTTTTAATGTGGCCTGGCACTCAAGCGGCTTGCTTTGTTTATGTGATCTACGTGCCTGGCTTAAACTCGTTAATTACGTCTGAAATTAGAAAGGCACGTGTCAGCTTCTACCAGCCACACTACAATATATAACACAAGAGAGGCGTTTCTTCTACAACAGAAACATATAATATGTAAACAATCTTGCAAGCACAGTACATGTACTATATCCTCGTACCCAATAGCATTTGCATTTAATTTACTTTGCTTTACCGTGATAAAATGATGATTTTAGCTTAGAGTATGTGCAATCCAGAGCTCAGATTCTATGACTTATTTTTTTCCCCTGATTCAGATGTGATTGTTATTCAAACAGCTTCCCCTTCATGAAGGGGTGTGAAGGAAGAGCGCTGTGAATGAGAAGACTTTCAATTCAGGGCCTGCGGCTGGAAGAAGTGGAGACCGGAGACTAATGGCTGGTAACGCAGTGCTCCGAGAGAGCCCGGCGAGATTTGAGCAGGGAATTAGCAGGGCATTAGCATCTTCGCTATCCTTGAGGAAATGTAGCAGCTCCCAGATTTAATCGGGGAAAGAGATGTAAATCAGTGAGCATTCTCTGAATTCCCGTACCCTTTTGAGAGATCGTTCTTTCTCCAGCACCCGGTGAGAAGACAATTACTGGCTGGTGTCTAAACATAGTCGGCAGCACTAACCCAACCTCGTCTGACAGTCTTGACACAGTGTGACTGACAGCAGCTTGTTGAGGCAGCCCTGAACACAATCGAGTGCAACTCACAGCTTCATTATACAGCCCAAAACAATCTGCTCTCCACTTCTGAGTCGCCGGAACAGCCAATGGACAAACACATTCAGGTTTTGCAGCAGTGAACATATAGTGGTGCGATTTGGACTGCTGAACAAGCACAGAAATTAAGACAGTTCTCTGGGAAACCAGACCGTATGTGACGCTCTGTGGTGGTTCTTTGATCGACGGAGTTAACGGAGCTGAATTCTCGCCGTCTGGTAGTTGTTTTATTCAAATCTGTCACAACCTGTCACCCCATCAGCCTCCTATGTCTCCACACCCTGTCAGCTTGGCTGTTTGAACGTCAGAGAGGGGAGTAGCCTATAAAACGACAACAATATCGTAACGCTGCCCATTTGAAGCTGCATGTCTCCGTAAACGCTGATTAGGAGGTGGGACCAGGAGTCCGTGGGATGGCCTGGAATACCGCTCACGTGGGCTTACAGACTTCCATGATCGAACCTGCCACGGATTTGTGCGATGCAGTTGCATATGCTCTTGTCGATGTTGCAATTAAAGCACACCCCAAAATCTGTTGGATGACATCTCCGGAGGTCAAGTGCTGCATCCTAATCAGAGGAAGTCATGGCAGGGAATTGAGAGGAAGAACACGCACGCACACACACATACAAATACGCACACACACACACACACACACACGCACCGCAGGCAAGATCACAAACGCAAACACAAACAGGAGAGAGGGACGATAGAGAATACTCACACAGAGAAATAATGAGAAAAGAAATGTTTCCAACATACGCAGGGGGGACAATGGAACAAATAGAACACACATATTACCGTATAGGCGCACACACTCGGGGATAGAGTGAGAGTGCAGAGTAAAGGGAATTCACAATGTAGCTTGTACATACCGTATGAGTGAGAGAATCGTGTAATCGAAGCCTGTACATACAGCACGCATATATAAGCAAGCTCACGGGATGCCGCGAGAGAGAAAGAAAATCCATGCATGAGTACACACACACACACACACATAAAGGAGAAGGAAGAGAGATCAGACATGCATCCATACTGAGAGAGGAAAATGGCAAGAATCCACAAACGCACAGGAGTGAGAATGTGAAAGTCTCTCCTTCATCCGGCACTGGGTGGGTTGACTGCAGAAAGGTCAAGACTAACAATAGCTAATGAAGCCTTTACTGCGGTTTTCAGGGCACAACAATGACAATGAACAGCCAGCTGTCAAGATGGAGAAAAACACCACAAATATCAACACAAAGACACAGAAGAGCAAAAAAATCACCAGGTTACATTACAGGCGTCTAGCAGAAGCTGTCATCCGGAGCAAATTACAGTTTAGGGTTTACATTCCTTTACATCCAATCGATTTATACAGCTGGACATTTACCAAAGCAATTCAGGTTAAGTACCTTCCTCAAAGGTACAACCTTTGTGCTACAAGCCCAGTTCCTTATTTGCAGACTCAATTGTGATATTGGGTTCATTAACACTAAGCATGAGCTGCATTTTTTTTGAAGCTGGATTTCACACTTCACAGTGTGTGAATGAGCTTTCCTTACCACCACTAAGATGTTAAAACAGCAATTAACGAGTAAACTCTACCACGGGACCATTTTATATTTGAAAAAATAAAGGATCATTTTGCATCCTTCGACCACACACTGTCAGCTGCATCATTGATCATTCACAATGGATATTTACAGATCCTAGGCAGACCCTAACATTTTTCATTTTCTACATTACAATAATTACATAGCAGGGATAAAGATCAATTCAACCAGGTGTTGATATTTGTTTTAAAACTCAGTACATAAATAGAGATTTTTAATTCTAGTTTGAACAAACGTTCAGGGCACCTTCACATAGTTCCTACAGGGTTCATTTTAGTGACAATTCAGAAGATGACTTTCTGAAGATGATTATTTGCTTTGCACGTTGACCTTATCTAATCTGTTATTATTGTTACATATTACTTTTGCCTTGCCAGAATTATAAAAAGAATCATCAGACCCACATCTCTACTGCACTGTAATATGCAGACAACCAGCTTATAAATTGCAGCACTTTTCAAGGAGGATGTTACCCAAGAGGCCACTCAACTCCTGGTCAGATGGTGAATCTATCACCATTCTATTATCAAGCCACTGCAATCAGATCGGAGAGTTTCCCCCTCTGCATTGGCTCCCCAGAAAGATCTTCACACTGGTGCTGGCTTTTCAAGATTTGTCTGCAAAAATCAGACCCCTTGAGACTGACTGCCCCATCCTCCGGGCGCCTGGCAGCGGTCTATGAATGGTCCCTCGTTGGTGGAGGAGGCAGGAAAAGTTCCGGTTTTCAGACTCTATGAGGCTCTGTCGTCACCACTGTTTACTTGTTCAAAAAAAAACAAAACAAAAAAAAAAAACCCACTAACAAGACAGGTATGAGGCTAATGATGTCTTTTGCCACTGGCCTTGCCTGATTGTTCTCACCTTGTATTAATGCACATCTTGGTGTGCCATTGTAAAAAATGTATGCATGACCAAATATTACAGATGGTGAACTCTGCATTATGCCGAATCACATCGGAGAGTTTCCTCTGAGGAGAAAGACATTTGTCTCAAAAAATCTGCTGATTTAATTTTAGCTTCTGAGGCCCCTATGACAAAACAGTCATGCATGACCAAATATGTAACTCTGCATTTCGGTAAACGCATTCACCCCATGACAAAACAGTGGGTATAGAAAGCATTCACTTTTCCACATTTTATTTTGTTACAACATGGAATCAGAATTGATTTCATTGGGATTTCTTGCTACTGATCAAAACAAAATACTAAGTGATATATAAATACTTTTATAAGCTTTTTCTAAATAAACAAATAAATAAATAAGTTAATACTTAATTGTAACAATAATTGATTCTAAAAGTATTCATCCCTTTTGCTAAGACACACCTAAATAAACTGGTACAGGTCACATAATTATTTGATTGAAATCAAATACAGCTGTCTGTGAGAGGTTCTACAGTTGGTTAGTGTATTTCCAAACATCATGAAGACCAAAGAACATTCAAAGCAAAGAGAAAAGTTTCCTCAAAAGCACCAATCAGGGGAAAGATATAAGAAGATGTTAAATATTTTTAATATCCCCAGGAGCACTGTTAAGTCTATCATAAAGAAATGGAGAGAATATGACACAACTGTTAATTTGCCTAGAACAGCCTGTCCTCCAAAACTGAGCATCCATGAGAGAAGGGAACTTGTTAGGGAGGCCAACAAGAGGCCTATGGCAACTCTGACGGAGTCTTCCATGGCAGAGATGGGAGAAACTGTCCATTGGACAACAATAGTCGTGGCAAAAAGAAAACGATTGTTGAATAAAACTGATGTGAAATCTTGCCTACAGTTTGCCAGAAGGCAAAAGACTCTCAAACCAAGTGGAAGAAGATTATATGGTTTGATGAGACCAAGCTTGACATTTTTGGCCTCAATGCTAGGCACTATGATTTGTGCAAGCCTAACACTTGTGAAGTGAATACTTTAATTCAATCAATTATTCTCTTTTTTTAATTTGTTATTAATACATTCAATTTGCCATTATATAGTATTTTGTGTTGATCTGTGGCAAGAAATCCCAATTAAATCAATTTTTATTCCATGAAGAAAATGTGAAAAATACCACAATGCCCAGTGTTTTTAGAGCTTACCTGCCTATATCACCTTTTTAATAAATAAATGAGCCAGGCTGCTCCTCAAACTTGGTTGGTTGCTCCCTAGCCTAAGGGAAGGTGGTAAGATGAAATGCATATCATTTGAGAGTTCCAAGATCGAATGCCATGTTTCTTATACATAAAAATGACAACAAAAAGAATGATGCTGATTATATGCAGTGCTGACTTTAAGGCACAAGACCTAAATGCTTATTTATAGTTTTATATTTTTATTAACTATTCATGATATGTTTAATAAGCCCTTGATACCTGGCTATCAGCAAGCATTGGAAAATGCCCTTTGGGCATGTTATTTTACACATGATGGACACTCCTGCTTCTGCTTGACTCACTTGGGCTCTGGGATTGTACAGCATAATGGGCTCATTTTATAGTCATCCCAGGTACAGGTGCTCAGCCACTTATTGGCCCCTGCCTGGAACAGTAGCTGATTTGTATGTCACATCTGTTTTCTTAATATGTGTGAAAATTTACATTTACATTAATTAATTTGGCAGACACATTTGTCCAAAGTGACACAGAGTTCCATTATGGAAAATGAAAAAAAATGCAAATAACAAAGTGTGGCTTCACAAGGGGCAGCCCAGGGAAATGCCTGTCCCGTCTTGTGAGCTATGAGCCGTAGCCAAGAAACTACAGCTCCCATCGGCCTGTAGTCCCACACCTGGCCACCAGCTGCATAGGGTGCAGCAATTAGGACTGCTAGAACCTGAAACCAATTGAGGACTGCAAAAAGAGGGTTGATTGTGCTGCAGTGAGGCGTTGGAGGGCACAAAGCAGTGCTGCAGGCATCATCTCTCCAGTGGTTGAATGCGTCAAGTTGACGTTATTGCCTTTGTTGTTAATTTTGACAAGATTCCTCAGTTTGAACAATACTGATTGAAAACTTTATTTTGTATTTGGGGAAAAAAGTATTTGTTAAATTTGTATTTTGGGAACCCTGCCTCCTCTCTGTCTTCCTTCCATTGCCTACACCAGGGGGGGGGCGTATCCATTTGTGGATTTCATGCCAACTCCTGCTCTTAATTATTTACGTGATCTGACATTTTACCTACATTTCTTGATAAGCCCATGAATGACAGCTGAAGACTGTTGTTGTGTTCCCATATAAAACATGTTACTGTGATCTAATATACAAGTGAACCAGCATTGGCATATCCAACTAATTAGCTCATTGAGCCAGGGTAATTGGTAGAAACAAAAACCTGCATACACACCGACCCTCCATGGCTGGAATTGCCCACCCCCTGGCCTACGCCCTCTGAAAAGGTCCTGTTTGTGTCACCAACCCCAGTGACACTAAAATAGGTACAGGTAATGAACAAGAACATGGAAACACCAATGACAAGTCACTTAATAGGGTGTTGGTCCACCACCATTTTCGGTGGCTGGTCTCACCCCTGGTTGAACTTCTGCAGTTGCTCACTGGCTTTGCCTTGCACTTTGAAAATGTGCATGGACATCACGATCCTGGAGCTCCCGCCAAACCTGCCCCAAAAATGACCCCTCTTTCAAAGTCACTAAGGTCCGCTCTTGCAGCCATGATAGCCATAATTATAGACAGGCCTGTCCAGCACTTCAATACATTATCATATGCATGCTGGAATATAATTTGTTTATTCATGGCTGAACCACACCTGTGTGGTAGCCTTTGCTGTGCATATACATGTCTCTCATTTACCCATGTTTTTGTTCACTACCTGTAACTACAAGCACAAGGACAGAGTAGACATATATATTTAGTGCAACACTGACCTCAGCCACTACACAAGTGAATGAAATGAGATATTAAGCGCTCAAATAGCTGAAACAACACTCTTAGTACCAATCAATATTACAATAAAAGTAGCTTTAGAATAGATAAAGAAAGAAAGAAAGAACAATATATTTTGTACCGGCATGATAGTACCTGTAATGGTAAACTTTAGGTTCAAGGCTGCTCTGAAAGGGAGTGGTCCAAGACCAAAGAAGTCTACAACTTTCAGAAAAGGTGAGGTGTCAGCCCACACCTGAAGACAGAGAGCGATTCTGCAGTCCTGACAAGTGCAGGCAGCTAATTCCGTCACTGTGAGGCTTGGATGGAGAAAAGGCAAAGAAGGGCAGAGAAGCCCTCCACTTATTGTTTCAATAGTAACGGTGCCAGATACTCTTATCTGATTACCATGTCAATGTGGTAGAGAGCAAATGTTGGGCAATGGTGGTTGGAGATGGCTTATTGATACAAGTTTCCGGCAGCACCTCAACTTCTCAAATGCATGCAATACGTTCATGAGGGTAGTGTCAGAATGATTACTGTGATGGTGTCAGCTTATGGTCGTGTTATTCTTCATGGTACATGATCCTGCAGGTAACAACACCCAATTAAATCCTGTGTGCAGACTAAATCATTGCACTATAACTTTGGCAATAAGAACTGCAGATAGTTTCAGATTCTTTTTTGAGGAGTAGGATACATATGATGTGCTGGCTGCCTCCAACTTTTGAGAATAATGGATTGTGACAATAAAATATTGAAGAAGATTGACAAAGACGGCCAAAATATTCCACCCTGCAGAACTTAATGAGGAGAGGTATGGGAGTTATGAAGATATGAAACTCATTCAATTACTCTCGAGATATGTACAGCAGCTTCTATTGTTAAACAAGCGTTCGATAGCAAGTTACTTGCAAATTACAAATTGTAAGTGTGTTATGTCTTAATGGCTCCCCAGAAAATTTTGCTATGCATGTGTTTCAGAGAAGCAAGTGGTATTTTATTAATCACTTTTATGACATTCTAATATAAAAGTGAGGTGGTCACTGTAACCAATGTTTATGAATAAATATTATAATAATTTGTCCCAGGTAGCTAGTTGGTTTGAGCATTCCAACTTTGGCATGACATAAATGAACTCAGAAGTGCATGGAATGTTGAATTTGAAATAATGTTCGATAATTTACATTATCCGGCATGTATTTAATGTCAGCTGGATTAAGGAACAATCACAGATTCTATTTAAAATATAGCATACTGTAACAATAAACACACAATTCCAAATAAGATCACTGTTGTTGCTGTATGTATACTAATCACAAACCAGGTAAGGATAACCTCATCACAGATAGCCATGCACACACAAACATGGACACTCGCTCATGAGTTAGCAGCTCCAGTTGAATGCGTCTATCCCCAGAAGTCACACAGTACGAGATGTAAATGCAAGATGTTTAATGGATTGTGGTTAGAGGCACAGTGTTTATAGGGGTTTGGGTAGTGGCACAGTGTTTATGGGGGTTTGGGTAGTGCTGGTTAGAGGCACACACAGTGTTTATGGGGGTTTGGGTAGTGGTGGTTAGAGGCACACACAGTGTTTATGGGGGTTTGAGTAGTGCTGGTTAGGGGCTCAGTGTTTATGGGGGTTTGGGTAGTGCTGGTTAGAGGCACACACAGTTTTTATTGAGGTTTAAACAGTAGTGGAGGGATGAGCTCTGGGTCAGGAGCCATGGGGAAGGAGAGGGCTGGGCCTTGAGGCTCAAGACCTAATCAACCTCTGACCTCAGGGAAGTGCAGAGTAATTGATTTCCTATGAACAGGAGAGTCCCAGGGCTGCACAGGTACTCTGAGGATTGGGGGGGGTCTTCTTATACACAGAGACATCCTAGCTCCATGTCTCATGGGAGGAAACAGAGGGAGATCGATGAGCTCAGAAGCTTTTTTATTGATGCACAACACTGGATCACAAACAAGAACAGAGATCTCTCAGATGGAGCTGTCCTCACAAAACCCAATCCTCCTTTGCATTACAATAGAAAAAACCCCAATAAAAAAAACATCCTGCACATAGACATATTCCGCAGAGATACTGAGAGTAACATGGAGAATTGGGATTAGAGAGATCAATGTGGTGCAGTGCTGCAGAATTCCAGAACTCCTGCTCTCTTCCTTTATTTGCAGTCCTACAACTCACACAGCATCACATGAGGTCTTTGGGAAAATTCAACAGCAATTCGTGAATTCGTCCGTGTGAACTCATCAGAATACGCCGATGAGACTGACAAGATAAGGTGTTTCACTGACATCCTGTCATCAAGCTCAAGTGGTAGCAGCAGTTACCACCTCAAAGAGAGAACTGGTGGCTGACGAAGAAGGGCATCAGCAAACACATCATTCTCCACGAATCAGAAAAGGTCACTGCAGGGCTTTGAGGGCACTCATGCAACAGAGGTGTTCAGTGGCAATTCCTGATAATAAATAATTATAATTATAAACTTCTTTTGTAGGGTAAAATACACACCAAAAATAAATAAATAAAACATTACAGAGAAAATGGGTCAAATAAATAATTGCATAAAAGCCATCATTAACAAGTGAGTTTTCAGCTGAGACTTAGAAAATTAGTTATGATTATGAAGATTATGAAAACGGTTCCATAATTTGGGGGCAAACATAGAAGAGGATGCTTCACCACTTTGTACAATTCCTGAGCTCCCCATAATTCTACAAAATACCAAACCCTTGCAATGACTCCAGCATGTGTTGAGCATGCAAAGAGGTTGGTGAGGTAGGTGCCAGAAAGAAGCACCTTCACAGGGTCAGGTGACAGGAAGCTACCCACAGGCTGTCAGTCAGGTGACAGGAAGCTACCCACAGGCTGTCAGTCAGGAAGCAGCAGAGCCCTATTATCCTGGAGCTTGGAGTCCCACATCTGCGCAGACAAGACAGTGAGGTGTTGGCTGGCATTCGCACCTCGTCTCACATCGCTGCTGTTAATTAACTGTCGGCATCTGTGAAATATCTTACACCAGGCATCCAAATAAATCTATTTTCTATAATTATAGCTGTAATAAAAAGGCTATAATTAGGAGAATAGTATAATCTGTCATCCTGCCCTACCAGTTTACTCTGAGTTGAAACTATTTAAAACATTGGCAGAAATGAATAACAGTAGAATAAAACAGAGTGTGCTGAATAATTCAGCACGGAGGGTAAGCACCGCTGGGGGTGGGACAACACATGCTAATATTGCCTCAGCCACCCTGTCTGGACTGGGGATTTTGTTTTTGAAGGAAATGAAGTCACTCATCTGCATTCTCCAAGACAGTTCTTCCTGTGTGGGGAGAAATGGCATAGGATTACCATTCTACTTACCCCCTGTACCATACTAATGCCCTTCGGATAAATGGGAGACACAAGGGAATGAGACAAGATATGGCTATAAACAGGCTTCCAGTGTAATTGCCTGGGTAATGAATAATGCAGGATGTATGGTGAAGCTAAAGTGACATCACAGCCATGTTTGTCCGCTTCATGGTCCTCTGGACTGGAGAAGGCTCATATCTGCAGTCAGTTGTGTGAGTGTGCCTGAGGACACAGTGAGTTAAACGCACTCGGGTGAACCCCGCTGCTCCCTCTCTGACTCCCAGCCACCAGGAGACGCTGTTCTTAAACCATTCACTTCCCTGGAAGAGGGGAGGGAGAGAGACGTAGGGGTGGATAAAGAGGAATGGGGAGAGCGGAGTAAGAATGGAGTGGACAAGGAGAACAACAGCTGGATGATGGACAGAGAAAGACGATACATAGAGCTGCAGAGCCGAGAAAGGAGAGATAGAGAGATAGAGAGAGAGAGAGAGGGAGATAGGGAGAGAGATATATATATATAAATCACATAAATAAGAAATAAACTAATTTGCTACCAGACTCTAAACAGAAATATTCAATTGATGGAATATCTATTTCATAAAAACCCCAAAGAGACAGCAATCCTCACAAAATATAGAACTAGTGACCATCATCTTAAAATTGAAAGAGAGAGATATTTCGAATTTTGAATACCAATTGAAAAACAACTCTGCAAAAACTGCAATATAATGGAGCATAAACAGAGATGCACTTCTTGTTAACCTGCCCCAAATACAAAGATGTGAGGGATACATTTGAAAAAAATATTCCTACTTTTATCACCCTTCCTAATACAGAATTCCATTCTCCTAGGAGAAGAAAAAATAACTACATGGCTAGCAGCAAAATATGTCTCCATCTGCCACAGCCTAAGAGACAATGGGTAATCAAACTGATATTGTAATATTGTAATACCATACAGACAAATGTAAAAATGTATTGTTATTGTTTATTACTATTATTCTGTGATTATTCATTTTATTATTATTTTTATTTGTATTTTTTTTACAATTGCTTTGGCAACACAATTGTCAATTGTCATGCCAATAAAGCTTGATTGAATTTAATTGAATTGAAAAAAATTAGAGACAGAGAGAAAGAGAGAAAGAGAGATGGAGAGAGGGAGAGAGGGAGAAAGATGGGACAAGAAAGAAAGAGATGGGAGAGAGAGAGAGGGGGGAGTTAGGGTGGCCAGGGAGTTCTGTGCTGCTATGCTGTTTAACAGCAGAGAGGAGAGAGCTATTGTTTCTGAGAGCTAGAACAGCTGTGTACCTTTCAAGCGAGTGGGTGGGATGGGTGAAGGAACTAATTATAGACACACAGTCAACGCTATTAACAAGTTAGGGTGTGATATGAGAAACCCAACATTGCAGTGCAATCTCCTACAAGGGATAATGGAGCAGTTCTCTCAGTGCCTACATGCAGACTGCACACACACTGCCCCATTTACTGTGCACACAATCTCACTATCACACACACTGCCCCATTTACTGTGCACAGTCTCATTATCACACACATGGCACCATTTACTGTGCACACAGTCTCATTGACTCTACACATATCCTGCTTCACCGCCTAATTTATTCAATATAAAAACTTTTTACCAACTCTTTACACACTATTTTATTGACTTCCATGAATGTCTGCTAAATATTGTTGTTATTATTATTATTCCTTTCACAATTATGTTTTCTACAAGGCTCACTGTTGCAAATGTGTTCACTGTGCTGTAGGTAGGATTAAAGTCCATGGAGCAGAACAGCGATGCTGCTTTAGATCCTGTGGACAGTCCATTCCATCCTTGCTGAGAGAATGTTTGTCTCTGAGCATGGAGTATGTCACAGCCAGGCATCCTGCAGCCTGAAACAGCCAGCACTGGAGACAGAAAGACTTTCTATTTTTACAGTACAATGCCTTTTGCTGCAGATTTTTCATATAGATAGGGGATGTAGACCCAGACTATGTAGAGTCCTCCTGTCCAACTTACTTTGGGTCCAGCTCAGCCAGCTACAACACATCCCGCCATATTTAAGCTGCTGCTTCTGGCGCTCATAAAGTATAATTAATACGAAACAACAATCGTTTTAATTTCCTTTGCTTTCAGGACAACCTCAGAACCCCAAACCACCACCATTAGCTGTTTGTTATTCATTCATCTCTTTCTTGTCAACACTTAACCTTGGACACCTCCTCAAGGTCGCCCACTCCTCCCCTGGGAGGCATTAGAAACCACAAGCTCTGGAGAGCGAGGGATGGAGACAAATGAGGGGAAAGAGAGAGAGAACTGAACTGAGGCTGAGTGGGGCAGTGGAGAGTGCCGTCAGGAGACAGGAAAGGATGGAGCAGGGACATAGGAGTGAGGGAGGGATGTGGGAATGAGGGAGAGGGGGAGAACGGCACCATACTGGGCTTACAGGGCTGGCCTTCCCTTTTGGAGACATGTGTCTGGATACCCTGAGAGGGTTGATCAAGGAGTGCAGTGACATCACACAGCATGGTGACTCTTCCTCAGGAGACAGCGATGGCATGCTTTTCATTCCTTCAGTCTATTATATTATTTTTTAAAGATTTTGTTTCAGATTTGTTCCCATTTTCTCCCAATTTAATAGTCAATTACACCTTCTCTTTTTCATGTCAATCCCCCCTCGTATTGTGAGTTCACTGTCATAGCCCTGAGACCGGCAGTGCCAAAGGCGATGTACCGCCTGCTCCGAGACGGCACTCGCCAAGCCGACGACCGTAACTCTGGTACACAGAGCCACTCCTATACGCAGCGAACTCATATCGGCTTCCCTCCTCCCTCCCAGGGGCGGACAGTCAATTGCCGCCCCCTAGTGGCACTCCCGTGCCGATACTGGCATGCCTTCAATCTATTACTGTATTAAGATGTGTCGCAACCCAATGGCATTTAGAGTTGCCAGAATCTGGGCTCCCCCTGAATGCAGATCAATCAGAGAGAGGAACAGAACAGAACAGAACAAAATGAAAAAAAGGCATAGAATAGAACGGTTTCTTGTGGCACTATCAATAATGCAGGATAGAGATATACCACATAGAGTTTATATAGTATCATAAAGCTCTGGGTTCTGTGTGCAGAAGCCAATGGTTCTCTGCAGAGTGGCAAAGCGATACTGTGTGTGTGTGTGTGTGCCTCTTCTCTTTGGCTGCATGGCTGAGTGACATGTCGCTCTGGGCCTGATCAATAATGCAGGAGCCTTGCAGGCAACAATGGAGCCGTGCGCTGCCGTGGAGACGAAGTGGCCCGGCGTTATCGAGGCCTCACCTTTGGACAGGACAATGTGGGCTCTGGAAGGGAGCGTGTCTTTGCGGGAGTCCGTTTCCGACCAACGCACATTCATCCCAACCACATCGCAAGACAGGAAATCAATGCTGGGGCTGAAAGAGGTGTGATCAGATCAACCCCAGTGGGCACTGCACGCTTAGTCTCTCCTGTGCGTGTCATTCGGGGAATCATCAGCATATTTCAAAACTCATGAGAGATCAAATACAAAGAGAATGAAGTGGAATAAGTGAAAATGGGGAGAATGAGAGGGACGAGAGACTGATGGAAGAGCGAGGGAATGTGGGGGAAAGTAGGGTTGAGGGGAAGGGGAACTGTGATAGAGAAAGTGAGAGTGGAGAGATGAGGGGTGCAGATGAAAAGATTGTGCTGCCTGCTGCAGTGGTCTTTTATTGCTGACAGAGCTTTTTTCAGACTTTCATTTCACCTTCAGTTCTTCTCTCCATATGGCCCTGTGACTCATCATGTCCCAAAAGTAACCCCCCCACTCACTCACTCACTCACACACACACACACACACACACACACACACACACACACACACACAAACACTCACACACACACTACAACACACACACACACACACACACACACACACACACACACAAACACACACACACACACACACACAAACACTCACACACACACTCACACAACACACACACATACACACACGCATACACACACTCATGTACACACAGATGTGTGCAAATGAAAACACACACACGTAAGCATATACACACACACACACACAAACTCACATACTTCAATCACATATACACACATGCAGGCCCACTCTCTCCCCCCCACACACACAAACAGTCTACAAACAAGCAGGAAACTACAGAAGCTGATTGAACGATCACATAACTCAACATATATGACTGATCCTCCATTTCCAGCCGGATCAAATGCCAGCACAGACTAGATGGTGTCAGCAAATCCTGTTCGTACAAAGCTCTGCTGATAACACAGAGCAGCTCTTCCAGACCTCAGAGATTAATCCCACTCTCTTTCTGTCCCGTTGTGGGACTGATAAGATCACCGCTCTCCCCCCTTTCCCCTCATCGATGGTGCAGTGTGCGCACCTGTATCCCTTCCTGTCCACCCCTACCCACCTTCCCCACCCCCCACCATACCCCCACCTCTCCTCCCTCCCGGCGTGGCACTGTATCTGCATCACCTCTTCCCCTCCCTGCTCCCTCCTTATAGAAATTCAATAGAAGAACAAGGACAAGAGAGAGGAGCTACAGATTCCAGTAAATCAACGCAGAGTCCATTACAGGCGAGTGGCAGAGGAGGCTCTGCACATCCCCCCCCTCCCTGGCCCTCCCTGGCCCCAGGGGGCCAGAGATGTTAACATGCAGGCTCGTGTTTCACACAGGAGAGCCGGCCAAGAGCATTATGTGTCCAGAGCCTTTCTGAAAGGAATACCTAAGAGCATCCCTTAGTGGACGTGGCTCCTGCCTCCTCCTCTGTTCAATGGCCTTTGCTCATATCGCCCCCCACCGACTGATTCCAGATCAGCGCTCCCGCGGTCGAGGAGCCCGTAACTGCACTGAAATTGCCCAGGAGCGACCCCCTGTTGCCCAGGCGATGAAGAGCACCCAGTCCATGTGCCTCTGAGAGCTGTGCCAGGGACTAGGACCAACCTGGCAATGTGGAGTCAAGCTAATTAAGAGGCAATTTGCAGTAAAGCTCATTACGGAACAGTTGGTAATTGACTTAGCGAGGGATGTAAACTCATTTTCTCAGTATCGCTCGCCTGGTGATGGAGCTCACTTCAGAATCACAATGCGTTCCCAAGGGCTCCCGCACACCGGCTGTGTGACAGCCTCACTGCCAGCCTTTCATTCTCCCACATTAACTCTGACACAGACGAGGAGTTCTCTGCCCATAATGCTTTGTGTTAAACTTGCAATAAAGATGGGGGCCACCGGGCAGCGACATGTGACGTTCATACTAAGGAGCCACTCAGCACTACTTTTCCTATCTAAGGGGAAAAATTAAAAAAATGTAAACGTACACTATATGGCCAAAAGTCAGTGGACACCCCTACTAATTATTGAGTTCAGGTGTTTCAGCCACACCCATTGCCAACAGGTGCATAGAATCCAGCACATAGTCATGCAATCTCCACAGACAAACATTTAGAATTCAGAATGGTTCGTAAAGAGCTCAGTGACTTTAAACGCAGCACTGTCATAGGATGCCACCTTTGCCACAAGTCAGTTCATGAAATTTCTGCCCTATTAGATGTGCCCCGGTCAACTGTAAGTGCTATTATTGTGAAGTGGAAGCGCCTAGGAGCAACAACAGCTCGGCCACGAAGTGGTAGACCACGCAAACTCACAGAGCGGGGCCGACAAGTGCTGAAGCACATAACGCGTAAAAATCGCCTATCATCTGCTGCATCACTCACTACAGAGTACCAAACTGTCTCTGGAAGCACCATCAGCACAAGAATTGTGCGTCGGGAGCTTAATGGAATGGGTTTCCATGGCCGAGCAGCTGCACACAAGCCTCACATCACCATGCGCAATGCCAAGCATCGGCTGGAGTGGTGTAAAGCATGCCGCAACTGGACTCTGGAGCAGTGGAAACATGTTCTTTGGAGTGATGAATCACGCTTCACTATCTGGCAGTCTGATGGACGAATCTGGTTTTGGCGGATGCCAGGAGAACGCTACCTTCCGGAATGCATAGTGCCTACTGTAAAGTTTGGTGGAGGAGGGATAATGGTCTGGGGCTGTTTCTCAGGGTTTGAGATAGGCCCCTTAGTTCCAGTGAAGGGTATTCTTAATGCTACAGGATACGAAGACATCTTAGCTAATTGGGCGCTTCCAACTTTGTGGCAACAGTTTGGGGAAGGCCCTTTGCTGTTCCAGCATGACTGTGCCCCTGTGCACAAAGCGAGGTCCATAAAGACATGGTTAGACGAGTTTGGTGTGGAGGAACTCGATTGGCCTGCACAGAGCCCTGACCTCAACCCCATTGAACACCTTTGGGAGGAATTAGAATGCCGATTGCGAGCCAGGCCTTCTCGTCCAACATCAGTGCCTGACCTCACAGATGCTCTTTTGGCTGAATGGGCACAAATTCCCACAAACACACTCCAAAATCTTGTGGAAAGCCTTCCCAGAAGAGTGGCAGCTGTCATAGCCGCAAAGGGGGGTCCAACTCCATATTAATGCCCATGGTTTTAGAATGGGATGTCCAACAAGCTCATATAGGTGTGATGGTCAGGTGTCCACTGACTTTTGGCCATATAGTGTAAATGCTTTACCCTCAATTCAATTGTTAATCAAGCCCTGGGACTTGCTGTCAAGGAATACACAGACACTGGGCTTCACTTCGTGTTCCACACACAGGCCATGGGAAATGTGAGGAACCCAATGCTAGCAGCTATTAATGTGAGCCCCACTCCACAAGCGCCACCTGCACAACTTAGCGTTTTGACACAAATTATGACTGCTTGTTTGGGTCTAATGTACTGACTGTGTAATTGGCAGGGGTGGGAGGATATGAAAGAACATGTAACAGACATGCTACAGTGCTGTACATGAGAGTAATTTGGGGGCGGGGGGCTCCAGGTTGAGGGAATACTGCAGTGCAGCTGTAGATGGTGGAGGAGTAAACTCTGCTGGCAGGTGCAGCTGCGCACCCAGTGCAGCAATCTCACTTCCTGTGGGACGAACACGGCCGCTGCCCTCCCCTCTTGGCAGGGCCTCGGAAAGCGCTGTTTTTAAACCAGAGGAGGAGCGGAGAGGAATGAGATCTTTGGCAATATCAACCTCTCGTATTTGTTTTCTCAAATGTATCCCTTGCAATCAGCCGTTTGTCTGTTGCTGCACTTTGCAAAGTGCTCCAATGCTATTTTCTGTTGGGAGACTGGCATCGCGCTAAATAAAATGTGATTTATTGATGGATTGATCTGGACTCTGTAAATCCATGGCTGACCCCCCTGATCTTGCTAAACAGCAGGTTTGGGAAAGAGTTCTGCAGTGAATTGTGAACCCTCGTTCTTATTAGATTTGCCCATAAATATTTGATGACTCCTGCTTCAGTCTCTTGCGCGTTCAGTGAGGATTCAATCTGCTGCAAGGTTAGTCAAGGTCGGGCAGCACTGCTGTCACTCCAGACTGTTTACATCACTTCCTGCTGAGGGGCGGGACCATGAGGGAGGGATTCAGGGACCGTGAAACGCCCTTAGTGCTCAAGATCGTGTTTCATTTTTTTTATGTAAGTCTTCACACAGACTGAACCAATGTAAGTGAGGTGTGTGAGATGTGGATTACAACCGCATGTGTGTGCTTAGGCTTGGCCACAGGGTGTGTGTGAAGCGTCAGTAGCAGTAGCCTAGCAGTAGTGAACAGCTAGTAGTTAGTGCATGCCGCATGCTTGCCTGGTTGCTGGCTAGCCCTGATTTGGGTGAAAAGAAGAGCAGAGTGCATAAGCCTCCTCCTGTTACGACTGATACTGATTGGACCCAAATGCAGACACAGACACAGAGGATGAGGTAAAGTAGGGTATTTATTAGACACAGGGACTGGTGCAGGGAATCGATGATGAGGGCAGACAAAGGAGGCAGGCGGAACAGGGAAGGAAGAGGGCAGGCAGAGATGCGGCCAGGCTGGTGAGCGGGCAGGCAGGCAGGGAGGTAGGCGATGATGAGGGCAGATGAAGGAGGCAAGCGGAACAGGCAGGAAAGCTGGTAGCAGAGAAGCAGGCTGGCTGGTCCACGGGCAGGCAGGCAGAGGGGTAGGCGATGATGAGGGCAGATGAAGGAGGCAGGCGAAACAGGCAGGGAAGCGGGCAGCAGAGAAGTGGGCTGGCTGGTCCGCGGGCAGGCAGGCAGGATGACAAGCGAGCAAACAAGCAAAACAAGCAGGCGAGAAGTGAACCTGAACACGGGTAAAAAATTAAAACACATATAACTGACGAGGAAAATAAACACAGAGGCAAAATCGTGGTTAAAGAGAAGTCTAGAGTCTTGTAGCTACCACTGAAGCAGAGACAACGATCTGACGGTGAATGAATGAGAAACTGGGGTTGATATACACTGCAGGGCTGATGATAATTGATGGCAGGTGAGTAGGCAGCGCAGGTGTAGTAGATCCATGAAATCAGGAGGGAGCCGGAGAATGCCGAGGAGGAAAGCCACGCCCACATCATTCACGGACAAACACAAAACTGACAGGGAGAACAGGAACACAAGGAAAAGGGAAGGGAAAATGCGAGGAAACATAAAAAATAAACAAAGTAGCGGCTGTGGCCGTAACACCTCCTGCCAGTATGCAGCCTCTCCACCACCAAAACTCCATGGGGCAACACATGGTAACTGTGATCCTGCGCTCCCAGGCTAAACTACAGGGGATCTCGGAGCAGCAGGGGTCCCCAGAGATGCTGTGTGCAGGCCCACTGGCGAATGGACACACCCTGGTACCTGTCAACCTCTTCCCCAGCTATGAGTTAAATAGCACACTGGGCAGGTGGGGCTCAATAGCCTTGGGTGGTGACTCACCCAGAAGAAGGACACTCTGAATAATAAGCCTACAGCGCTGCAGTTGCCACAGCCGTCTCAGCCTGCTGAGCCACTGTGGAGAAAAGCCAGCGCCTAAAGAGTGTGATTGGTGCGCATGAGCTGATCTACACTTTGAACACATTTCTGTGCAGGTGGGAAGAAGCACGTCACATGTAGCGCATTACAACCAAACTCTGAAATACATTTTTGTATTTGATTCTTTTTTTTCAGATATGTAGAGGGCTTGTCGTGATGATCAGGAACGAACCCAAACGCAGACACGGAAGGTTAGGATGGAGAGTGAAAATTTAATAATAATAATTATACAAGTGATGACAGAGGTAGTAGAGACGATGGGCTGGATTCTGGAAGGGATGCACAGGAGGGCAGATAGGAGGAGGGAACCGGGGAGGCAGCGAAGCGTGCAGGCAGGCAGGGCTGGCAGGATGAACAGAGCTGGCAGACGGATGAGTAATGGACCTGAACACGAGGGGGAAACGACAAGAACAAGGGTAAACATACAAAACACGCAACACGGAGAGAACAGTAAACACAGCGTAGGAAACAAGTAACAGGAGTCAGCTTCTACCGAGTAGAGGAAACAACGATCTGACGAAGAGTGACTGGAAAACCGGGGTAGATATACTGCAGGGCTGATGGAAATGATGGGAAGCAGGTGTGCCGGAATGGATGACGGAATTGGCAACAGGTGAACATGATGGGGAGTAATGAGGGAATGATAATAGAATAATTGAAAATAATAAAACAATTAACACAACAATCACAAGGGAGGAACAAGACAACGGAAAAACGAGACAGGAACATCGGGAATATGACAGTACCCCCCCCTCAACGGATGCCTCTGGGCATCTGAACAGGGTGGTTAGGGTGAGACAGGTGGAAGTCCCGAATGAGGGAAGGGTCCAGAATAAGGGCGCGGGACACCCAACTGCGTTCTTCCGGACCATAACCCTCCCAGTCGACCAGATACTGGAATCCACGACCTCGACGGCGTGCATCCAGCAATCGCCGGACGGTGTAGGCCGGGTGGTCGTCGATGATCCGGGGGGGTGGAGGGGCGACGGCAGGAGGGCAGAGTGGGCTATTGGAGACCGGTTTAATGAGAGAGACATGGAAGGAGGGGTGGATCCTCATGGAGGCCGGAAGTCGAAGCTTGACCACAGAGGGATTAATAACAGAGTCAATGGGGAAGGGACCAATGTAGCGGGGTGTGAACTTGCGGGAAGTAGTGTGAAGGGGAAGATCCTTGGTGGAGAGCCAAACCTCCTGACCCGGTTGGTAGATGGGCGCCGGGGTGCGATGGCGGTCGGCGAAGCGCCGGTTCCGATCAGTGGATCTAAGCAGGGCAGTGTGGGTGAGCTCCCAGGTCCTGCGACAGCGATCCAGGTGGGCCTGGACCGAGGGAACTGCCAGTTCCTCCTCCTGGACAGGGAAGAGAGGGGGTTGGTAACCAAGGGAAGCCTCGAAGGGAGACAGACCTGTGGACGCGCTGGTCAACGAGTTGTGAGCGTACTCGATCCAGGGAAGTTGAGTGCTCCAGGCAGAGGGATCTTCTGAGGTGATAACACGGAGAGACGTTCCCAGGTCTTGATTGGCGCGCTCTGTCTGGCCGTTAGTCTGGGGGTGAAAACCAGAGGACAGGCTTACCGAGGCTCCAAGAGCGGCACAGAAGGTTTTCCAGACGTGGGAGGTGAACTGGGGTCCGCGGTCGGAGACGATGTCCAGGGGAATGCCGTGCAGGCGGAAGACGTGGAGGCAGAGAAGGTCCGCTGTTTCAGAGGCAGTGGGGAGTTTGGGAAGAGCAACAAAGTGCACGGCTTTAGAGAAGCGGTCGACGATGGTGAGGACCACGGTGTTACCTTTAGACGGGGGGAGACCGGTGACAAAATCCAGGGCGATGTGGGACCAAGGGCGACCAGGAACAGGTAGGGGACGGAGCAAGCCAGCAGGAGGTTGGTGAGTAGCCTTGGACCGGGAACACAAGGGGCAGGCGAGCACAAAAGAGCGGGTGTCGACATCGATGGTGGACCACCAGAAGTGCCGCTTGAGCAGGCTCAGGGTGCGGCTGATGCCAGGATGACAAGCAAACCGGGAGGTGTGAACCCACTGAAGGACCTGAGATCGGACGGGGTCTGGGACGAAGAGTCGGTTCGGAGGGCCGGTACCTGGATCCGGATGGGTCTGCTGGGCGTCACGGACAACCGACTCGATCTGCCAGGAGACAGCGGCCACCACACAGGACGGAGGAAGGATAGTCTCAGGAGTAACGGGAAACACCTCGGGGACATGGAGACGGGAAAGGGCATCGGGTTTCACATTTTTGGAACCAGGACGAAAAGTCAGGTTAAAATTGAAACGCCCGAAGAAACAGGGCCCAGCGGGCCTGGCGAGAGTTCAGACGTTTGGCCGTTTGGATGTACTCCAGGTTGCGGTGGTCAGTCCAGACGATAAACGGCTGCTCGGAACCCTCAAGCCAGTGGCGCCATTCCTCAAGGGCGAGCTTGACCGCCAGGAGTTCACGGTTCCCGACATCATAATTACGCTCGGCAGGGGACAAGCGACGGGAAAAAAAAAAGCACAAGGGTGGAGTTTCTGGTCCAGGGTCGAGCGTTGGGATAACACCGCTCCCACCCCGGTGTCGGAGGCATCAGCCTCGACCACAAACTGGCGAGAAGGATCTGGTAAAATGAGGATGGGTGCGGAGGTGAAGCGCCTCTTTAGCTCCGCAAATGCGTCGTCCGCTTCGAGGACCAGACGAAACGGGTAAGGGAGGAGGTGAGACGAGTGAGGGGAGCGGCAACCCGACTGTAATCCCTGATGAAGCGACGGTAAAAATTAGCAAAGCCCAGGAAGCGTTGTAGCAGCTTCACAGAGGTGGGTTTAGGCCAAGTCACCACCGCCTGGATCTTTTCGGGGTCCGTCCTAACCTGACCGCTCTCAATGATGTAACCCAGGAAGGAAACAGAGTGAACATGAAAATCGCATTTCTCCGCTTTCACAAATAATTTGTTTTCTAAAAGTCTTTGGAGAACCTGGCGGACATGCTGGACGTGCTCCTCGAGACTGCGGGAAAAAATAAGGATATCGTCCAAATAAACAAAAACAGAGCGGTTTAAGAAGTCCCGGAGAACGTCATTGATGAGCGCCTGGAAAACGGCGGGAGCATTAGTAAGCCCAAAGGCCATGACCAGGTATTCAAAGTGGCCGAGGGGGGTGTTGAAAGCAGTCTTCCACTCATCGCCCTCACGAACCCTCACCAAGTGGTAGGCGTTGCGGAGATCCAATTTTGAAAAAATGACGGCACCTTGAAGTGGCTCGAAAGCTGAGCTGATGAGCGGTAGGGGGTATTTGTTCTTAATAGTGATGTTATTGAGGCCACGGTAATCGATGCAGGGACGAAGGGACTTGTCCTTTTTGGCCACAAAGAAAAATCCGGCACCAACAGGGGACGAAGAAGGCCTGATGAGACCCGCGGCGAGAGAATCGCGGATGTAGCGCTCCATGGCCTCCCTCTCTGGACGGGACAGGTTGAAGAGGCGGCTGGAAGGCAGGGGAGCCCCGGGAAGGAGATCAATGGCACAGTCATAAGGTCGGTGTGGAGGCAGGGAAAGGGCGCGTTGCTTGCTGAACACCTCGACGAGGTCATGATAAGCAGGAGGGATGGAGGAGAGATTGGGAGGTTCAGCGGTGGGCGTAGGAGCCTCAGGTAGAGCAGGAGCAGAAGCAGACAGCAAGCAAGATGAGTGACAGGAGGGACTCCAGTTGGTAACTCGACTATTGATCCAGTCGAATTGGGGGTTGTGTGCCACCAACCAAGGCTGGCCGAGGACCAGGGGAGCGTGGGGTGAGGAGAGGACGTGAAACTGGAGGGTCTCGTGGTGATTACCGGAGAGGGTGAGGTGAAGGGGTACGGTGCGGTGGGTAACTTGAGCGAGGAGCTTGCCGTTGAGAGCGTTGGCATTCAGAGGAGTCGTGAGGGGTTCCAACGCAATGCCAGCTTGGGTAACGAGGTTGGAATCCAGGAAGTTCTCGTCCGATCCGGAGTCGATTAATGCAGACAAGGGCAGGGACTGCTGATTCCAGGACAACACGGCGTTGAGCTGCATATGAGGTCGCGGAGTAGGTGGGGTGGTAGAACGACTCGCCAGGACCCCCAGAATCACTGGCGAGCCTCCTCTTTTGGTCGAAGGGAGCAGGAAGACAGGAAGTGCCCAGACTGACCGCAGTAGATGCAGGATCCCGATTGCACCCTCCGGAGACGCTCAGCTGGTGAGAGACGAGCCCGACCCAGTTGCATGGGAACCTCTTTGGAGACGGCTGAAGTGGAGACAAGGCTGGGAAGAGAGGCAGCAGGGGGTTCAGGTCTCGATCTAGGAGGGTAGAGAGGAGAGCCACGGGAAGAGGAGATGGAGGAGGAACGACGGACAGCTCTTTCCCGGTAACGCTCGCGGAGGCGGTTATCCAGTCTAATGACCAGGGAAATGAGGTCGTCGAGACTTGATGGGTCATCCCTGGCAGCCAACTCATCTTTCAAAGAGTCGCTGAGACCGTGCCGAAAAGCCCCTTGGAGCGCCCGGTCGTTCCAACCGGACTCCGCTGCAGTGATGCGGAACTCCACCGCGAAGTCGGCCACAGAACGGGCACCCTGGCGAATGGTGAACAACCGTTGATTAACGTCCGTACCTCGGACGGGGTGGTCGAAGACATTCCTTAATTCCGACATGAAGCGGGAGTAGGAGGTGAAACAAGAGGAACTGCTCCCCCACAAGGCGGACGCCCATGCCAGCGCATCCCCCTTGAGCAACCCCATTACATAGGCGATGCGGGACCCATCGGTGGAATACGAGGTGGGCTGCTGCTCGAAAACCAGGGAGCATTGGATGAGGAAGGCGCGGCACATACCCAGGTCTCCGGCATAACGATCCGGAGCAGGAACGTGAGGCTCCTTGTGCAGGAAGACTGGCGGATCCGGGGGTGAAGCGACGATAGGAGGGAAGCCTTGGGCAGCGAGTTGTGAAGACAAGTCTTGTATCTGATTCTTACTCTCCTTTACGCTGGCGGAGAGGTCGTGCAGTGCTACCATCAGCTCCTGGAGGGATTGAGCCTGTTGGCCGATAAGAACGCCCTGTAGGGACATGGCTTGGCGGAGCTGGTTCGTGTCCGCTGGGTCCATGCTTGGTCAGATCGTTCTGTCGTGATGATCAGGAACGAACCCAAACGCAGACACGGAAGGTTAGGATGGAGAGTGAAAATTTAATAATAATAATATACAAGTGATGACAGAGGTAGTAGAGACGATGGGCTGGATTCTGGAAGGGATGCACAGGAGGGCAGATAGGAGGAGGGAACCGGGGAGGCAGCGAAGCGTGCAGGCAGGCAGGGCTGGCAGGATGAACAGAGCTGGCAGACGGATGAGTAATGGACCTGAACACGAGGGGGAAACGACAAGAACAAGGGTAAACATACAAAACACGCAACACGGAGAGAACAGTAAACACAGCGTAGGAAAAACAAGTAACAGGAGTCAGCTTCTACCGAGTAGAGGAAACAACGATCTGACGAAGAGTGACTGGAAAACCGGGGTAGATATACTGCAGGGCTGATGGAAATGATGGGAAGCAGGTGTGCCGGAATGGATGAGAATTGGCAACAGGTGAACATGATGGGGAGTAATGAGGGAATGATAATAGAATAATTGAAAATAATAAAACAATTAACACAACAATCACAAGGGAGGAACAAGACAACGGAAAAACGAGACAGGAACATCGGGAATATGACAGCATGTGGCTCGGCATGACACACCTCTATGGCCTGAATTTTAAGCCCATTGGCCCATTATGACACAATAACAAGTGGTAAATCCTCCATTTCAGGAGCCGAAAAGACAGGGAGCATCACACGGGAATCAAGGCCAGGTACTGTAATAGAAACAAAAGGATTTCAATGTCTAAATATGTGTCCATGAAGTCAGGGAAAGAGAGCTGATGTGAACTCAAAAGTTGTGATTTGCTGAGTTAATTAATTTGTGCTGGATATGCTAAATGAAGGCATAATTGTCTGGACTGAATCTTCTGCCAGGCTACAGTGGTTAACAGCCCCCAGTGTATAGGGGTTCAGTGTATAGGGGTTCCCAGGTATTGTATCCAGCTAAAGCACTGGTTCTCAGTATAGTGATATGCCCCCTGGCCCAGATGCAATTCCTGACAATACCATTCCAAATTGTTACTGTAAATCCCAAAAGGGGTCTCAGAGCTGGCTAAGACATTGTCCAAAGTGGGAGGGTTTCTATCAGCAATAGTGACCCCTCTGGTCGATTGGGTGTCTGCAATCTACCTGCGCCAGCTGCATATGTGGTGCAATCCTCCGGTATATTGACTGCACTGATCAGTTGGTGGACTGCAGAATGAAAAGAAGCAGCAGCTGGCTTCATTCAACAAGCATACTAGTGTGTGCTCTCCTAAATTGAAGGAGGACATGTGGGATGTGCCTAGAAATAAAACTGGGAATACCGAAATATGAGAACTGTAAAACAATTAAAATTAAAATGTTAAAATTGCTAAAAGGTACTGAGCACTAAAGCTACAGTGTATAAACATCTCCCACATTAGATATATGGGGGAAATGTTAATCTTTTACAGTAAGAAGGGTGCAAAAACCCTATGGGTTTGACCCAGGAGCTTAAGGTGCCCAGGAATCATAGAAGACAAACAGACTCAGCACTAGTCTTAGGCTCAAAGGCAGATACACTGACCACATTTACATGGAATATTCCTGTGAGAACACACAAAAATGTTAGAATTCAACAACTCACATTAAATAATTTGAATAAGGCATTTTTCCAAATGTGAATATTCTGGGGGTGGGGATGTTGTGGTAATATTCCATTTAATTGAGGAGCATTAGCCAATGAAAGGTACTTTTCTGAATTATTAGTACATTTTGATGCAAGTGCATACGCATTGTAGCTGGAATAGGGTTGTGGGGTTTCCACACAACCAAGTTTAATAACCCAACAACACACAAGCCATTCAATGGGTACAAAAAGGAGTTTATTGGGTAAAAAGTCACGGAGATGGAGAGGGGAAAAACACAGCAAACGAGTCCGTAATCCATATTCGTTGTCGTGTTTTGTATTCCAAGGTCGCAGGCACATTCAGGTTCTCATCCAATTCTGTTCAACAATACTCCAGTGGTTATCCAGTCGGTCCAGGTCATAGACAAATAGTTTTTAAAAACTGTTTACTTTCACTTTTTTCCCAACAACTCTCCATGCTTTTCCCTTGAGGTACTTTGCACCTTGGCTATGGGCAACGCCCCCTCTTTTATTTCCGAGCAGTTAGCTGTTAAAAGTTTCCCGGTGCGTCTTATTTCCCCCGGGCCTCCCAATACGGTCTGGGGGTGGAGCCAGCGTGTCGGTATGTACCTCCCCTCAATAACTTTATACAAGCCACAGCATGTATAAATTGCACATAATGCCAGATGCGAAATTTCATTCCGTGATTCATTAAGCAAGTAGCTGGCAGGCTAGTAACTAGCAGGCTGAAAGGGTGAGTTAAACCTGTTTGCCTTTCAAAATGCTCCTGAAGACGCCAGCTTTAGATGAACGGGTTTGGTAGTGTTGTTTCAGAGATACAAGCTTCAAGTTCTTGTCCTCTGTTGCACTGAATGTTATACTTTATGACTATTTGATAACTGAACAAAAATGAAAGCACTGCTGTCTGCTCCATATGCATGGACGCCACCTCACGTGCTGACATCGCTGTTGATATTTGAATACCTATCTGTGAACCGGAGCTGTTAATGAAATGCCATCAAACACATGTGTGTAGAGAGTTTATTCATGAATGCACACAGAATTTCTGAGTACACTGACTATTGCTTGCATATTAGCTCAGTGGTGGGTTATACCTCAAGTGGATTTATTCATGACGTGTAATCAAATTATGAAAATGACCCTGTGTTAACAAGACTCTTTCCTTGGCATTATTCTGTTCCTGAGCAGTTGCTATCTGGATGTCCTGTAAACAACATGCTCGTCATTTCCCTTGCAGATAAGGTATTCTCTATTGAGTACCACACATCCCAGAATTGAGTTTATTTCTCCACACTGCATGAATGAGACATAATCAAAAAGAGCAATTTGCAGGGTAATACAACAGGAGGTAAATTACAAGGTTCCCGCCATGCTGATAACTGCAACTATTCCGCAAGGGTTTACAGCCTCTGTCAGTACGATACTCACTACAATACATTACAGACTTCATCACTGTTCTTTTCACTGGTGTTCCACTCCAAGCCTTGAGTGGGTGCACAGGCGACCTTCGACCTCTGACCTGTAGGCTAATCTGTACATAAACAGAGCTCACATTAATGTACCCAGTCATGTTTTTTTTCAATGCATATATCCTGCTCCATGCAAAGGATCCTGGGAGCAAGCAAACACTACAGTGACATTCAGTCCCTATTGGCTCACTAATCCTACAAGGCCCTCCCTGTGTGTAAAGAATATGTAACTCAATTATATTATATGTATAATAAAGTCAATCATATTAACTCAATATATACTCGGTCTGAAAACGTCTGGGCACAAACAGACATGAGGTTCAGTTTTGCATTCCGTAGTGTTAAACTGCTGTTCAGTTTAATCTTTGTTAACACGTCAAGGAAAAGCTGTAGCTGACCAAAATGTCTCCTACATGATGACACCTCACATCCCATCAGAAATGGAATTGTTATAGATGCAGGCATAACATGCCCCCTTATCTCTAGCTCATAAGCCATACCCATCATTCTCCAATAAGTATTAGCCAAACAGCCCACTGAATGGCAACCAGTTCCACCAGTAATATGATCATGTGGCATGATTAAGGTCATCCTTTCTGATCCTCAAGGCGTCGTTGTAGGCACTCCATTTTCAGTATTTAGTGGCAAATACTCAAATGAACATGGCCAATTGCACAATTAAGTGCCAATCTGAGTGTTAGTGCAAGGGCCCAAGTCTACAAATTGACATTGTTTCAGAGAGTGGAGCATCCCAACAATAACAATTTTGTTCTTTATATTTGTATTTTGCCTTTAAGCTGTCAATATCCACCCACTCATTTCAACATAGCAGTTTCTTTGCTCCAGGACGGGCATTATATGTCCTACAGATGTGTCAACAGACATATTTTCACAATTGAAAGCAGTAGCCTACTTACAAATCAATCAGTATGATTACGGGTGAGTGTGTGCAATGCCAACTGCTGACTAGTCTACTACAGTGTAATAGGCACCTCATTTGTGGTAATTGAATGATTACTTGAGATTGTAATGCGTTGATTGCTTAACAAGTAACTTCAGAAAGTCCTCCATCGGCCTCTTGGTGTTAGAGTAGGAACTGCTAACAAAGGTGGCGAAAAATGCATGCCTTTAGGCATGATCCAGGGGTATAATTGATACTACTTCCCTCCATATATGCTGAAATTGTTCTATGGTTCTAGCCAATGGGTTATCCTTTACAAGAATATAAGGTCTCCTTTGGTTTGCATTTACTATCTTGAATGTGCTATGCGCTCATCGTGATGCTAATGAAGACGCACGTGATTGAATAGAGTGCAAGATCATTGAGGCCACGATTACCCAACACCAACTTCGCTGGATTGAGCATGTCATCAGGATGCCTCAAGAGCGACTGTCCTGGAAGATTTTGTACGGCCAGTTACACTCAGGCTGTCGGTCAGCAGGAGCACAAAAGATGCGCTACATGGACCAGCTGAAAACGCTGCTGAAGAAGTGTGACGTCAAACCTTGAGGATGCTGCTGTCGACCGCAACACATGGCAGCAGCTCTGCCAGCCAGGTGTACAGAGGCCGGAGGAAGAGAGAACCACCAGGAGACAGCAAAAGTGACTGAGGAGGCACACAACCATAACAGCCAACACAAACCCTGATTACACACACCCCACCTGCAGTAAAATATGTGGTTCTCGGATTGACTCTTTAGCCAACAGAGAACTCACTGTTAAATTAAAAAGTGGAAGCCATCATCGTATTCAATGGGCTACCATAAACAAGCAAGTATGTGTGTCTGTCGTCAAGTGAAAACAGGGCATACGGCTTGTGAGGACTGATTGTCACAGCTTGCTTGTGGTGCTGCCTGGTGCATGCTGGGTATAGGCTGGTTCTCTCAAACACACTTGCAAATGACTGCACCTTAACAGAGCCCCTCTCTAATGAGCCCATAGCTCCATAAGGCTCACAGTGGCAGTGGGTATGGGCAAGGGGGTGCTAGGCTCTGGAGCAGATGATGCGATATAAAGTTAGGCCTTGGGGCTGCACGGTGCATGGTGCACACTGTGATGCTCAGCTCTCCCTTGGGTGATGTCATTAATGTCCCTGCCGATGACATCACCCAAATGTACTTATCCATTCTCTTTGTTCCTTTCATTAATCATGTCAGGAGCAGGAGGTTGAATGTCAGAGGGCAGAGGTGAGACTGGAGTCTCATTACTGGAGCAGTCTGGCTCTCACAGCCACCTGCCCAAATGTTAAACCAGCTCTAGCTTCAAAAGAACAAGAGCGAGAGAGAGACAAATCCAAAGCAGGTAATGAAAGAACACTTAATTCCGAGGGATTGGATGAGAAAGCCTTCTAATAGGCCGTGGTTTTGGAGGACCGGCTCTAAAAGTGGCAGTGGGGGGAAGGCTCGGTCATAGCTCTCCACAGAGCTGATGGTAAGCAAGGCCATTGTGCAGACAGTAGGCGGCTTATCTGTGCCAGCGTGGCCAGAGTGTGCAGTGAATCTGTGCAGTCAGTGTGAAACACTCCTCTCCCCAAACCACTCCCATCCCCTCCCTCCTGCCCCCCCTCCATTGCCAGGCCTGACTGCCACCAGGCTCAGCAGCTGCACAGCTTGACCTGAGGGCAGAGACCGTGGACAAGCAGCCCCCGCCTCAACTTCCCCCTCAGGCCGTGGAGAATTTGCCAGCCACTCGACTGTGAAGCAGACTGGGCCACCACTTAGCAACGGCACCGCACCGACCAAAGGACCACTTAGCAACCACACCACTCTGGTGGAAGAGACTGGGAAAAGAGCACACCTGGCGTGCATGCCACACACACACACAAACACACACACACAGATGGAGACGGACACACCAAGGAAGTCACCTTGAGCTCCCAAGCCATCACTAAGAAGGGAAACAAGGCAGCCTCCCCAATTACACGTCTGGCCTTTCCTCTGCCTGTGCTTGGTCCTGTTAGGCCTGACAGTGACACAACCCTGCTCGAGGGGGAAGTGTGGGTTGCAGTAAAAGGGGGCGAGAGCAAGTACCCTGCAGGATAAAAGCAGAAAGCAGGACCCACAGAGGTAATGGAGAGGACCTGACCTGACACAGACAAATAAAGCCACAATGCCCTTTTCTGTTTTCCATGTAATCCTGCCTCAAAGTAATTTGGGCCGAAATACTATGTGTGTCTTTTTTCACTCTCTGATTGTGTGGGTTATCTAACTCTGTGCCATATTCCAGATTCAGGATTCATATGAAAGCTTTAAGTGAGTATTGCGGGCCTGAAATCCACAGCTCTTGCATTTCAGGAGCTGGTTGAGTTCAGTGTGGAGCAGACCATGAGCTCACAGACAGGGTGCAGAAGGTTGGCAATAAAGGCAGCCATCAGTAACAAAGTGCTCTGTCTGTGGCTGTGTAGACATCATTTTTTTGCTTTCTATGAGCAATTTTTTTTATTATTTTTCTCATAGTGAGCAATAGTTACAAAAGAGCTGGGTGGTGGGGGCAGGTGTATAAGACTGGCACTCTTTTATAAGCAAAACAAAGACTGCGAGACTACACATTACAAATAAGGTTGATTGTGTTGTGCACAGCACCTGATCAACTACTCAGTGTCATTTACACTAGTCAACTGGTCCTGTGTGACACGTCCAAAACTCAAATATCAGTAGTGCGCTACATGTCAGGAGTATCATTACAAGCAAACAAAAGAGCCCCTCATTACCACAGAGTTGCCATCCTAAACCTTGGGAAAAGATAGGAAATGATCAATTTCATTATGATGGAAATGACTATCTGTTAGTTATTGACTACTTTTCCAATTATCCAGAGATGGCTCTCTTGTCCAGTACCATGTCAAAAGCTGTGATTACTTACCTGAAGTCAATATTTTCTAGGCAGGGCATCCCTCTAATCAGTAGCAAAATATTTTAAATTAAAAATCAACCAAACTGGTTAGAATTAAAAGCAAACTCAGAAGTCAAGCCTGCCAAATAAAATGTGGGTATTGTGGGTATTGTCCCCAAAAAGCAGTGGCTCCAGGCATGTGGGCACATCCACACAATAAACACACTTCCACATCCATTTCCAAAAAGACATTATAACAGGGAATTCCCAAAAATACTGTATGGATGAAAGTATGTAATTCAGCTAGAGAGCCCCTCCCACACATTTTATCATCAGAAATGTTCATTTTGAACTGATGATAAGGAGCAAAATACACATTACATATAGGGCCTTCATGTAAAATGCATTAACTGGCAGGCCAGATTTTTTGAGGGTAAAAATATTTTCCCAAACAACCTCCCAATTTAGATTTACTCTGAAAGCATTGGGGCTCCATGTCCTTATCCAAAGTTATTTTGAGAAAGGTATATTTAGCATTTCTACATTTGTTACAGAGAAAAGAAGCAAGGCCCTGGGAGTATTAGTGGTGAAAGGTTCACGTGAGGACATATTCTTGAAGCCTGATGTACAAGAAATAGGAAGTACCAGAGAGAGAGTGGCATGTAGACATTGTTGATTAGTCTATGGCAAAGGCTCCGAACCCTAAATTGGTCACTTCCTTTAGAGCAATTAAAAACAGGGGGAGAAAATCTACCTGACCAGGCAAATGTCGGTGCCAGTGCATCCAAAATGGCACACTACAGTCTGGACAGACAGGGAATTGACCCTTCGCTAAACCACTCCCCCTTAGTTACTGTTGCTAAGTCCGTCAAGCTTTTGGAGCCAGCATGGCGCTCCCACTGACGCTAACTGCACTCCCTGGATAAATATTGTCCAATTTTTGGAAAATAGAAAAAGCGATTTCAGATTTCAGATTTGAGAATTCAAGATATCAGACAGAAAAAATTAAGAAAGAAGCAAAAGCCTACAGATCACAGAGTAAAAGTGAACCACTGCATCACCTGGCGATTGAGACAGAGGACAACGACATTAAGGAGCAACACTGTTCCTGTAAAGCTGGGTAGGTCTCTATTCACTATTACAATCATTAAAAAGCAAAAGCAGTAGGCCTATATAACGTTACATTCAGTAGTAGGCTAAGTTAGCTAGCATTAGCTAACTAACAACATTAGTAGCCTATAGTGTGCTGTAACGACATTACTGGTTAGCTCCACAGGTTTCTGCGCCCATCTCATCGGACTTATCCATACCCTGGACCTCTGTAAAGCAAAAATATCAGCAGTGTGTCAGCCCAGTCCTCCACAAGATTTGGGTACTGAAATACAAAGTGCTGAAATAGTAAAAAAATAGTATTACATTTTGACATCAAGGTAACGTTACCCACTTGGTTTTCTAGAGCTTGACTGTAACATCTTAACGTTAGCAAGCTGGCTGGATCACGAATAACAAAGCTAACATTTAGTCTAACTTTACCAACGTTGCAACCCGGAGCTGTATATCCAGACCGTAGCCACGTTAGCTTAGCTGGCTAACACTTTTCAGGATTTGATTTTGGTTTTGGAAAGGGAAAAAAACGTATATCTCCTTCCAACCTCTCCGGGTAATGAGTGTCACTGTTACAAGTGCCCCAGGCACAACGTTTAACCATAACTAGCTAAAAGTCCACAAAACCAGCTCGAAAATGAAGAAAATCTCAAACTTTTCCGTCAGAGTCAACGGAGTACCGCCATAAACTGTCGGACTTCTGTCGGAGCCTGTCCTATGCTGCGCTGTGATTGGCCAGTCTGCGTTTCGGGGCGTGGTTTAGTGAAGGGTCAATTGAAGTCATGCGGGGAAGTGGGTAGTACCCCACAAAGACTCTGACATACTTTATCCATTCGTTCAGAAATATCTGACAGTTTTCACGTTCTCGGTCATTCAAAACGAATAAACCATCTTCACAGCGCCCAACCACGGACAACATAACATGACAATTACAAATAGGCAGCGTAATATCACAACTGTGGGTAAAGGATTGTTACAATATGCAAATTTCGCAAATTTCAATATGCGCATTTCAAAGTTATGACCAATATGCCCTTCTGAATGTAAGCATGTGTAGACAGCGTAATGTTCAAAACCAGCATCTCTGACCAAATTACATTATCAAGCTGCGCATATTTGTCTGCTGCCTTCAATGGGGCGTTAGATAAATTCATTCAATATCTACAGTTATGGCTTTGGTTTCTCATGTTTCTGGATCGTGTTCGGCATCGCCGCCACACAGCCTTCAGAATGAAAGCCTATGGACTGAATGAATGGTGTGAGTTATTTAACAGATAAAAAAGCCCCACGCTGATCTGTGAGTCATCCTTGTGGCGATCGTTGAGAGAGCAGCAGGGAGGCGTGGGGCTTAAACATTAATGGGTCTTAATTTGCAGCGCAGTCAAGCGATCGAGTCAGATAGACTGTTATCACTCTCTGCGCTAATTGTTGGATGGCCATTTTGATCACAGAAGAGTTATCTAGCAGCCTCAGAGAGATTAATAACAGCAGAGGAAGATATTGGTATGGAACGTCCAGCACCAGGAAACCAGCACTGCGATCTTTGTTCAATTCACTGTGAAAATCAGGACATTCTACTGGATTAAATTCTCCAATATACTAAATCACAGTGGGGTCGTTGCAATACAATATATTACGGGGTACTTCAACAGATTACTTCAGTGTATTACTCTAATCTTATTGAACATTATAACGGAAAAACCTCATTGCCTTTTACTGAATCTCACACTCTCGCAAAGCTTGCAATCTGAAGTGAACACAAAATAGCAATACGTGGCCTTTTATGTAGGCTACTGTAAAGCTTTGATACTTTCCATAAACTGCTTAGAATAGAGTTTCTCTCTGTGAGATTGTTTTCTCTCTGAAAATGAGCACATCAAAGATTTTGTGTTCTTGAAAATAATATAGGCTACATGTTTTATGTGACTCAATACATTGGTATAAAAAGTAAATCATGCGTTTTTAATATAAAGAAAACGTTGGTATTTTTGGTTTTCACTGTATTATATTATGGTTAAGAAGTCCAAGGAGAGGCCTTGAGAGTCAGCGGGGAAAGGCACAGAACCCCGTAGTCAAGCCCGTTGCTCCCACACCTCCCTGTTTTATTTACTCCTTCCTTCATTCCTACCCGGCGGGCCCATTACTCCTCCCGTCCACCGTTACACACGTTGCCTTTACATTTCCACCCTCATGCAGCCAGGAGGACCTACTCTTGTATAGCCTAATATAACACATTTAAGCAAAAGTAGCAGAACCAGGTCAATTAATAATAATAATAATAATAATGTGCTCTGAAACTGGCTATTTAGCAATCAAAAGTTCAAATGGCTATTCACATCGCCTTGTAACATTTGTTTGTTTTTAAATCAACAGACATGCCAAATTAATATTTATCGAATACTACATACCTGGCAACTTATGAATTTCACTACTCTAATAAGGACTAATACAAAATGCCACTAACTGCAGGTTAATCATGCTTCCTTTTCAGGGTTATGTCTCTCCTTCTGTTCACATCTATTCACATGTTACAGCCAGAGTTCATTAAATGGATGTATGTAGGCCTACATTTTGCCAGAGATTAGTGCTAAAGCCAAGAAAGCCATGACAGCCAAGCCCAACCTAGTTTGGTTCAGGAGAACATGACATAAGGGTTGTGCAGTGTAACCTCCACTTAGTCCTTCACCTTCAAGAAACACATTGCCGCATTGCCTTCACTGCCGCAAGACCCCTTCCTCGGGGACTGGAATATATAGCTTCTGCTCCCAAGCTCTGACTCTGGATCAGTTTAACGCTTCTTTTGTGTAATGGTTGGGGCCAGGACTGGGTTGAGAAACCAGTCCCTAGATCGGTTTGTTTATGTGCAGAAAATCCCCGGGAGCGCTCGCTCTCACTGCGCGGACGAGCAGAGGAACCGTGAAAAGGGTCTTTATGCAAACACGACGGTAAGGAAGTGAAATTAAATTCAACGCAATGTGACTCAGACCCTAAAGTGTAACTCATCCACTTCAGAGGCGCTCAGCTAGAGTGGGCTCGCTGCGTTCGTTCTGAGAGTCCAGAGCTCGTCTCTTTGAATCCCCGTGTTTCATCACTCCTGCGCGCATTCCTGCATGCATATTTATCAATCCCCTGGCAACAAAGACGGGTCTTCTGCTCCCCATCGCTCCACCACGAGGAGCGATCGTCAGTATAAATGGATTTCACTGGCCTCTAAGCATTAGTGATTTAACCCCCTCCCCCGGGCCCCAGGGAAACATAAATGTTCGGCCGCTGTGTTGTGAGGATGTGCATTTTACGCCGGTCGCTTCGCAGGCAGACACTGCTGTCGGTTCCGGGCGAGGGAGCACAGAGTGCTGTGGCCAGGGTCTCTCTCTCTCTCTCTCTCTCTCTCTCTGTCGATCGTTTGCCCTTGCTGCTGTTTCACCAGTAAGAAAAATAATATGCAGGCACCGGGTTAAGAGTGAGACCCGAAGCTTGCCTGGCAACTTACCGTTGTACACAGCAAGGCCGAAATTACCATATATATTGGGGGGGACACATCAGATATGCTCAAAATGTCCCCCCCAATATATAGCCTAGCTGATATAAAAAATATAAATAAATTGATTTGGTCCCCCCCAATGTTGACTCCATGGTTACGGCCTTGGTACACAGGCAGCCGCGGTGGACATTGAGAAAGGGGTTGAGGGCTGAACGCACACACGCTCAGATTCACCAACGTTGCCCCGGGACCTCCGATTTAATTTGAATGAAATCTGGGACTTCAGTCATGTTTTCGTTTTTGGGTTGAGGGGCCAATGGGAGCTCACGGCCAACACGCCATTAGAAGGAACTGATACTGGACCAGAGGGGACCCATCCGAGCATGGAGGCGCCGCTTCCTTTCTGCTCCTGGCTGAGCACCCGGCTCGGCGCAAAAACGAGCTAAGCATTCATCAGCATGCGCACGCACGGCCAGCGAGATGTTCTGACTGAGCAAACACTGCGTTTCGTGTGTCGAGCGTCACGCTGACGGAGGAGATTGATTCTAATGGCACTGCTGGGCCCGTTCGGCTTGCTCGACCATCAAGTCAGAAAACAAACAGTTCAAATAAATCTTATGGTACGGAAGCCGCTGCCTAAGTCTCTCTCTCGCATTCGTAGTTTTGCATGTCAATTTCGTTTGAAACAGATATGTTTCTGCGTTTATTGGTTCTTGAGACTCTTGTGATATTTTTGTCAAGCTTTTTTTTTCTTGCAGTGTTTCAGCTTTGATCTCTGATCAGTCATCTCATAGATCGGTCAATTCCTCACAGGAAGTGTGGGGAACTGTCGCAGGGCTTAATGGTCTCAAAGGCAGTTCAGGGCTTTCAACAGTTCAGTCTTTAGGGAAGACAATTTCATTGACACGTGAATGTGAACATGTTGGTGAGTTTGAGAGAAAGACCCGGAGAAGGGCGAAGAAGAGAGGGCGGGGACAAAAGAGGGAAGAAACGAGAGGCCGCAACTTCGGCAAGATTATTTATTTAACTGTCCCCATTTTTGTCCCCAAATTTGGGATGCCCAGTCATATTTTTAGGCCTGTCCCATCACTGCCACTGTCAGTTCAGGAGGAGGCACACTAGCAGCGATGAGGATGGGATACCCTCCATCTATGGGCAACGCTGTGTCCTGCTGTGCGCCCCCCCCCCCCCCCGCAGGGGTCCTCCACACAGTCAACGCCTGGCATGGTCATGATTCAGTCCAGTCTGTAGGGGGCTATTACGTCACTGAGATGAAGGGCCTCAGCCGTACAGTATTATGCCACATGGGAGCCCGTATGCTGCTGTGTTTAACTTGTATCCTGTGTGTGTGTACTCAAGGGAGGCATGGAATTGGGGAGTATGAGGACTAACAGCTATTCCATGTGCTTTCCACTCACACAAGCGCGTCTGCGGCCATGCCATGTCTTGTCTTAGCATGTTCGTGTCTGTCTATGGATATCCCTATGCTCTCATGTATGTCTACACTTTTTGTATATTTTATTGAGAGCTTGTGATAAATTCGAATTCTGATATATTAATTACACGTGGCCAACATGACAAGATGAATTATAAATTCAGATTCAAGTTGAATCTGAAATCTCTGTGTGCATGCATGCATGTCTGCTTGTGTGTGTGCGGGAGTGAGTGTGCACGCATGCACAGAAAAGGGATCACATTCCGTTAAACGGACAATAAGGGCAAGAAAGGATCCAAGCTGCTGTATCTTGTGATTGTACAGTCATTGAATGAGCCATGTGTGGCTGTGTGTTTTCAAGGGCCAAGCTTTTTATAAATGAACAGCATGAGAACAGTCCACTTGAAGTGCACTTGATACATCCAAACAAACGCTGCCGTTGAAGAACTTCCAGATTACTTGAACATGTTTCCAGGTTAGAGATAAAGGCTAGATAAACGATACAGATTTTATTTTTTAAGTTTCCATTTTGAAATGAACACTGTCCTGAAGTTAGAGCTCCCCCTCTTGTATAGGTGACAATATTCCTGACTACATTATTCATGTCACTCCAACACGACAGCATCATTGTAAGAATGCTGTTTATCGGCCTAAAAGGGAGTTTAAAATATAGTTCCCCAAGGCGAATAGTGGAAGGTGATGGTGGTAAGTTGATTAGCTGATTTGGTTAAAATGACGTCAGTGTCCATCTGAATTTCCGTGCATGTCTTAATGCATGTCTGCCTGCAGTGTCTGGCCTAGAGGAGGAGTGACCCATTTGTCAGGCCATAAAATGCCTTGATTTGCAAGAGAGGCCTAATAAATTATTGACACGTTGTTTTCCTCAGTGAAATTAGAACAGCATTGCCTCCAGCGCCCGCACTCTGAAAGGTAACAGTTCGTTCCTGTCGGCAGATCAAGGGGAAAATTCACCCCCCCCATTATAACCCTGCTCTCACTTATCACCTGCTAATAAAAGTCTACAATGTGGGCGTGTTGATCACGAGCCCTCATTGTGTCCCTTCTGTTTTCATCGTGGGTTATCGAGAGGTGACAGTGTGATGAGTGCTGATGAGCGATAGCGATAGCGGTGTGGAAGGAAGCTTCTGGAAGCTGCGAATTTGCCAGACCATCAGCCCTCGTAGGTCACTGCCAGGCTTGGGTCTGGGTCGAGCTCCAGCTGCATTCACACTGATTGTACTGAGATTGGTGTGGAGTGTGTGCAGTGAATTAAGAATGGGATGAGAAGAGATTACGGCGCTGGCAACCTGTCATAGATGGACACTAAGGATTAAGAGTTTGTGTACTGAACATCGAGCTGATTCCTGCTAGAGGAATCAGGACAGGCTATATCTTGATTATAATAGTGTTGTGTTTCTGTATAGTGTAGTGTTTACTGTTTCTCATGGAGGCATCAAAAGACAGGAAGTGCATGCTGTCTGAACCAAGAAAACTATCACCGTTACAATTATTTAATACAAAAAGCATGAACAGTCACAAAGCACCTTGGTACTAAACACACAGCTAAGGGAAAAGAGACATCCCAAATGCAGGAGCTTGGCTTCATCCTAAAACAGAGCAGAAATGGACATAGATTATTTAATAGAGCAGTGATGTCATCACTTGTTACAGTATTTCCATCAATAGCCACAAGATGGAAGCTTCACTTATATTCTGTGGCAATTTATGAAGGTTCAGTTTCATTTCAGGTTCTTACCAAAAATTCCAGCAAACATATTCTTTGATGAAAGTATCACTGCTTGGTAAATATATTCCCTAAATTTGACCAGAAGTCATGTTACCTCCCATCTCTTCATTGCACCCCCGGTACAAATAGTCACCTCTGTCCCCTGGCATTTACAGATCCTTCTGTGAGCAGGCACCACTCAAATGACTCCATTCAGCTGCCAGCATACACCTCCAGAGCTGCAGGCTTGGCATTTTGGCGCTGTTCTAACAGTGTGTGTAACTCAAGTGGTTCTTCTAGCCGCACAGAACGTGACTGATGGCTCCACATTGGTCTAGATTGTCACTGTGATGTCACACTGGCAGCCATTCCACAATGTTTCAGTCACAACATCAACACAAGAGATACCATCCTCCATTGCTCTGTTTTCACGCTGCATCCTGGTCAAACGAATGCTGCAGCATGCCCCGGGCAGGCATAATGGCTCAGAGGAGTCTGTGTCTTAGCATGACATGATACTGGCTGAGTCTACTGACATTGCAGGGTCCCCAGCTGAGGTGTTTGGTGCAGACTGATACTGGATCCCTTAACAACAGGGGTGCCTAATTCTGTTACTTGAAGGCTGCAGTCCAAGGTTGTTTCCTTTATATCTGAGCGTTTAAGCACTGAATTCAATCAATCAATTCTGTATTTGAGCCAATCTAGCCATTCCTCCCAACTACAAGACTGTTATTTAGAAGAGGTGAATTTCAAAGCCCGTTTAAACCACAGGAAAGGACAGCAAGAACGCCACACTGCAGGACCTCTGTGCTGTTACTGCATTTTATTGGTCCTGGCTGATTAGAATGTTGATGATACCATCTAGTGGTGTGTATTGGTATTGTAAGTCATCTGAAGGACTGATGCTCACCAGTGGCTGTCGTGAATTCTGGCATGGAATATAGCAGTCTCCATGTTATCTTTAGATCTCCAGAAGAGTAAGGAATGTGACTGAACTTACAAAGTTAATTAAAGGATTTTTTTTTCCTGGCTCAGATAGATTGAAAATCAGACACCCTCTGGCCATGAAGAACAGAAACTGAAGAATATTACAGGAACTTGCCCTACACTGGTGCCAGTGGCATTGTTGAGACATGGACATGTAACATAAAGATTGCCATTGCACCCTTGAGGAAAGTACACTAAATTGCTTTAGTAAATGTCAAACTGCATAAATGGAATATGTGAGGGAAAGCTATATAAGTCACCCTGGGTAAGGAAATAAGCAAATAACCAATGTAATTAATACAATAGAATACTTTAAACACTCCATCAGTCAGGACATAACCCTGTGTGCTAAGTAGGTGAAGACATGAAGCCACAAATACGAGCCAAAAGAAGAATATAACAGATTCCATAAAACTATTTATACACTCTACTGTAACTGGTTTCCTCACACATTCAAATGTCTAGAAATTCAGATTTAGGTAAGAAATGTTATTGGAATAATGAAAGGCTTTTTGATTTGACATGCCAAATCGCAGAAATTCAAAATGATTTTCGCTGTTAAATCACCTTCCCCCATGAGTCCTTTATGTGACATCAGGGTGTGGGGAGTAGGAAGCAGCGATACTGTATCAGAGCAGGGTACTGAATATGCAATAAAAATGTTATCATAGTGTAGAATGCAAAAGATGTATGCTTCACAGTGATATTACGTCCTTCTTCTGACCAGAATTGAACGTCATTAACCAGCAATTGCAACAAAAAAACAAAGCCAAAACAATCTACTTATAGCCCTAATTAGACATCCGCTGTCAGTCTAAACTGCCATTCTGTAATATAAGCACTAATGGTCATTATTGCCTTTCGGCTCTTCTCTCTCTCTGCCAACTGCTTACTTCCTCTTTGCCTGTGCTGTGTCAATGTTGCAGGCCACATCGGACCAATGTATGCATACTCTCAACCACAGTGTAAATAGTACATATCCTTGAAACTGGATTACTTCTGCCTGTGTCCTGTGTTACTTGACCCCCATGTCCCACTGGGGCCTGCTTAGCTCAACCTCTCAGTGGTTGACTCTGCTACCCACCACTATCAGAACAGGAGATTTGCTTTTCAAGTCAGTTTACTGATTTGTCTTGAATCTGCAATGTTGAACCTCGACTCGTTGTGCTATTTTGCTTAGAGGCACTTCAATATTGTTCACATTGATTTATTCATCGTTAATCCTAATATATTACTGTCACGGTTTTACCTTGCTCAGCCGCTGGAGGGCACTTGACCATGGATGGCTTGTTTTCTTTGGTTTTGTGTCAGGAATCATTGTTATAGCCACCTTCCTTATATGGTCTTTCGTCGGTGTGTTTTCCGATCACGTCCAGCTGTGGATTATCAGTGCTCATTCCGCCTCCTATTTCAAGTCTGCGTTTTCGTCACACAAATGCTTCTGTGTAAACCATTATTACGCTCTAGCCGGTACTTCTAACTAAGAGTTAGTTTTCCACTCTGTGGTCTCTCAGTTAAAGAGAGAGGGTACTTCGTTTTTACTTCTAACTCAGGGTTAGTTTTCCACTCTGTGGTCTCTCAGTTAAAGAGAGAAGGTACTTGGCATTATTTCAAACAAAGGGTTAGCTTACCACTCTGTGGTTCTCTCAGTTAAAGAGAGAGGGTATTATTTAGTTATCTTTACTCTTTGTTTGTCGGGGCTATTGTTCCCCAGAGCTAAACTATAGCTATTTGTTTTCAACGCACCTCGTTGAGAAGCGTCCGCCCTACTAGGGTTGTTTCTGTTGGGTTTATTCCCGTGGAATTTGTCCCGGGGTTTTCTTTTGTTTCCCCGCTCCTTAGTCTGTTCTCAGATTTAGTGGCTGGTCCAGCTTTTAGATACCCGTGAAATCTGCGTGTGGCTCTTCCACCTTCAACCCACACTACAATTACTGGCACATTAACTTGTATTTAAGTTGCGGTTTGCACTTTTTCTGGCTAACTCTAAGAAGCAGATCTAGAAATGATCAAACCTATCATTTACTCACTTGCTCACTCACTGATTAATTGATTCATTCACTGACTGACCCACTCACTCACTGATTGGCTGACTCACTCAACTCACTCACTGGATGAGAGTGTAAGTGGCCACCGCAGTAACAATCTTTTACCAATAGACACCCTAGGGCAGGGGTCGAAAAGAGCCTTATGTTGCGGCTCCCGCGTGGCTTGGGAAAATAAATAATAAGTATCCAATTGAATCGCGTCACAACTGGAGTCGCTGTTAGTGAAACCGTTCAGTGTTATGGGTTGCAGCCCTTCCAAACTGGAGTCGCTGTTATAGTTCAGATTTTGATTTTATTGCCAAAATGTCTGACTTTAACAAGCAGCTCACCAGGTCAGCAATGCTTTCTCATCTTTAAAACATTGAAACAACAGCCAAATGAAATGCACAACAGAGCCAAGGGTTTCACACAAAACAGCTGAATACAACATTATGATGCATCCTTGCTTTGTTGAAAATGGGATTCATTCAGGGCAACCTCTTTTCATATGAATTGAAAGCTTTCTTCACATGCAATTTCATTAATATATTAACAATACATTAATGTTCCATTAAGTTTTTTCCAGCAACTAAGTTACTTTTGTAATATTATAGCGATATCTATATAGTATTTTATAATTTATTTCATTGTATTTTTGCTCCAAGACATTGTGCAGTGGGAGGAAATATTTTAGCTGTAGGCACCTGTGAAATGCTTCAATTAATTTTACAAGACAATTAGAGCAACCATGGGAAAACTGTTGTTTGCATTATACATTACATACACTACGTTACATTATATAGTATTCATTATTGATTTATCCTGAGATTAGCCAGCTAATACATGTGCTCACACTGTATCCTGTCATAGTCAGGAATTAGCTATTTGCTAGGAGGTTCACTATGAATGTAATTTGCAGTTTAATACAATAAAAGCACCCACTGTCTTGTCTTTTCCCCTAAGTAACAACACTGTTTGAGCTTGTTCTGGCAGAAGGCTTCACAGCACTTTGAACTCTTGCTCCTTCTGTGTGAAAGGTGGAAACTGCCAGAAACAGGGGTGTGAAGTAACAAAGTGAAAGAGGGAGTATATTTGACGGGGAGGAACCAGGAAGTCCTGAAATAGACACCATGGTGGCCACGCTGAAGCAAGCACACAATGACAAACACGCTTGTGCTTGACCGCAATTCTTGCCCATTTCCTCAGTGTCACACTTTCTCCATTTACCCTACTGTGTGGTACAGTGTAACTGTTATGATCAGGTCAGGGCATCCTTTGATTTTCCTTTCTAGTTAGCATACACTTGAATGTTTAATGACATTCATCAATTTATACTAATAAGTACAAAGACGTTTCTCTCCTGACTATTGTGTTACTGAAGTGGTTGTAATGGTGCAAGGAACATTCAATGCAGTGCTAGTTCCAGGACAATGGCACAAGACAGAACAACCCCACAGCCAATCTCCATATTTATTTGATTTTCTGATACACAACCTGGGTCTGAATCTAGTGCCAGTGGGTGAATCTTTGAACTATATAACACAGATCTGGAACATCGAACCTGTGTTTCTCCAGGTCCTCACTCAGGCATGTATGGGAGCTACTGCAAATTGTGGTGCAGAATAATTGAAATATAGCCTTCTTTTAAAAAAGTTTTTTAGAATTTGTTTCTGATTGTCAGTTCTCTGCCAGGCCGGGTTACGGGCTGTCAACCATAACTCCAGAGCCACTCCTGTGCGCAGCGAACATCCTGTCAGCTTCTCTCCCCCCTCCCTGGGGCGGACACAGCCAATCGCCGTCCCCGGTGGCACTCCTGGCCAGAGCCGACTCTGAGGCGACGGGGAATCGAACCCCGGTTGCCGTGGCCAGCGTCGAACGTTGTAATTTTAGCCTTCTTAAATTAAAACCATTATACATTTAGTGTTACAATGCTGCGTAAATGCTTTAAATAATCCTCTCATATGCCAACATTTTGTTAAATACACACTAACGTTTATCATTATTTTTACATAGTCACGATGTTTCATAGGTACGTATATATGACTTTATCCATCTTTGATTTCACAGCAGCCATGTTGCTTTGTCAAAGCTGGGTATGTTATTTTCCTCTTCACACACCGTATGTACACCTCTTAATGGCATGGACTGTTTTGGAGGGGTGGTATACTTCTGAGTTTGATGAAGAAAAACAACTTGACCCACATCATTTATCCAAATTATTCTGTGATAATAATATTTTACCCCAAAATGTGAGTGTCGTGCCATCAACCAGTTCACCATGCCTTGGCCATAATGGGAAAATTAATGATTTGGATTCTATTTTATAAAATATTATTTTAAGTAATTAGTTTAAATGCAATTCAAATATAGTAGCCCCCCACACACACACACACACACCACCACACCAATATGACTCCCTGAATATTTGTACAGACAAAGCTTCGCACATGAAGTTTCAGAATCAAAACAGCTTCCATCATCGTGGACGTTAACAGATTCAGATTTCATCCTAACCAATATGGCACTCCAGCGCTTGCAGATTTGCTTGTTGTTGTTTTTTTCACGAGTGGACCCATCCTTTGTTATTATATTTCTATGAAAACAGTACTGCCTCAGTGCCTGCAGCTGTGTGCGAGCTCGTTGTGGCCGTGACAATGCGTGCGGTGCCACACGGAGCCAGAGACGTCACGTGGATCATCTGGCGTAGAGGACTAGGCGGAACGTTGCGGAACGTTGCTCGGTGTGTACCAGGGAGGACATCGGTTTGCGTCCCCCTCAGCAATGAGCAGCTCTTGGCACAGGGAGTATTCTGTTACAGACCGCGTCAGCTGGGGGCCCATGGCCACTCAGTAACATCTTTGTTAGGTGGAGCAGTCGTTCCCGAGACCACTGTAAGCCATCACGTCAGACCGAAGATGATACATTCATCCCGGGGTGTCTCGGCGTTACAAGCTGCTGATGTGTGAAATATTTAAATCATTTGGCAGCACGGCCCCGCCCTGACTTTCGTAAATAACGCAGGAAGTTGAGGACCGGAAAGGAGGAAGTGAAATGCATGTACAATTTCACTTCGTCATTTTTTTTTTTTTTGCAATTTCTCTTTTCTGTGTGTTCCTCCCAGTCCATTTGTGTCAATAAATCGATCCTCAAGGGCATAAGGCCCACTTGTTTTGTGAAAGGAATTATTTTTCTCAAATACATTAGAAAAGCTAAAGCACGCTGTCTGAGTAGTTTCGGCTAAAACATTTTAGCAATAACTTTTAGCAAGTTTTTATTTTACCAATAAAATGTTTTCAATAAGATAGCAGAGACTGAACATGTTTTCCTTTTTCAGCATCACAGACAGCATGAGGAGGCAGGCTAGATCATTTATCTACCTCACTTCCTGGGAGAATGTACGTTTCTGTTCCTCACACATGGTACTATCACATTTTTTTAATTGTTTTCTTTTTTTACTGGAGGATTTGAGGTAAAGCATTTCACCAAATGGCTCAACAGTAGTGTTCCACCCGATATTCAAACCCACTACTTGAACTCTGGGGTCCAGCCCCTGAACCTGTGCTGCATGTATTCAGTATGAGGGGGAAGTATTGTGTCTCCAAAGCATCGTCAGAGACTACTCAACTTGTTTCTGTCAGAAATAAGGATGTGGTATAGATTGTAAACACTCATAATAATTTAGGGTTGGGTCCCCACCAGCAGATGAGAATATATAACGTCAAAGTATGTGAAACACAAAACTTTCCATCCGCTAACACTTATCTATGAACTTTGGAGTTTTTCTCCCTCTTTCTTTCCTACCAGCATACTACTCAGAGACATTCATTTCAACCTCCACCCCCAGCTTGAGGTTACAGGGACAGCGATAAGAGCTGCTTATCGGACGAGAGCAGATTTAAAGAGATGAAAATACCAAAGAGTAGGTGGGACTTCTCTTCAGAGTCCTGTCGTGAGATTGACCTTTTACCACCTTTAAACTACACTAACAAAATCTATAGCTTAAAGACCTGACTACGTTGTAAATGGCTTTTGTACTAAGGCTTCAATCTGTTCAACCTCCCAATTCAAATTCGTGATCTTAGTCTTCTATGGCTCCTCAGCGCCAGGACGAGCTGCATCAATGCACCGCCTTCACCAACGTCACCGTCATCTCCCTCAGACGTTCCTCTGTGAAACGTCAATACCTCAATACTCCAGCCTATTGGTTTACTATGCATCTTCATTCCCTCTGTGTCAATTACTTTTCTACATTTTTCCAATACCCTTTATATATTTTACCTTCAGTTGTCAACTATGCCTTTTAGCCTTGGAGTCCTAATGATCTGGGCAAATGAGTGTAATATCTGTTTAATTCAACTGGATAAATCATACTTCAAATAGCAAAACTTTGTCTCAACATAATAGACACTATCTAATGAAGATAACATAAAAGATGTGAAAATGATGAAGAATTAAGAGACCAGGGCTCTTGAACTGCATACTTACCTTGATTGTGTGATATCTCCAGGCTAAAAAAAGACCACATGTTCAAGGCATAATGACTACATGAGGTCCAAGAATCTGTAGGGCCTCTTTGCTTCAGCTATAGGGGTGGTCTCCACAATCAATATTAAATGGATTTAATTAGGATTTCTTGCCTCTGACCAACACAACATACTCTATAATGTCAAATAAAAAACACAACTCTAAAGCTTTTTCTTAATGAAATACAAGTTAAAAAACAGACAGTAATTGACTGCATAAGTGTTCACCCCTTTTGCCAAGACACACGTAAATATACTCAGACAATCTATTGTCTTCAGAGGTCACATAATTATTTGATTGGAGCTCACCTGTGTACATTTAAGGTGTTTCAAATTAGATTACTTATTATACTCGTTATACTATATTTACTCTTATTATACTGTGTATCCTCAAGAACTACTGCGAGACACACCTCCGCCCTTTTACTGCACAGGAAGTCATGCTATCTGTCATATCTTTTGCACAAGCCACCCATCTGCGTGTCCTACCTCTACACTGCGGAACTGTGGTTTAAGACTGTGGCTTCTCCAGAGTGAGGACGCTACTTTAACTTTTAACTCTGTTTACCTTCAAAAACTCCAGCAAATCCTGCCCTCTTCTGCTGACATCATGCTCAAGCGCAAACTGAGTAAGTTTTCCATTGGCTTAGTCCAGTGCCTGCATCATTGCCATTTCTGTATTTATCCATCTCTCCATAAGCAGTGCTGTACATCTTAAGTGAATATGTAAATTGTGAATAGTAAATACAATGTAAATAGTGATTGTGGCATTACATTTTCATAGCTCATCGACTTGGGGATGAGGGTAGCAGCAGAATATTTTGAGGAAGAACTTCATAACAAAATGTCTGAGATCTGCTGCACTAGAAGTTTGTTAAATCAGTGTTTGGGCTTAGTCGAGATGCTTATAAATATTGCCTTTTACAATAAAGAGTTATGGTTACGGGGTTCAGCCAAAATATTTTTTTTATCACTATCCTGATTCTGAGGGTTTGACATCTTGAAGTCATAGACAAAACAGGGGTCCGAGACAGTTTCTGTTAAGAATTCTTGTACAAGTTTGCTATAGTTGATGGTGTGCAGTTATCCGCACCCTGAAAGTCATGTGACCCAGCTTCCGATCCGCTCTGTGATGTGGTTCGTTTCTCTCAACCTCTGCAGTACCATGGCAAAGAGGCTGAATGTGCACAAGACGTAAGTCAAACACTAACACAGAGCAGCACAGGAAGTGCATTTCAGGCTGTCAGTTCAAAGCTGTCTGTAAAGCGGACACACAGTTGATGCTACTAGTGATTGGGAGGATACAAGTCACCGTGGGCCCATTGCAACAAGTCAGAAGCCGCTGATAATCTTCACGGATTGATCCTGTAGTTAGTATTCAGCGACGTACTTAAATTATACCCCCCTCGCATCTGCAATGCAGACAAGAGGAGCAGGAGATTATGGCCTCACACTGTGGATCAAATTAATCCTGCTTAAAATGAACAAAAATGACTTACCATTGCCCCCTCGAGGTGACTAAAGGTGACTCACTTGGACCATCTGTCTGTGACTTTCCGAGGATTAAAGCCCTGTAGCTACACTTATTATGATTCTGTGAAATGCCGAGTGAGTGTACTGGAAGGGAGGCTGACACACAGTCGTGGCCGACAAACTGCAAGTTTTGAAATCTGGTAATCGTACTGTGTCACCACCTCAGGCGGAGATTTCAGCGCTGTGCAGTGCCGCACTCTTGTCATTGATGCTGCCCCATACGTTATATACACATTAAGTGCACACAGGTGCCAATTATTCCTGCTAATCTATCCACAAACAAATGTGAAGTCATATTCCAATGATATTTCTGGTTTTGAATATACTTGAAATGCATATTTAGAGAACATTTATTTTGAAGTTTATTGATTGTTGTATTGTATATGTTATTTTGGAGAACTAAAAATTGCCCAGATGTGCAAAGCTGGTAGAGACTTACCCAAATAGGCTCACAGCTGTAATTGAAGCTAAAGGTGCTTCCACCAAGTATTATGTCAAGAGGGGTGAATACTTATGGAATCAATTATTGTCTGTTTTTGTTTGTAATTAATTAAGAAAAACGTTTTTTAAATGTACATTATAGAGTATTTTTTTTAAATACCAATAAAGAAATCTAAATTAAATCAATTTTGATTCCATGAAGTAAGAAAAGAAAATGTGAAGAATGCCAAAGGGGGTGAATACTTTTTATATCCACGCTACATCTGTCCCAAGCTAAAGGTGTCCTAGCCACTTTTTTTTATGCCGTTCAAGTTGGTCTTTGTGCAATGGACTGAAATGGGTATCTAGCTGGGCCAAATTAACAAGTGTGCATACAAGTTAGCTAAGTAGCTAATTTGCAAGCTTGCTAGCTAGTTGCCTAGCTAACTCTTCTGTCTGTTAGAATCCAACATTAGCTTGAGTATTGTAATTACATACTTATGTATAGGAAAAAGAAGCGACTACTTCTGCATTGTAACCACAACATTGATTCATAATATTCCAGTTAATAAATCCATTCCCTAGGTATTCATATCCTTGAGTTTCCATCAACGCAGTCATAATATTATTTATACTATTTTCTACACGATTGAGTCTGGGCAGTTCTCAGAAAGTAATTACGGTACAAGCAATTTGCTGCCCCCATCTTGCGAAGCAGAAAACATAGAATGTTTGCAGATTTGTAATGCAATGTCTCACATTTTGTCAATTTATTGATAACCAAAGATGAGTCATCATCCCAATCTTAATTAATAGTAACCCCCCTCCTTAAGGAATTAGCCTGCATGAATTTCATATTTGAAAACATTCTGTATTTATTTTGCAATATACAAAGAATTAAGCTGCTGCATTTACTTGAATTATGGTCAGCAGTGTGCCTACATTAAATTTGCTTCCATTTAATTAATAAGAACATAAGAATACGTAATGACAAGAACAAGCTCATTAGGCCCATCTAGGCTTGTCATTTCAATTGTAATCACAATTGTAATTCTATTGTGAAAAGCGCTATACAAATAAACTTGATTTCCTAGTCTAAAGAATATTAAATAGGGTGATATCAGCTAAATTGGGCCATCAGGTAAAATGAGCCATTTAAGATTTGAGCATCTCAGCTCTTAAAATTTTAACAGACAATGACTGCAAATTATATTAAACTGTTGCCACAACTGTACTTGACTTGTAACAATTGACTTGATTGGTCTATGGTTGCTATGGTGGTCGGGGCAATGCCTCACATCGTGACTGCTGAGAGAACTTCAAGGTGAGTGGCCTGACATATGAAAATGTACAGTACTTGTCAATAATAAGGTTGATAAATCAATAAAAAACAAATGATTATGTATACTACATGCTCTGATGGCCTCCATCAGATATAATGCTGATAGTTTGTTAATAAACTTGTTTATTTATAAAAAAGCATTTTTTGTTAGTGGCTCAATTTACCTTAATGTGTTAAGGTAAATTGAGCCATGCATTTCAGCCAAAATGAGCCACTTTCTGAATTGAGTTTTAGCGGATATTTTGATGGTTCATATTATATTATATTATTGTATATATTACATGCCTCTTTTCACATTTTCCCTTCTAATTATGTATGTGTGTGTTAGCTCTGGTCCAGGGCACATCGTGAGCTAGCTCTCACTATCTAGCGCTCTGTCACACACACACACACACACACACACACACACACACACACACACACACACACACACACACACACACACACACACACACACACACACACAAACACACACACACTGTGATGAATGAGTGATTTACTGAAGCATCAGTCTAAAAGAATAGCCTTGTCTCCCATTTTAATATGACTCTCTTTACAGTTGTTCCGAGAGTATTTTTAATTCCAGATATGCATGTGTAAGCCTGCATAGTTAGGCACACACACACACCACACACACACACACACACACACACACACATGCACAGACACATTCATGTTCCAAAATGAGTTCCTAAAGTAATTGGTACTTCATGAATACATTTTAATGTTATTCTTTATGAATTCTTAATGCTTTAATGTTATTCTTCATGAGTTCATTTAATGTTATTTAAATGCAATGTTTTAGTGTGTTGAGATTAAAGATGATTCGATTATTTTATGAGAAATGACTCTGTTTCGCTTTACAGTTTGAGTGGCTCATTTTAGCTGATCAGCCGGCCCATTTTACCTGAACACTGCTCATCTGAAAAAATGTGACAGCTGATGTTTTCAAAAGCTGTAGGGCCTGATCAATTATATTTTATTACATCAATTCAACACAAAAATATTAAAAACAGTCCTTATTAACCATAAAAACACAATTCAATGTCATACATTGCTTTTTTATTAGTTTCCCAAGCGATTAACCAAAAAGTGGCCCAATTTAGCTGATATCACCCTCCTGCATAAAGCCTGGACTTGAATTAGTTTCTGCCTACCTGACCTGGCAACCTGTTCCAGGAATCGACAACTGTGTAAAAAAAAAAAGTCCTAATATCTGTGCGGAATTTGTCTTTAACCAATTTCCACCTGCTAACCGAACTGATATTAAAAAATCATTGGTAGTTCACTTTGTTAATCCTTTTGACTTCTTTTGACTTGTTAATCCTTTTTACTTCTTTTTTCCTTTTGATCCTTTTTCTACTTTTTAGTTAATCAATCAAATTCTCCCCTAAGTCTCCGTTTGCTAAGCTTGAAATAGATTGAATGCCTTAAGTCAATTCTTATAACTTTTATACCAGGTAGCAATTGAGTTGCCCTTCTTTGAACTTCTTTGAGCTTCTATGGGCCCTACTGTCTGTCGCAAACAGAATATTTCCTGTCTCCGCCGAGTTTGGCAATTTCGTGGTGGCAATGAAGGCGTTTACGCGACTATGGGCTTGGCAGTGCAATAGGGGGTGTGTCTATGAAAACAGTCAGCAATATGCAAGTTTGGTGTCAAATAATGCGTTTGCGTTAACGTCCAACTAGACCACCTCTTAGCACAAACGCTGGCGCTCTGTGCAATTTGGTGACTTTATTGATGCGCATATATGAACATAAGGTTATCTGAAATCACATGAGAATGTTTTGTGAATATTATTAATTTCCCCCCCACGTTGAGGCAAATCGTCCAATCCATGGGTAACTTGCAAGCATAATCAATTAAGCTAAAAACTATTTCACCACAGCTTGTGGTTATTCAATGCATGGACATGAAAGACTGAAGCCAGCAGGCCATCCATCACTACCGTTCAGTAAGATACACCTGTTAAATAAATATATGTTTGTATGCACATTGTTTTTCTTATGTGAAAGGGTTTTATTCTTTCCATTTGCACTACAGAAAATTGAGTACATAATTAGACGCCGAAGGCGATACCGTGAGCGATAGCCTGGGTTTGGTAGCCGGTGTTTGCCAGAAGGCTATCAGTTCGGCTGTACATGCAGTTTCTTCCAGTCTTGTCCAACATGCAAATTAGTTTATTACTTTTCCTACACCCGACAGCCAGCAGAGAACTAAACAGGATTTTTTTACATTAAGTTAGAAGAAAAGAAACGTTGGTTTTTAAGTTTCCAGCTTCCAAGCCTACAAATAAGGAAAAAGAGATGGTAAAATAAAACACTTTCTTTTAACAATGTAGGTCTCAAAATATAAACTCAAATCATGAAAATAACAAATTCATGTAATGTTTTCCCCCTCTGATTCGCGCGCCAACTTTTCCGCACCTCCTCGCTCTCCTCTTTTTGTAATGTGGGTCGAAGGTGGAAGAGCCACATGCAGATTTCACGGGTATCTAAAAGCTGGACGCAAGCGACCAGCCACTAAATCTGAGAACAGACTAAGGAGCGGGGAAACAAAAGAAAACCCTGGGACAAACTCCACGGGAATAAACCCAACAGAAACAACCCTAGTAGGGCTGACGCTCCTCAACGAGGTGCGTTGAAAACAAATAGCTATTCTTTAGCTCAGGGAACAATAGCCCCGACAAACAAAGAGTAAAGATAACTAAATAATACCCTCTCTCTTTAACTGAGAGAACCACAGGGTGGTAAGCTAACCTTTAGTTAGAAGTAAAACGAAATACCTTCTCTCTTTAACTGAGAGGCCACAAAGTGGTAAGCTAACCTTTAGTTAGAAGTAAAACAAAATACCCTCTCTCTTTAACTGAGAGACCACAGAGTGGAAAACTAACTCTTGGTTAGAAATAAAGTACCTTCTCTCTTTAACTGAGCGTAATAATGGTTTACACAGAGCGTAATTGTGTGATGATGAAACGCAGCCCTTAAATAATAGGCGGAATGAGCACTGATAATCCGCAGCTGGGCGTGATCGGGAACACACCGACGAAAGACCATATAAGGAAGGTGGCTTTAACAATGATTCCTGACACAAAACCAAAGAAAACAAGCCATCACATGGTCAAGCGCCCTCCAGCAGCTGAGCAAGGTAAAACCGTGACACTTTTGAGAAGCGCTCCTGGGGCAGAAGCACAAAACTGTCATGCATGTCAGGAAATTGCCAATTTGCTATAGCGTTAGCGTACTGGTATTTAAAGGGATAGATTGGCCATTATGAAACCAAACCCCCACCACACCCACATGTATTTTTTTAAAGTTAATCCAACCTCTTTTACAACTGCGCCGGAGGTGCGCTATCATCCTAAATCACGAAATTACAGAAATTCCGTTAGACACGTCCCTAAAGCGCCACCGTCTTCGCTTTACGTCTGCGTTACCGACACCATCCTAATTCACCAAAATAGGGCCCTATATCTTTCTTGTAGTGTGGTGCCCTGAACTGCACACAGTACTCCAAATGATGTCTGACAAATGCATTATATAACATTAATATAACCTCCTTTGATTTATACTCAATACTTTTTGCTATGTATCCCAGCATCCTGTTGGCCCTTTTCACTGCTGTAGCACACTGCTGAGATGCAGATAGACTTTGATCAACTAGAATTCCTAAGTCTTTTTCAAATTGAACACCTACTAATTGTTCTCCTCCTGTAAAATACTCCTGTCTGTTTGTCACATGCATAACTTTACATTTAGCAATATTGAATGTCGTATGCCATGTTTCTGCCCATTCTTGGACTTTGTTTAAATCACCTTAGTGGATTCCAAACTATTTGCAAAACCCCCAAGTTTTGTATCATCTGCAACTATTTTGCTACTGACATCCCAATCAAGATCATTTATGTAAATAAGGAAGACCAGATATCTAGAGGGAATTCTAGAGTTGGAGGAGGCTGTCTTAACTTGCCAAAAAAATATCAAAAGTCACTGCACTATGATTACTTGTCCCTAGTGGTTGCACTACCTCTGAGCCGCAAATTCTGTCAGGATTATTACACAAAACAAGATCCACTATTTATTTTCCCTCTAGTAAGCAGAGTAACAGACTGCACCAAAAAGCAGTCATTAACCACATCTAAAACCTCCTCTTCACATTTACCCTGACCTGACACTACTTCTAAATTAAAATGTGTAATTGAGGGGTAATTGAAGTCGCCCATTATTAATGTCTCTCCTTCCGTACAGGTTTGTTTTGCGATTAATAATAATTTGTTCTATCCTTCCTGAACAATTTGTAACCCTCCACATTATATTCATCCCCGTCCACTGCACCAAGCCATGTCTCTATAATCCCAACAATGTCATAACCCCTATTGAACATCACAGCCTCTTATTCCAAAAATTTATTTTTTTATGCTTCTAGCATTTAAACAAAGGTACTTCAGAGTATTACTCGTACCTTTATTCACTTCCACACCTAACTGTGCCAAACTCCCTCTATTAACATTATGCTCTAAATCAGGGGTGTCAAACTCATTCCATCGTGGGCCGAGTGTATGCAGGTTTTTGTTGCAACCAGTGCACAACACCAGGTGATTTCAATTAGTTCCCCTCCTTGGTAGAAGAAGGAAGTTAATTAGTGAAATCACCTGGTGTAGTGCACTGGTTGCAACAAAAACCTGCATACACTCGGCCCACGATGGAATGAGTTTGACACCCCTGCTCTAAATGTCTTTATTAATTATATCCTCAAAGGTATTACTATACTCCGTCCTGTTATAATCCATCTGGGCAGTCTGTACCTCCCTATCCTTAATACTAAAAATCCCCCCCAGTCCCTAGTTAAAATATTACTCCGCTACCCTAAACATACGCTGGCCCAATGCAGCTGTACCCCTTCAGTTCACGCCCTTTTCTACTTACGCCCTACCATAACCCAACTGACTTGCCTTGGCTGCCCTGGAGATTCCCCTCTCTCAAATTCCGGAGGGCAGTCGAGTCTAGCAAATTGGGCTTCGAGGTAAAGAATCTTGCTCCAACTATATAAATCGGACTCTCCCTGGGCCGAATGAATTACTGCCGAGACAGAGACACCAAGTCGATACAACCCCTTCGTATAACCAATTTAGCTAGGTCGGGTAGTTTGTAGCAAGTGAGCTTGCAGCAGCTAACCGAATTCGGTTACTTCCTATATTAATGCTTGCTTTAAGTTAAGGCTCTTTGATTTGCACTTAGGAAGGCAAAAAAACACAAAATAAACCCTCTCGTCAGCTCAATTTCAATGCCGAATTTGCTAACCGGTTAGCTTTATAAAAAAACTTGCCGTAGATAGACGGAGGGAAATTCCTTCTCTATCCCGTAAGGGCAATACAAGTTAGAACCTCAGGAGCAGATTTGCTTAACTTTTTAGTGCCAAAATATTATCCCAATACTCACAATCACAGAAAGCCTCAAAAAACGAACTTCCGTAGCGCTTCAGACACGATCGAGTGCAGAGCCACCGGTCAGGCAAGAATCTAATGTAATAGATTAGTTAATATTCAGACAAGTTCAAGAAAAATGTTTATTAAAGGCTCCACAATAACTCAAAAACTAGTGACAATGGTGTATTTGGCGTTGCTGGGAGATCTAACAGGCCGCGCTTTGAGAAGCAAGCGCATCTTTAGAGATCGGCAAGACATGTATGCAGAAAATGACGAATGGCGTTTTAGATTGCCAAGAGAAGTTCTTTCCAGTATTTTTTGGCGGCATGTTTCAGTTTTTACTTTTGCTTGGAGTCTCAGCTATGTGTCTTTGAAATCAGAGAAGGACCTTATCTGGATTTTCGGGCGTGTGTCCAGCCCTAACATAGCTTTCTTGTATGTGTCTGTGTCTGCTTCTTGTCTGTTTTTACAATGCCCAATAATAAAATTGCCCCTCGGGGATTAAGGAAGTTGTATTGTATTGTATTATGCTAATTGCAACGAAATGGGCACGTTTTATGAATCCGACAATACTTTTGCGTGAGAACCCTTTCTACGCACAAAATACGCACCTTTCTATGAACTTGTTAGTGAATGAGACCCATTGAGTTTGATGACCAGTCGGGGAGACAGGTGGCTGGTAAGCTATACAGAGGCATGCTAGTAATTATTCCCTGTGCTTTGCAGCAAAATACGTACGTATGTAACATAGTATGTTGATAGAATGCTTGATTTAAAACCTTAAAACCAGGTCAACTGATGACACCAATCTCTTTTTAAAATTGCTCAGACATTTCTTCCTGTAGCACTAAATAGAAAATGTCCATACAAATGCACCCATAATAAAAATGAATAAACACATTAATGGTCAGGATTGCAGAAGCAATACATTAAATAATGAATGACATTTTTCGATGTCTTTTTTAGGGTAAATATTTGTGTCACAATTTGTGTCTATATCTTCTATCCACAGGTTTTAAATGGTTTGGGAGTCTTTCCAACCTCTCCTTCCGTCGCTCTTCAGACAAGGGAGAGTCCAAGTCTGATTTGAAGCATCATGGGAGTCTGAGTGAAGCTTCAGTGGAGGGGACGTCAATGAATAACATGGGCCCCCAAAGCCCCAGCTATGTCCGGTCCAGTGACATGTATACCCATATTGGCACGATGCCTCGCACCTCACAGAAAAAGAAGGACAAAAGCATCAAAGGATCTAAGAAGGGCAAGGCTGGGCTAAGCAGGACGCAGAGTCAAAGACAGGCAGGGGACTACGTTTGTGACTCACCCCTGCTCATGGCTTTGTCCGCACAGAGGATCCAGAACTTGGAAGGACCCTCTCGACCCCTCCCCAGCACAGACAAACCACTTACCAGTGGGCGCGCTGGAGAATGTTCAACAGAGGCTGTTCTGGAAATGGACTCACCAGCAGTGGACAAGCTGGCCGCCGCACAGCCACGGACCCCATGTAGTCCTGATCTCCCGGGCAAACCAGCACTTCCAGGGAAACAACCACAGCCAGCCAGTCTGCCTGTGTCTGCCCCAATCCCCACCACTACCCCTAGAGCATCCAACACCCTGACCTCCAAACTTAGCACAGTAAAAGAGCAGAGTGGAGGATGCCTCTCCCAGGGCCCGAATGAAGACCTGCAGGCTAGCCGTAATCAAATCCTCCCTCCCAAGGGGATCTGTTCTCGACAGAGAGAGGAGGAGCACTTAGACACAGCAAAGTGGGAACAGCGGCAAGCGAGATACCCTGAAGCGGCACTCTGCTTCGAGGCAGAGTCTGATAACAGGTAAGACACAGAGCTTGAACGCCCGCCTCCTCAACTGAATCTTCTATAGAGCAGTCTGATTGGTCAAATCTGTCCAACTTCGTACCATGAGTCCATGCAAGTGGTCAATGCTGTTTTCTGTGATTGCGGGTGAACTTCCTTGCTGTCTTCTGATGCAAACCGGGGACACGAGAACACTTCCTTCTGCGACAGGTTCTAGCATGTAATGCTTCGATTTAAAGTTGCATCATTAGCAAGACATGATTATGCATTAGAAGTGCACAAGCTTTATTTCGCTTTCAATAGCACAAAGGGGAAAAAACTGTAAGTAATGCAGCAGATTTATCCTCAGGCCTTTAAAGAACAATGAAGGCAGGATGATGATTCAGTTTCCTCCTGTTGATATTGAGATGACCTGTCAGCCTTCAGCTGCTCTGGCCTACTGTGACCATATAAAGGAGAAAATGTCTCATTGTGTCCGCCTGTTAGGACGTCACATAGTCAGATCTATAAGGTCTCTTGGGATCTGGACGAGGAAGAGAACATTCCCAAAATCCAGAGGGATAGGACGGTGAATAGGACATCAGCACGACTCAGGCTAAAATGTAACTGTACAATACGGAAGGAAAGTGCTTACTGGAACAAACAAATGTGGGAAGGAGTTCATCCACGTAGACCGCGTGTGAGTAAACAGTTAGAATATCACTATCACATATAGTAATAACCTATATAAATATAGTAGGATATAGCAATAAGCTAGACCGTATAAAAAAGGTCGACTTACAAATTAGAGTGAAATAATCAGCACTGGTTTACATCATTTGCATGAAAAGTAAGGAATAAAACGCGACCTTCCTGAAATT
>JAINUG010000067.1:4468949-4496449 GCA_029706075.1 Aldrovandia affinis | reverse complement strand
CAGGGAAAGGGTTCATTGGGCATTTGACGACTGTGAAATGTCTTCCTTCGGGTTAATGTGAAACCAGGAGATTGCAGCTAGGTTCCCGAGAGCGGAGCGGCTGAGCTGTAATTCAATTAGGGTCAGTGGCATAAAGGAGCCGTGGTTTGCGCCCATTCCGCTGAAATAGTTCCGAGCCGGCAGCGTAACCGTGGGCAACAGGCCCCATTCGAAGCCCGCTTGTGGTAAACAAAGGAGAATTAAAAGGGGGTGACGTACCGCCGCCCGGAGCCGTGCTCTGCGAATGCCCACTTTCAGAGCTCCGAGTGAATCGGCAAAACCAAACAGATCAGTAATGCAAACTGTTCCTGTTTGCGCTAAGGAAGCACATGCAAGTTGGAGATTGGGGCGGGGGGGAGAGCATTGTTCAGGGTCTTGATAAAGAGGAGGGCTGCTTCTTCACTGGCCGAGTGGGACAGTGTGTGCTTGTGTCAGTGGCCCGGCCAGGCTGCATTCAGAGAGGCGCTGAGGCTCATCGGTCTGCGGAGAGGGGAAGGCACCTCTTTGTCACCCCAATCTCAGTTTACTGCACTGGAGCTGAGAACGAGAGGGGGGTGGGGGACAAGGGCCCATTGTCCCCTCTCTCTTTCGCTGGCTACACTCAGAGATGGGAGGAGCAGACAGATGAGAGAGTAGGAAGGGAGGAGGGGGTACTGTTCATTTAGGGAGAAAGGGACTTTGGGGATGGATAGACTGGCACTTGCCATGTTGTTCCCTTGGCTGCCCAGCAGAGGGCGCAGTGAGAAGGAAGAGTGATCCCGTCCCTTTGTAACGGGCTGAGTGGCTCTGTCCACCGGCCAGTGGAAGAACCTGTCTCTCTGAATGTCACTGGCATACAACACCCCACGTGCTCCCAAAGGACTCTGTTACCTGCTGCATTGTGTTAAGCGGCTGTGTGAAATGTCTGTGGCCTGCCTGAGGCGTGTCTTAGTTCTTACTGCTAATTTAGGCTGTTTTGTGGTGGGTTGTCAGTTTGGGGTTACCATAGAGACATACAATACAGTTCCCCTAAAACCCAGGAGGTTTAGTGCCTTAAAGGTTAGCCGCAATTGGACTGACCCCAGCTCAGCGCTGAAAGGAGAAGGGCAGTGTGAGCTCAGCTCAATGCCGCAGTGCCAAAGTGTTGTTCATGCTGCTCAGTGCTTCAAAGCTTCTGTGCTGCGGCAGAGAAAATAAACCTCTATGAATATTTTTTGTCTCCCAGTGTTGCGGTAAATTATTTATGATTACTGTATTTTTTCTGTATGTACCGGCTGCAGTAGTGGTCAGTCATGTGACAGGTCCGTTGTGTGCAGCCATTCATGTTTCCTGGGAGAATAAATAAAGAGCTGACACCGTGACCAAATTGTTGCCGAAGTAGAATAACTGGGGTGATCGTTCTGCAGCAGGACTTTTTTAGGATGCACTTGTGACAGTCCCCCCGTTTGTTTCTCCCAATTTGGAATGCCGAATCATTCCCGACCGTAAGCTGTGCTCAGTGCCGCAACCTCTGCTGTTAATTCCCAAGAGCTCAGACTAGCACGCACTCTCCTCCGAGACGCGAGATGTCAGCCGCCGCTTGTCTTCGCGCCGCGGTCCGCCAAGTCAAGCTTGCGCGGACGTGATTCGGAGGACAGCACAGCTTTGAGCAGGCACATTGTGGGACCGTTTGACAAGCTGGGATAGCTGGTGTGCGATGAGACACGGTCGTCCTTGCCAATGTTCTGGATTTGATACCAGACCGTGGGGCCCATCCAGACATTGGAACTATGCCATAACAGGAGCACTTGTGACCGTCCCTCAGCTCTGACTCAGTTACATTGGGAACACGGCGAAGTCTAATCCCGGGCTGCGTGTGGCACAGGGATCTCAAACTGCAGCCTCGCAGGGTCGTGTTGCCTGCAGGTTCTTGCGGTTTCCTTTCAATCAGCAGCCAATGCAGGCCTTGGAAACAAGGTTTCTGGACTCACATTGCGGCCCTCCGGGACTTGATTTTGACATCCTGGATGATACTCGAATGTGATACTCAATTGAGCCACTAGATGGGGCTGCAAGCCTTGGTTTTCAGGAGTTGCAGCGCAGAGCAGCGGGGCCTTTGCCTGGAATGATCCAGCTGCAGCCTGTGAAGAACGCCGCCGTGTCTCTGGCAGGAGCGGTCACGCAGAGATCACACCCGTGTGAGGCGCACTGTCGTATCCAGGAGAGCCAGCGGATCGTGCCCAGCCTTTCTCAGTCAGGTTCCAGAGCTCTTACAGCCTCCGTGTCGCCAAAGTGGTATGAGCAAAAACACGCAAGGAACTTATCTAAGGAACGTCATTTCGTATTTTCCTATCTTCACTCTACTTTATATCAATGAATCTAGTGTTCATTGATACTTCCATATGCGGTATTAGTGAAAGCATTTAGAATACATCAAAGCATTACATGTATTGAATACAATATACAGTATGCATACATACATGTGCATATGGAAAAACTACGATTGGCTGTAATCTTGAATATTGTGCAGCAAATGTTTAATATTATGGAGTATTTAGAGTCTTGTATCTTGCTTTGTTATGACATGAAATCATTTGTCATTCAGGGACACAGGATTAATGACTTGGAGAGCCCTACTGGGCTAGACTCTGCCCTCCTGCCCCAGCCCCTCCCCCCCTTCCACCCCAGCCCCTCCCCCGCTATTTTTCTGACAACGGTCTCCTCTCATCTCTCGCTGAACTCTCATTTATAAAAAAAAATCACAGCACTGGCATTTCCATAAGAACCTAGTCCGGACGACGGTTAGTGCTGCGCTGTGAAACCTGGACATTGGAGGCGGCCTTGTCTTCACGGGAACGAATCGGGTCATGGGCGAGGGGGGAAGGAGCAGCACCCAGGGAGGCCACCGCTGACCTACATACAGGGCGGAGGAGGGGGGACGGGAGCGGAGGGGGGCGGGGCGAGCTCATTCCCAGATAATTAACGCGCACCTTGCGCACGGCCGGCTGGCTGCTCCGTAAAACCTCGCCCATCCCCGGGGGGCGTGAGCGGGGCTCAGCTGGCTTGGGGGAGGCACCAGTTCACACGCGGGAGTTCCCTCTCTCCCTCCACTTAACGCGGCGCGATGGGAACACGCTCCACATTCCTGATCGTGAAATGTAATTATTAGCGAGCCCGCATTGATTGGGACCAGGATTGACTGAGCAGGAGCTGCTGACGCGTCTTGGTCTTGGCCTCTTGATTAAATTGGTTAATTATATTTCATTACTCACTCAGCAGAAACCTTAATTGTGGTGACAACTGTTTTTTGCAATCTTTTTACCATGTGTACAGCTGCGCGTTTGGAGAAGCGGTCGGGAGTATAGAACAGCAGTGTCATGTCTGGGATTCAACCCCATGGCCTTCCGGTCCAGAGTCCAGCGTGTTTACCAACGCGCCGCGCGCTTGCTCCGTCGTTTAGACCGGGACCGCAGAACAAATAGCCGGTGGATAGATGGGGGGTTCGAGTTAATGAGGAGATTTAAGGGTGAGAAGATAAACCCCGGTGAAGATTGCCGTGACAAACGGCATCGGAGTTGCCCCAGAACGCTCATTATCTCCCGCGCTCCTGTGCTGCACTTACAGGCGCTCTAATCTCGCTCTGTTGTGTTTTTAAATCCGCCTCCAGGACACTGACTGAGTAATTAATTTTTAATTATAGTCAGACAGAGAGCCGAGAGAGAGAGAGTGGTTGCGGGAGAACAGGGGGGAGGGTGGCGGCGAAGATGAGATTGGGGAGGGGCGAACGTAAGAGAGCAACAGAAAAAAGAGAAACGGCTTGCAGAGAAATGAAGGAGCAGAGGTGTGGAGTGAGAGGGGAGGGGAGGGGATGAAAAGTGGGCAGAGTGGTTGGAGGAAGAGGGCCCGGGGGAGACTGAAAAGATTGAGGGATCAAGAGATCATAACTCAGAACACCCATAGCAGCGTATTATAATAGAGGAATTAGCTCAGAGTGTGGAAAGAGTGCGAGTGGGTGTGGGAGTAAGGGGAAAGCGTGTGGGGGTCAAGGACGTTGGGTGGGCGGCCCCCCCTTCAGAGACTCAATGTGGAAGATTCACTTTGTCCTCGCAGCAAAAAAAAAAACGCCCATTCGAAATAGGCGCTTGCCTGTATTGTGTACGCACATTATAGTAACAATAAACACACAGGATTAGGTACTGCTCTGTACATCCATACATTGTGTCTGGAACGGCCTTCTGGGAAATGGTACATGGTGCGTTCTGTCATTCCCATTGCTGGATCAGGAGGATGGAACACGTCCAGTCTTATGGGATTATTCCTGCTCAAATTCATCATATAATCCGCGGGAGGGCTTTAGGGAGATTTGCAGAAGAAAAAGCCCTAGTGCTAATGAATTTATCCTGTCGTTCTTTGTGTCCCTGTCCTGATTATTTATTTGTGTGTTCATTGCGAAGATTGGCTGATTCATGCATTTCGTCATTATTGAGTCATGCGCCAACCACCCCCCAACCACCACCACCCCCAATGTGATCCATGCATTGCATACATCTGAAATAATCAGTAGTAAATAATAGTAGTTATCCAAACCTGGCTAAACTTCCATATACAGTGCGGCCCTGTTCCCGCAGCTCACTCTAATTAAGGGTGATTTGAAGATGGCCTCACGGCTTCTGAGAGGTTTCCATGGAGAAGCATCCCCGCGTGAAGAGGGATGACGTCACCGCGCCCTGAGGGGAGGCGGCCCCTCCCGCTGTTACTCTCAAGGTGATGGATGTGTGACAGGTGCATCGGTAACCACCAGAGCACATCTCTAGGAGCATGTGATTCGGAATGTGGCAGGCATTGCTCTGGGCTTAATAGTCCTCTGCATCATTTACGCCACACACACACACACACACACATACACACACACGGATACACACACACACACACACACAAACATATAAATATGCTTTTACACACACACTTGAACATATACATTCGCACACTGACACACACATACACACACATACACACACACACACACACACATACTATACACATATACAGTAAACACACAAATGTACTATTAAATTCACCAATTTATTGGCATGAGAAGATCTTTGAAGTGCTGCTGAACCAACACAATTATGGAATAAGCCATTATAAACAATATATAAATAAAGAATAAAAAGATGGGTAAACACATGCAAATGACTCTTTACATACACAAGTGGACATTCAATTAAATTTGAATGTATACATATTTTCCGATTTTTATACCCTATCTTTTCCTCCCAATTTGGAGAACACAGCCCCATTCATTTTTGGAGGCCCATCTCATCCCTGCAAAATCCTCTGTCAATTTTAGTAATAATAATATGATATATGCCATTAAGCAGACACCTTTATCCAAAGCAACTTACAGTAGTGAATGCATACAATTTTCAGTATATGTGGTCCCAGTGGGGATTGAACCCACAACCTAAGCTTTGCCAACACCATGCTCTACCTACTGAGCCGCATAGAACCACAATTTTAGGAGTGCACAGTCGTCTCCTCTATGCCGCATGCTGACAAGCTGCCGGATTATTTCACTTCAGCGCAGTCCACCAGCTGAGCTGCACAGCCATCGCGTCCGAGGAGTACACTTCATGCGCAGCTGGTGCGGGCAGACTTCCTGTGTCCAGTCGAGAACAGGAAGTGGAAGTGATCTTCCGTGTTAAGACGGGCATAACCCTGCTGACCGAAACCCTCTGCTACCCGGAGGCAATCCAGCCACAGTCCACAACAGTTTGGTCAGGATTAAACTCCAGACCATAGCGGGAATACCGTAACATGGCTGATGTATAACTCAGCTGATAGTTAGTGGTGTCTTCATATTATTTGTATCTGTAATGCTTGTTTTAATCTAGAGAAGAAGATGTTTTTGGACTATATTTGTTTCAATGTAAAGTGAATTTTAGTTCTGGTACTCCTGCTCCATGCTTATGATTTTCTTCTGGGCTCCTGATTAGCATGTTTCTTTAATTAGTGTAAGATTGTGGTTGTACACATATTGACACACACACACACACGCACATGTGCACACATATAGACTAGCACACATGCATATGCGCACACACACACAAGCAGACATGCACGCACCCACACAAACACACAAGCACATGTGCACACATGTAGACCAGCACACATGCACAGGCCCACACACACAAGCGCATGTGCACACATGTAGACCAGGACACATGCACACGCCCACACACACAAGCACATGTGCACACATATGGACCAGCACACATGCACACGCCCACACAAGCACATGCACAAGCCGCATTTCCACAGACACACCTTTAGTAGTCAGATAACTATACGTTTGGAGAGTTAGAGGCACCAAACTGACCTGGGCTGACATTATGTCGGCCAGCCACAGATACAATGGCAAGTTGGCCCAGAGCCCAGGAAAGTCAAATGGAAGTAGATACGCTCATATCTACTTCCATTATGCAGGACAACAGTATGCAGGACTCCCATCAGTTGAAATGTAAACCGCCATATTGTCTTGAATTATAATGGCGTGCATACAGCTGAGGCAGGGGGGTGCTGTGAAACCAAGCAAAGCTCACAAACGCACAGGAACATACACAGGCATTCCCACGTTAACATACACATGCAGTACACAAACACAAAATGTTCTCACTAAGACATACACACAATCTCTCACTCTCGCTCACAGGCACTCAAGCTTAATTGCTGTGTTTGTGGATTATTTTCCCTCGACACCCCCCCTCCCTGCTTTGGCTCCTTTCAAAGTGGAATGAAAAAGATAGATTCCTTTTGAGAAGGTGCTGAAACTATGAGGCTCATCTCCTCTCTTTCTCTCTCTCCCTCTCTCTCTCTCTCTCTCAGTATTGTCTCTGGCCGACAGCAATGCTGCGCGTGGAGGAGGGGGTGGGTGGGGTCTGCCAGCATTCGACGGTGCTCCACCAGTGCCTGTGAGCATCTCCCCCTCCCTCCCCCCTTCCTTTCATCAGAGAGGGATGAGGTAATCCCAGCCAGCCTTGTGAGGCAGAGAGCGAGCGAGCGAGAGAGAGAGAGAGAGAGAGAGAGAGAGAGAGAGCGAGTGAGCGCGGAGGGAAAGGGAGGACGTACAGACCCGGGGCTGGGATGACAGTAGCGGCAGTGGGTCTCGGAGCACGAGCAGAAGCGTCAGCCTCTCAGGGATGAGTCGGGGGTTTTAGGGGCGCAGGATCGTTCGGAGAGGAGCACACTTGAATCCCCCTCTCTCCCCCGGGGCGGTGCGGAGCCATGACAGAGCGATGCAGCCTGTGGAGCGCATTGTCTGCTGCTGCCTGCTGTTTCTACAGGGGCTCCTTCATGCAGGTGCAGGTGAGAGGGGGTCGGGCACTGCCCTGTCCACTGTGTGTGTGTGAATGTGCTCCGGTGAGCGTGTGTGTGTGTGTGTGTGTGTGTGTGTGTGTGTATGCACTTGCGAGTGTATGTGTGTGTGTCTGTATTTGTCTACGTGAATGTGTTTCTGTGTGTGTGTATGTGCCGGTGTGTGTGTGCACGAGTGGGAGTGTGTGCGTGTGCGGCGCGCGCGTGCGTGCGTGTGTGTGTCTGTGTGTGTGTGAGTGTGAGTGAGTGTATGTGTGTAGGCATGGCTGTGTGTGTGTGTGTGTGTGTGTGTGTGAGAGAGTGAAAGTGCATGTGTGTTTGTGTACAGTATGTCTGTGTATGTGTGTCTGACTGTGTGTGTGTTTTTTTGTGTATCTGTGAGTGTGTTTGTTTATGAGTCTGTAAGTGTATGTGTAAGGTGTGTGTGTGTGTATGTGTGTGTTTTGTAGAGAACTGAACAGTGTATTTACAAAGATCAGGAGATCATGTCTGTTATGCTGACAGTGCCAAGGCTGAAATCTGATTAGCCATATTATATTACACTATTAAATCATTAGCTGTTTTCGTGTTGCACCGTGTATTATAACAATTCTGCCTGTGTAAAACCTTGAATTAGATCAGGTCTGTAAAGCGTGATGTTTCTGAAAATAGAGGCACTTTATTTCTATGAGTTGGTCTGAGTCAAAGCTGGTGCCAAACTCCACTCCACCATTGGTCTTGTCTGATCAATGAGCAGGGCCTAGCCCTGTTACAGTAAAGCAGCTCCATCCACCACACAGATAGCTCAGCGCTAATATTCCTGTGACCTGGTACTGGGAAAAGTAGTCTTTGTGCATTCCCAGTGATAGGTTGAATGTGCTTGTAGCGTTAATGATTGGGACTGATGCACTTTCTGCGGCGTTAGCTTTTTTTGTGCCGTCAGCGGCAGATGAGGATTTTACAGCGTTGGGGACAGTGGGCGTGTGTTCCCCTCAGTGGGTCTGCTGATCCTTTATGCCAACATTGGATTAGCCCGAGCCCACGATTCTGCCTTGCGGGGTGAGCTGTTGGAGCATCGACCAAACGGCCCACAATGCAGTGTGAGAGGCTGTAACATCGACATCATGTTGAAGGTTTTCGCTGCAAAAGTTTGCCGTGAGAGATTAACACCGTGCGAGAGTTCAACGCTGACGCCATGTCCCAGACTGCAGCGGGGGCTTTCTGAGGCCCTATGGACGTTGTTTGTCCATTAAGACCGGGGATTTTGCGCTCTGTCTCTAACTGTGCCATTGTCGCGCGTGTTGTTTAGGGGGAGCTTTAACCCCGAATCCTCCCATCTGCCCCTCCGCAGTTTCACTTTGATTGTTTGCGGTTCTTAATCCGCCCTTTCTCCGCCTGCCAGCGTCTCGCCAGCCCCCTTCCCCCGTGTCCCGGAGGCACGCACGGGCCTGCCAGCTCTTCTCGCTCCGTCCTGGCAGAGCCTGGCCCTCCCGAGCCCCTCCATTTTTTCTGCGCTCGGGTCCAAGAGCGTCCTAGGCCAACGCCTGCCCTCGATAGACTCCTGCCCCAGTCCTGGCACGCCGCTGTGCTGTGCCCGCCGGTGCGGCTGTAATCACAGGGGTGGGCACTGTGTGCTTTGCCGTGAGGTGATCCTCATGATGGACAGAAATCGGAGGGGTGTAATCCCCGCTCGCATGCTTCTCTCTGAGCCTTCCGCAGCGAATCCTCTTCGGTGGATGTCCCTCTTCCCCAAGGCCTCCACAGTTAACAAACTCTTTAGCTCTGTTGAAAGAGGAAAACCAGCCTGTAAAGCTATTGTAACATAATTACAGATCAGAGTTTTCACCCTGAAACACATTATTTGAAAGAATAAGCCTGTTAAATACCCAAGTAACTGCCTAAATAAAGGAAACACTTTAGCAAATTACTCTGGCGTGGTTCTGGTGGCTCCGTTCTGGTGTGGGGTGCATTTCCCTGCCATGGTTTAGGTCCACTCAATCCCCTATTGGGCAAGGTAAATGGCAATGAATACAAAGCCGTTCTGAGTGATCACCTTGGTGAAGCATTTATATCTTGATGGGAGTGGTCTCTTCCAGAATGGCAGTGCCCCATCTACATGGCAGAAATAGTCACTGAATGGTTTGATGAGCATGAAAATGATGTAAGCCATATGCCACAGCCGTCTCAGTCACCGGATCTCAAACCCATGAACACCGAGATTCTGGAGTGGTGCCTGATAACAGCGTTTTCCACCACCATCAACAAAACACCAAATGATGGAATTTTTTAAAGAGGAATGGTACTGTGTCCCTCCAATAGAGTACCAGAAAGTTGTAGAATGTATTCCAATGTGCACTGAAGCTGTTCTGGTGGCTCATGGTGGTCCAACACTTTAATGCATTGGGTGTTTCCTTTATTTTGGCAGTTACTTGTACATCTCACCACAAAGACAGTTAACATGTAGGGGTTTCAGTTTTAGTTTGGGTTTTAGTGTGGTCAGTACAGTAATCTTTCAGATTCTCAGATGGGTGGCAAATAAGCCTGAGACTGAATCTGAGGCTACCACACAGTCATGCCTTTCACAGATGCAGAAGGGGCGACAGAGTGCCGTCCATCTCTCTCTCCCTTTACATCGAGCCTTTTGTGCCCTATCTCTTTGAAGGTGCACTCCAAGCGGCAAGAGGTTTCATCTCAGCCCTGCAGGCGAAGGACGGATACATCATCTTTTTTTAAATATATATCTTTTTAAACATAGCTGGTAATAATTAGAGAGATTTTAGAGAGAGAGAGAGAGAGAGAGAGAGAGAGAGAGAGAGAGAGAGAGAGAGAGAGAGAGACAGAGAGCTAGAGAGAGAGAAAGAGAGAAGAGAGACATAGACAGAAAGAGGAGAGAGAGAGAGAGAGAGAGAGAGAGAGAGAGAACTAAGATGGTATATAATCCTGCCCATTACGGCAGTGATCGTGTTCACTATGCATTACACTTTTTCTTACTTAGAGGCCTTTCCTGCAGGATCTCTGAAACAAGCTGAGCTTTATTGCTTCAACATGGCTCTGGTTCATCTAAAAGAATTTCAGGCACATCGAGTACACCTTAAAGTAGAAGATGTTAAGCCTGTGTGGATACTGTAATAATTATAGTAATGCTTGTCTCTTATTGTACAGCGGAGGCTACTGTACCTGGACAGCCTTTCACAGAAGAGGTTTGTGTACACAGCAGTAGCCTTGGTTGAAAGTTTCTGGTCTGAGCTCTGTTTCCTTCCATACTTTCGGTGGCGTGACAGTTGGCCGGGGTGGTCCTGCTGCGTTCTCACTTCACCTCTGACCCTGCCTGACCTCCGGGTTCAAGAGAGCTCCCTGCTTCTTCTTTGAATGTCTCAGGACATCAAGGAGTAATTCCAGGGATACGTGAGGCGAGGCAGTGTTCATTAAAGGTTCAAATGATGTTTACTGCACGTGGGAGGCCAGTTTCAGTCTCTGCGAGCCATCCTCAATTGTGTTGCTTCGCAATGAGTTGCTTCATAGCGCAATATGGGAAATACATTTGACTTTTCAAATATTAAAATATGATATAAATATTTTAAGAAATGGCTCAGACAGAAGGATAAAAAAGTGATAACATTTAGGTACTATATTCAAAGATTTAAAGTCCAGTTTAAAAATTAAAACATGACTTTGAATCGGTAGATATCAGTGAATTAATGTGGATTAAGAAATCAGATTAGATCCAGATTGGGAAAATACTGATACATGTATTTACTTAATGTACATTTAATTAGGCCAATTCTTAATCATTTGTATTAATAAGAAAGTATATTTCAGGAAGATAGTATAAGCCCTTTTATACAGTAACAAACCTCTCAGCATCCCGAGAAGTAATATTGAAGAGGGAAATCTCCCTACACTTTCTAAGGAGAATAACTTGTCACAGGCAGCCAGACTGGTTTGTATCAGTTTTGGATGATACTGTTAACAAATAAAACAACATACTCTGGGCTCCTTGCAGCAATAACAAAAAAACAGTGACATCATTATGTAGTGTGATTGAATGGAAGAGGATGACATCACTGCTGGGTGTTTTAAGATGACTTCCCATGAGCCTCTCCTGAAATAACACCGGGGCAGCATTTCTCCTGGGAGATTTCCTCAATGTTTGTTTACCCACCAACAAATCGCCTGCGTGGAGAGCTGAGCAGGCGATAAGTCTGCTCGGAATTGCCCTGGCGATAATGCTGCATTTGTTTCATGATTTTGACCGATAGACGTCCCTGCGTTGATATATTCGGTCTGAAGGGGTGTGCCCTTTGCTGTGGGGGCGACCTCGCGTTCCCTGGGAGTGGGAGTTAAAGCAGGGACAGCTGCGTCTCCGTGTAACTGTGGTAACCGCCTGATGTACAGGGACTCCAGTCCCCTCCCCAACCCCCTCCCTCGCTGCGACCGGCTCCACAGCCACCGCCGCTTGTGTTCACGTCGCACTGCATTGCTGGCCCCCGCTGCGGGGGATGGTCTCGGCATCCCAAACCATCCCCCGGGCGGCCGTGAGCTGGCGCTTCTGGGGTCCAGCCCTCCTGTTTAAGAGCCCATCGCAGTGCCAGGCGAGGCAGAGGCCGCGGAGGGAGGGGTTAATGCGTTTTCTCTCCTCTCCGCCCGTTAAAGGGTTACTGTCAGCAGTGGCCCCGCCCTGCCAGGCACCATGGAGCTCTGCCAGAGCCCCAGCTGCACAATGCACAGCTCTGCATGAATGAAACTGATACCTCAGCTCTCCGATAGCATCTCCGACGGTCGGCCAATGACGCGCAGCCATGCCGAGGGCCGGAAAGGGTGACATCACCGCCAGCCAATGGCGTCGCGCTGCAGCCTCAACAATGAGCTGGAAGCGAGAGAGGGAGAGGAGGGAGGGGAGCTGGAAGCAGGACTGATGCATCTCCTCTTGGCGTAACCGGGGCACAGGGACAGGGCCGCTAACGCGCCGGCTTCAAAGGCGTCCCGCACGCGGTCACCTGACAGCGTGGCCAGGTGCCTCGCAGTCAGCGATCTGATAGGGAGGGCTCAGCCAGCCAGTCGGGATTAAGCCGGCCTGCTTTCACCGTCTGTCTCATCCGTGAGTGCGAAAGGCAGCCTGCCGGAGCAGCCAGTCTCTGATCTCCCGATATCCGCAAACTTAAAAGGCACCACTGTTCAGACAGACGCGCGCGGTGGACACCAGATTATTTATAATGTGCCTGTGCATGTCTCAGGACTCATTTTGTCAGATGTGTTTTCACGTTCCTGTGCTTTCCCGTGAAACAGATGTGGCTGCCCGTTTGTTCAGGGTTCGAGGCGTCTGTTTGCACGGCCGGTAATCAAAGTTAAAGCAGCAACCTACGCACATCACCTGCCTTTCTCTAAGTGCCTTCAGTGCGTAACCATGTGTGCGTCTGATAAATCCATTTCTGTGCCCAGCACGTGTGTGTGGGTGGGTGTGTGTGTGTGTGTGCGTGTGCGTGCTTCGCAGGGTGTGTCCGTGTATCGATTGTACAGTGACGTTGCTTCACTCGGCTCCTGCAGTGTGCATCTCGGCTGTGGAACGTGGCAGCACATAAACATTGATTTCAGGGATGCTGGTTCCTCACTCCTGCCATAATTTGAATGGATTCGCAGTAAGCCGGACAGAGTGACTGTTCATGTACAGGTTCCTGAGAGAACAAAGGCCCACGCTTTGCTTTCCGTCTGACTTGAGCGCCCTGGTCTATACCGGTCCTTGCCTTTACAAGAATTAAATCCCAGAGTCCGATCAGTCACAGTATGAGTGATAATATGAGATATGCGTAATATGCGTTTGTACGGTCAGTCTGATTGTCAGAGCCCACTCTTGACTGTCTGGGAGTGTACTGCAGTCTATTGTTAAGAAAGGAGAGGATGGAAATTTGTTTGAATTGAATAATTGGTGTCTTTTTTTTTAATGGTTGCAGTGCATTGATCCCACAGCATTTTGTTTTATGTTTGAACTCAAACTCCTGAGAGAATTGTGAGGTTGGCCATGCTGCATTGAAGTCCCATAATGGGCTGTACAGACGGTGTGCTATGTTACATTGTATGATTTCACTCCATGAATACCTGCTTTATTGCACGCCGAGGTTTTGACGCCATTCTGTGCTGTTCGTTGAAAGGTGCACACATGATACAGGTGCTGCAAATGACACGTCAGTTACAGGGGTGGAGCAAATGTTAGCGTCGCTATCACTTATAGCTACAGTCACGTGCAGGGTGTGGATGTTTGCGCTGTTCCTGGATCAGTGAGATGGGTGTAGAGCGTGTGCTGACGGTGGTACAGTGAGCTGCCGGGTGTGTTAAAGAGTTGACGAATCTCCGTTCCCTCCGCTGTGCATCTTGATGTGTCACAGATTAGTCTGTTTTCCAGGGCTCCATTGGCTTTTTTGTCTTCATATCTTGGCCCGGTGTATCCGTGGGAGTGCGTGATTAATCAACCGCTGGCATTTATCGATTAATCAATTCGGTGTGTCTGGAGCAAAACTCTGGCTTTTCTCCAGGGCTCCTCTGATCTAATGCTGCTGCCGCCCTCAGAGGTGCGAGTGGGACGCTCTCACTGTGCTTTTGTGGTTAGCCGGTCATGCAGAAGCCGTCGCCCGTTCACATACATTCACAGCTGTCACCGTGGAAACAAGCCTTCCTGTCCTTGTTGCTCCATGGCTGGCTGCTCTGAGGTGGAGGAGATCAGTATTGATATGCACTCAGAGTGGTGACCCCTGACCTCACCCCCTGCAAATTGGCTATTAAGGGGACATCCTTTCACACTCACGGGGTGGGGGGATTCAAAGCTGAGATTCCTCATCCTGTTTGTCCATTTCCGCCACCAACTGTCCACCTCACCCACACCACCTCCCACTCCACCGCACCCACACAATCGCCATCCTCCCCTCACCCCCTCTACAACCTCTGTTCCTGGCTCCCAGAAAGAATGAATCATTTATTAATTTGGCTGACACCCCTTGCCAGGACAACTTACAGCCCATTAGAAGAGGAAATAACAGAGTACCTTGCAAACGCAATTAAGAAAGTGCAAGTACAGCAACATATTTCCCATTCACTGAAGCAATTTAACGAACAACACCAGTCAATAATACAGCAACGTCTAAGAAAATCAGTGGTCTCTGTCTCGATTCAACGGTACGGCGACAGGACTGATCAGGGATCAGTGAGGCCAGTCTCGCAGCCTTTAGAGATGGGAAACAGACTGATCAGAGTTCAGTGAAGCCAGAGAGGGGACTCCTGTATTGTTCACCAGCGGAGTGCCCTTCACTTCCCCACCTCTGTTTCTCACCGTCCCCAGGCAGTGTGCTGATCAGCACAGTCACAGGACCTCTGTCCCTCGCTGTCAGCATGACGGAGCAGTGACTCGCGGCTCGCTGGCGGTGACAGACCGATCATTTGGGACGTGCGTCCTCTCGCCCTGCAGGCCTCCCCCTTGACTCCATTGGGAATCTCTGTTTGTGAGCTCATTTCCTGTACTCCAGCAGTGTGAATTGGGGGGGAGTGGGGGGAATCGGAACCCCCCCAACCCCTCAGCAGGCTGCGTGCCTGAGTAAATTAGACCTCCAGCCGTGCTCCCAACATCTTTGGGGGGGTTGTCATGGAAATGACATCCCGCAGGTGCGGCCCAATCGGTTGTACGGGGAGGAAGTGATGCGTGAGCCTTTTGCAGGCTCCTGGCCCGCTCCCCGCCTCTCTGCTGCCTCTCCCCATTAATATTCATGGTCTGTTTGACCCCTGGGGTGGGATGGGGGGGAAATAGGCTTGGCTTATAGTAGGGCTTTCAGGGAGGTTATACATTTAAATGACGTCTGACACAAACGTATGAAGCGATATTAGCACCACCACAAATTGAATTTGAATCAAACCGTATTGAATTTGTAAGGCTTGAATAATTGTATGCAAAGATTGAATCTGTATTTCGCAATATGAAGTTGAAACTAATGGCTTGTAATTGAATTTAATAATTATTACATTAAACTTTTAAATAAATGCACTTGAAAAAATTCAAATTAAAAATTAATTTAAAAAGTTACACTCAACTTCCAGTAACATTCAAATAATTAATAAGTATAAATAAGTATTACATATATAATAAATAACTATTTCACCCTGCTACTGGCAGAGGCACTTACTTATTGCCCAGACTTCTGAGGTCTGGTGGTCACCCGGTCTCTTGCATGATTGGTTAGAAGGGTGTTTGATTAAACCCATGGTCCATCATCTTTTTCCTAGCTTAGTGCCCATATGTGTCTCAGAAAACTATTTTTTTTTTTTTTTTTGGTGAACTGAATTTGAAAACTGAATTTCAATGTTTTTGTCAGTTGACTTCCAATTAACTTGAAATTTTTTATTCAAATTTTTCTTGAATCTGAATTGCATTTAAATTGTGCAATTACATTGAATATGTAAGAGTATAAATGTTCATGTTGTCAATTCAATTACAAACCATTAGTTTCAACTTCATATTGCGAAATACAGATTCAATTTTTGCATACAATTATTCAATTCAAGCCTTACAAATTCAATACGATGTCATTCAAATTCAATTTGTGGTGCCAATAACGCTCCGTATAAATGGTCTTGTGATGAACTTGTCAGAATGCAAACTGGGGACTTTCATACTGGGTCATAAGAGTTGCCAAACTAGGGAGTAACTTAAGATGACCTACTTCTTGAGATGATCTAGCTGCAGCTAAAAATTGTTCGCTGCTCTGGGGCAGTGGGTATACGTTCTTGACAGTGTATTGTGCATAGTGTGTGTGTGTGTGTGTGTGTGTTTTAAGAACAACAGAGCAGTGTATGTGGTGTTCAGGACAGTGGACTTTGTTTGATCTGGAGTTCGTGAATGGGCCGAATAGTTACGTTTTAGAATATTCTTCTGCAGAACCAATCATCCTTCAGGACATAAGTGCATATGTAGTGTTTGATTTGTTTACAACTGAATGAAGATAGAGAACTCCTAATATATATTGGTATTTTATTGCTCTTTATTGAACAAGTTAATAGTGGAGGTTCAGAGTCAGTTCGCAATGCCATTGCTTGATCGAAGGGCTACAACGCAACCTGATGAAATGCTATGCTAACTAGTGGCTACGCCACAACAACATGACAGCCCTACCTTGTTAAATTGGCTTGGTGCATTCCATGCTCTCTGGCTGTAGTCTTGGGCACCCGGAGACTGTGAAACAGAGTCAAATGAAGATTAGGCAGAATGCAGACCCCGAGCGCTAATGCCGCTCGATCTGCACACGCTGAGTGCGAGGCTCCACGCTGATGTCGCTCTCGGGAGCGCGCAGCTCCTCCAGGCTCTTTCGACTGTGAGAGCAGAGGCTGGGAGTCATGGGGAGGAAGAGCGGGCCTCCAAACGCTGTAGTCAGAAACCATTAGACCTGAGCACATCTCTGCCTCTCTCAGTGGAGCCTTTGATGGTTTGGGGGGCTGACTTAGCAGATGGAGGTGGATAAGGGGGATTGTGTGTTTTAAGGGTTGGGTGATGAGCCTGTTCATGGCTCCTGCTGATTATTCCGCTCCTGACAGTGACAGAGTATTGCAGTTCCACCCAGTAAGGAGGCTAACTGATAACAGCACACACACACACACACACACACACACACGGTCACACTCACTGAGAACCAAATACACCAAACACACACACACACACACGTGCGTGCACACAGACACACCACACACACACACCCACACACACACACGCGCACACACACACCACACATACACACTCATTGAGAACCAAATACACCAAACACACACACACACACACACACACATGCGCGCACACACACACTCACACTCACTGAGACCCACATACACCACACACACTGCTTATGGTAGTCCATCGAATCTGAATTTAATGGTGAGTTCTCTGGTGGCTAAAGAGCAGGTGGGGTGTGTGTAATCAGGGTTTGTGTTGGCTGTTATGGTTGTGTGCCTCCTCAGCCACTTTTGCTGTATCCTGGTGGTTCTCTCTTCCTCAGGCCTCTGTACACCTGGCTGGCAGAGCTGCTGCCATGTGTTGCGGTCGACAGCAGCATCCTCAAGGTTTGACGTCACACTTCTTCAGCAGCGTTTTCAGCTGGTCCTTGTAGCGCTTCTTTTGTGCTCCTGCTGACCAGCGGCCTGAGTGTAACTGGCCGTACAAAATCTTCCAGGACAGTCGCTCTTGGGGGATCCTGATGACATGCCCAATCATGGCCTCAATGTTCTTGCGGTTGGTCTTGGCAAGTATTTCAGCATGAGGCACACAATCACGCCAAGTGATTCCCAAGATGCGCTGTAGGTCTCCTATGTGGGGTTTTTCAAAGAGTTTGATGTGACGGCTGTGGGTGATGCAGGCTTCACAGCTCTGAGAGGTGTGGTGATACAGACCGCTTGATAGATGGTGCTTTAGGGCATCTGGGGGCTCAGGCCCAGACTAGATAAAGGGGGATCTGGGGGGTTTAGATGCTAATCCAAGACATTAAAGGAGGGGTGGCCTGCAGGTGGAAAGAGCTCCCCAAGGGGGAACCACAGAAGAGGAATCCCTCCCATTTAGCCAAAAGAGGAGGGGGCCTTTTCAGTCTGAGGCCATCGCCATGGGAACAGTAAAGGCTTGATTATAGTCCAAATTGGACACGCACGCGAACAGCAGCGGACGTGTATACGGACAGCAGTCGCACTCACGGTTCTGTACATACTACATTTGGGTGTCTGCATACACGGACGCGTTTCACACATGCGCACTAGAAATCAAAATGGACCCTTGCCTTCGCGGATGCGGAAAGTGTAATTAGGGGAGCTAAATGAAGACAGACAGTATTGCTTCCATTTTTGACACCTTTGGTAATTTTTAATACTAATATTTATACCAATATGTTTGTCTTTCATGAGAGTTATGTTACAGTCACTCTTCTATAGGTTTCTGTAAATTATATGGGAGTGAACAGCGCTACAGTGTATGAAATGTATTGATTAAACGATCGAATGCATGTTGATTGATTGAATGGTCTTGTGTGTGTGTGTGTCTGTGTGTGTGTGTGTGTGTGTGCGCCTGTGTGTGTGTGTGTGCATGCGTGCGTGTGTGTGTGTGCGTGCGTGCGTGGATGTGTATGCCTGTGTCTGTGTGTGTGGGATGGTAGGCGGCAGGTGGGGGTGAGGATCATGTAAGGGATGTCTTTTGAGAGATTCAGGTGCAGTTATATCATTATTCATCCCTCTTAGTATCCAACTCGTTAATATTCATGGCCAGGCTGTCTGCTGCTACCATTTCCTCTGTAGGCCTGGATGTCATGGTCCCTCATGGTCTCCGTCTATGTGACCATGTGCAGAACACTGGAGGAAGAGTGAAACACACCTGAGCTCAACCTGCTCTGTATGAGCAGAAGTAGTGCTTTCTTGCAAAGGAACATACGTCTATGTATGAAATTGTCCCTCGGTGTGAGTTTACTGTAGGAATGTGAAAGTGGAGTATTGATACTTTTGAGAATCAGTTTTTAAAACACTTCATAGTAACTTGTAATAACAATACTGTTGTGTTGGGGTTTCTTTTTTGCATTTGCATTGCAGTGCAAATTAAACACGGGTGCTATAAAGATAAATAGATGTATTAATGGCTAGATCACGGCCATAGTAAAACCCTCTCTGTGGGGGCCCCCGGGCAGCGCAACTGGTAAAGGCACTCGCCCAGAGTGCAGGTTGCCCACTGTGGCCGGAGCTCGATCCTCGGCTGCTCCAGCCTGGCTCTGGCTGAAAGTCCTGCTCGGGGGCGGAGATTGTCTGTCCGCTCCAGGGGAAGGGGGGAGGGAAAGCCGGCATGGGTTCACCTTGAGCACAACAAAGCTTCCCTGTGGGCAAAACGAATAGGCAAGTTCCATCTCGAAGGAAATGGTTCATTGCCGGCCCCGATGTGGTGGCTGGTCCCATAGTTGCAGGCGACGGGCTTGTGGGGAAGGGTGAATTGAATAAAATTGGCCACCAAATTTGGAGAAAAACGGGGAAAAAATCTGAAATAAATAAAAATAAATGATTTTTTTTTTAAACTGTCTCTGTGGGACAGTCTGGGTTGGTGGGGCTCTGAACACTGTGTTGTACATCGAGCTGGTACTGGGCCAGCTCACACACCAGGAGGCATTACCATGGCAACCTCCCAAGGCTGCAGTCCTGTTTAATGGAGGTGTGTGTGAATCTCTCTATCTCTCTCTCTCTCTCTCTCTCTCTCTTTCTCTCACTCTCTGTCCCTTTCACTTTTCTCCCCCCACCAAAGGCTCCCCAGGGCGGGTGTGAAAGGGGAACTGTAGGTTCTCACAGAGGTTATTCATAGGACTTAATGGAGCTGCAGCCATGCACATAGACAATACAATACAATCATTTAGTAGATGCTTTTATCCAAAGCGACTTACAGAAAGATAGCATGTAGCTATGCATATAAGATTCAAATTCAGATATACAGTTACTATTAATATTACAGACAAACATTTGTACATACATTATAAAAAAGCCTGCACACAACTACAGAGTATATCTCAAAATAAAATGTATTGTGATTATAAAAGGGCATCCGCATGTTTTGAGCCTCTGCTAGGTTTTCTCTGTGGTGGACCCCCGGTGTCATATGGCGTATTTCCACCGACAGCACAGTACGGCACGGTAACCATCCGTACCCGTAACTATCCCCTTCATGGGTCAAGTCCCTGTGTCACAATATCATACAGCCAAAGTTTGTGATATAAGTTTATAGCAACGCTAGACGCTGGGCATGTTTTGTCATGTTTTGAAACATTTGTTTCCCCACACATACTCGCAGACTAGCTTTGTCTCCCCAGAACTCATTTACCAAAATCACATCCCAGTCTCAAGCAAGCGTCAATCTCGGATGCGTTTGAAAATGCAACGCCTTGTGAAAAAAACTCTCAAGGGCACAACGGTGAAAGAAACAGTAGGACAGCTGTGTTCATTCAGTAATGTGATTAAGAAGTTCAACAGAAACAGTTGAATAATTTTTTTCAACATTTCAGTAGGCTAAACTAATATTGGGAAAAATTGTATTGTTTGGGTTCCTTAATTACCTTAATATAATGCTTATTCTATGATGTTTGGAACACATATCAATGATCAGTTTTCCACCCAAGTGTTTTGTTACATCGCGTGCTATATCGCAATCGCAATATGTAGCAAGATTATCGCAATATGAGATTTTGGCCATATCGTGCAGCCCTAACTACGAGCTAAACATTTTTAATGCAAGTGTTGATTTATGAAGGTGCAAGATTGTTCAAACACTTTGTCATTTGACACTGTCCAGTTCAGATCCTTTTATTTCAAATGCCTGGCTTTAGCTTGAGCAATGGAATGTGTCGAAGCAATTCCTATATCTTTCAAAAAATGTACAGTATGTGAGGAATGGAAATGTTGTACTATGAAAATTCTATATTCTAATTGCATGAATGAAAATGACAATACTATACTTTGTCCTTTCGAAGAAAACGTGTTTATTTCAGTTTTCATAACACAAACCTAACTCGTAGAATCACACAAACCTGACAATAATGCCAAACCCTATATAATACTCTTCGAATAATAGCCTACCAATAATCGAAGTGAAGCTAAAAAAAACATGGCGGTTGTGTCTGAGCCAGACTGAGATTTAGCGTGACGATTTTGTGAAGATTGCGCTTCACAAATCAATGGTCTGCAGTATTGCAACTCTTAGGTCCCTGTTCAGCTCAGTAGTACCTAAACAGAGCAGTAGCTAAATTCAGCATGGGTACTTAGGTTCGGTACGGGTCGCTTGGCGGTGGAAAAAGCGACAAAATGTGGGAGCATGGATTGGTAACCGTACCGTACTGTCCGGTGGAAAAACGCTAATAGACTACCTGACCCTTGGTGTTTGGGCCACTGCCTACATAGTTTCCATGCTTAGTTCTCACCGCCGTGAAGAAGCAGAACTAAATCTTCATCAGCTATGCCCTTCATATGAGGAAGGTCTGCTGCTCTTCATTCAGTATTCTATGTAAAGGGCATTAAAAACGAACGTGTATCTTTGTAACCTGTGCTAAAAGTTGTATTGTTGATCCCTGCCACACTAAACTGGGGGTTCGGGTGCATTGCCTCCGCCCTGGTGTGGCAGAGCACGAAAGGGGAACGTTCCTGTGTGGCCTACTTTGAAACCGATAACGCGTGATCCGGGGTGCGGTTTTATTGGTTGTCCTCCTTTTCTCCGCTCCTGCCGTATTGTGCACGTTTGTGCTGGGACGCGATCTGAGCGGCGACTGCTGCACCACCGTCCCCGTCTCCCCTGCGGAAGAGAGCGATGCCCGGAGGGGGGAGTGAGCGGCACAGAGTGACCCGGAGTCGAGGAATCGATCTTCCGCTCGCGTGCGCAGACACGGGGAGCGAGGGGCTCACGTGCGCTCATTGCCCTCTGCGACCTCCCAGTCATTTCTCATTTCCCACGAGAGAGTCTCCACACCAGGTCTCGGCCTCGAACAATGGATTGGCCTTGGTCTTGGTAGAAAGGCCTGATCTTTGTCTCAGGGCTCCCCCGCTGTTCGTTTGCATGGGTACGCACAGACATACATCAGAGGTGCTGTCTGTCTTGATATTGGCTTTTAACTCAAAAGGCCTTGATTGCAGATAAGGTCATAGCCTTGGGCCCTCTGACCCCCTGGTGGTGATCTCTGATACAGTGAACTCCATCACTGCCATTTTCAATGAGACACCTTCTCAGACCTGTCATTGGCTTTGAATAATCTGTCATTTCTCTATACCAGAGCAGAGCCAACCAGCACAGGATGAATAATTGATAGCTTTCTGGCTAACAGGCAGGATTTCTTTACCCATTGTTGCTATACAGATTTAGTGTTTCGAAGTTGGACAGGGTACAGCAGGGCATCAGGGTACAGCACATACTGTATATATATATATATATTTTTTTCATATCTGTATTTCCCCTCCCTTTGCACACAATAGAAGGTGCCACATTGTCTCTATAACAAGAACTTACATTTGTATGGCAGTTATAATCCAAGATATCTGTGAATTATTTTAAAATAATTGTCATACATATATCCAGCATAATGTGCAGATAATATGTAATTACTTGCTTAGCAGATAAATACCATATTAGTATGGAAAATAGATTTCAGTTTAAATAATGTTTCTTATTTGTTGTTGCAACTGGTTTTGCAAATGAAACAGAGACACAGCTCCTTGTATAGAATAAGAGTCATGGAATTTCTGCCTTTTTGAATGTAAATTAAACTTCATATGGCTTGAAGGCTCAACGTTGTAATACATCCGGTGGCTGTGTGTCTGAGTGCAGCATGTTTTGATCCCTCAGTTCTCCAAGGAGAAGTACCTGCTGGACTCGCCGCCCGAGAAACTGAGGAAGGAGCTGGAGGAGGAGCTGAAACTCAGCAGCAGTGACATGCGCAGCCATGGCTGGTACCATGGCCACATCCCCAGAGAGGTGACCATCAGCTGCACACACACACATAAGCGTATACACTCACGCACACAAATGCAAACATGCAGACACGCACGAAACCACGGACAGACAGATTTACACACATACGCACATGTACACCACACACCCACACATGCACACACACCTGTCACCACACACATGCGCGTATATGTATATTTACACATTCATTCACGCAGACACATGCACATACACACGTACACATACACAGATACTGAATATTATGCCCTATGATAATAAAAGTATTAATTTGCATGCAGATCTGTTGTTATCTGTCAGAATGTTGTGGTTTTGGTTTCCCACAGAAAAAGTGTGACATTTTAAAAACTAAGTGGAATTCCAAAGTCCTCATTCCACCAACAACTTATCTGCTCATATTGGTAGCTAACATAGCTCGCTTTTTGTGTTATTGTTGTCACTGAGTTTATAACTGATGGGCGTGCTGTAGAGTGGTATGAATATGAGCAGACAAAGAAGAATTGTAAGTTAGTCTATGTACGGAAATAACCGTTATAGCTAGCTAGCTAGTTACCTGGCTGTAATACTTACATAGCAAGTGAAGTCAGGGATAAGCCAGGAGTCATATGAATTCCCTAGCAATGAGAGACAAGGGGCCAAAGACCTCGTAGATTTCAATAGCACATAATTAGATTTGAACTAAAACTAAGTTTTCACAGGATGTTGTACAAATATTATATGTTCAAAGAGTAATTGGCAAGGCACACAGACCAAATTAAATCTTGTGGATATCAAGATAATAGTCCAAACTTCAGTATCCTAACATATACCTAGCTAGCTATCTCATTTTAGGTATTGATTTTTGTAGATGTTACATTTACATTTGATATATTAGGCATCTAGCAGACTTTGTTATATTTAGATGTTATATTTAGCATATATGGATATTAAAACATACATTTGTTATATCCGTCATTATGTCAAGTTAGCCAACTAGCTATTGTGTTAGCTAGTTCGATGATTAGAATCTTTTTATAATCTAACAGGGGGATATTGTTGTGACCAACAGAGGAAGGACAGGAAGAGGACAGGAACATTTTATATTAGAAATGCAGTCCTCTCTCTTTAGAACTTCAATCTAGAAAGCTTATAGAACATGATTCATCTGGATGATTTTTCCCTTTTTATATACTGTACATAGTTTTCATATAGTCCATGTTTAGCTATACTTTTGTTTTTCAGTATCACTTGTACAAGTGTGTTTCAGCTCTAGGGATCACCAATTCTGTAATGTCCCAGATAAAAGTGCTTCTTGATTTCTTGTCAAAGTTCAAACAAGTTAGTCAATCAATAACAATGCAGATGAAGTCGTCAATATTCATATCCATTGTTTAGATGCATATTATTGTGTAGATTTTATTGTTTGTTATGTTTTAGTATTGCATGCATAATCTGCTCCATGAAGTCACCCCTGATCCCATTGAATTAGTTTAGCCCAGTGTCAGGACAGTGCCTGTAGCAGGTTTAGCCATTCCCAGTTGGGAACCCATGCATTCCAATCTGCTTTTATGTCATACTTTTGCTTTTATTATCTACATATTCTAGTTGATGTTCAAGCTTAACCATCAAGCTATTTATTGTGTTTTTATTGGAAGCAATATTCTATTGTTTGTAGGAATTCCGCAATCATAAATGAAAGATACTATCCAGACTTTACTGGTACAGATTAACAGACATCTGTGTAGATTATGTAACTCAGAGACTGGGTAAAGGGGAAAGAAACCAATAAAAGAGACCTGTAGGTAGGTTGTGTATTATGTGGACTAGCTAACTATTGCTAGAGCTAATATTCAGTGTCAGTAGCTTAGAATATTATTTGAGTGACAGCTGGCTAGCTAACAAAGCCTAATTAAAATCATTTTAAGAGTAAAAACTATTTAACTTTAATTTGACAGGCATTGTGTGTAACATATTATATTGTGATGTGTTTTGATAGAATTGTTTGATTTTGTTATCATTTCTTTAAATATACCCTGAGGGTGGTTATTATGGCTGCTCTTGCATCAGGCCTGCAGGGAATGTTATGGCCTCTGTCTTGTCCTGGTTCTCAGGTTTCAGTTTCTCCCTATGTGGTTTCAGCTCCACTAGTATAATGTATTCATGTTCCTTTAGGGAGGGAGCAGGGAAACCCTCTACATTAAAACACTGTCCCCGGTCCCAAGGCCAAGTACATCCATGCACCTGCGGTTGTCCCTACTTGCAGTAACAGCTCCTTCTAGTGGTGGATGGAGGAAGTTCAGTAACAAGACTTTTATGCCATTGACACTCTAGCGTTTTTCTAACAGTATAAACATGGTTCTAAATGGTCAAACTCTGTGTCCATGCTTAACATCTCTCAAAGTCATTTGACAACTGGTTCCTGAACCTTGCTCTGCAGAATCTTCTGCCACAAGTGAGTTTGCAACATCAGTAGGCCAGCACCAGTATTTGTTTTGTTATTTTCCCCTCGTGTCACAAATTGTGCACGCTGAAGCCCCAGTGAACACTGAGCAGTACGCTGAGCTGAACTGGTTGTCCGCAGAGACATCATTGGTCTTGCGTGATTCTTTGTTCTCCCGTAGGAGACAATGTCTTTGGGCTTCCCGCTCCATGCCTGAAGTTTTATTGTGTTCACGGTTTGCCTATGTTGCGCTTAAAAACTGAAGAGGTGAACACAGGAGGGTGAAAAGAGTTCATTGCTGATCATGGTGAACAACCAGTGGGTTTCCAATAGAAATCCAGAAGAAATAAGTTCTGGAGGACCTCCAACTCCAACTCCACAGTAGACACGGGGTGTTATTCAATGGCAATGTCCCTCTCAACAGAACCGTCTTAAAACATGAGGAAACGCTATACCATTCTAATTATAATTTAGTTCATTAGAAAGAAAGAAATTAGAAGTAGACAATTCTTTATGCTATCTTTAGACATCTGCTAAACTCTTGCTTGATTTTAGATGGTTTGAACATCTGAGAGAGTATAATGAAAAAGTTAGATTTTAGGTTGTTTCTGCATCTGACGTGTCATTTAAAATCATTTCCAGGAGCGTTTCCCCACTGATTCACCATTGTCCTTTTGCCCTTGCTATTTTTGATTCAATTTGCCAAAACTGAACTGTTTTGATATGCAGGAATGTATTCCACTAAACATGTTAAAGCTTGGAAAAAAGAAATGTGTGCAAACTAATCTAATTATGGTCACATGAGCTAAAATACCAGCTTCTGTGCTGTCCCTGCTTTGAAATGAGATTTGTGTTGGATTTGGATTGGTCTACCTTAACCTCAGTCCACATTTCACCATTTAAAGCTGCTACCACCTCACAAATTGTTGCGAATATACCTGCCGCAATCCAGTTAATACGTAAATTCACAAACATGGTCTTATTATATACTGTATGGAGACACCCATTCCCAGTTGTAGGGTAAGTGTCCTTTTCTGCACAGCTATACAGGAACAATGATTATATTAAAAACTGAACTGGTCCATACTGATTGATGCGAAATTACTCAAAGTCAGTTGTGAAAAAGTGTGAAATTAATTTCTAAAGCACTTTGGATCATTGATGTGGGCCCGGCCGTATATTTTATTGACTTGGACTTTCTTAATCTTAGTCTGTGGGCAATGAGGAAATGGCACAAATGATGTTGTACTCCGGAATTATCAGGAAATTCTCCCTTGCCACACGTCTTTTCTCTGCCTTTACAACAGCGGCCTTAACAGTCTAGGGTTGGCCCTCTGTGCCAGTGTCATCTTCAGAAAGCGGTAGCTGGACTGTGTACGTCAGCAGTTATTCCTGCAGAGGTCAGAAGGAGGAGCAGGTGATTGAATGTCACTGCGGGGGGATTTCGCAGGAGGTGTGGCCTGACCCCCTTGCCCTATCGCTGATTTGCAGGTGTCTGAGACACTGGTGTTGCGGAACGGGGACTTCCTGATCCGCGACTCGCTCACCAGCGTGGGCGACTACGTGCTGACCAGCCGCTGGAACCACGAGGTCCTGCACTTCAAGATCAGCAAGGTTCTGGTCAAGTCCACCGAGTCACGGGTCCAGTACCTGCTGGAGCGAGAGAGCTTCGACTCGGTCCCCGGCCTCGTCCGCTTCTATGTGAGCAACCGACGGACGGTCTCCCAGCAGAGCGGCGCTCAGATCTACTGCCCCATCAACCGCACCCTCCCTCTGCGCTACCTGGAGGCCACCTTTGCCCTGGCCAATGGCAGGCACGGCCTCGCCCACTCCCCATCCAGTCACAGGGGAGCCTACATCAAGAGGCGGAGCGTCACCATGACGGACGGGCTGACGACAGAGAAGAGGATCCCTCACAGGTGAGCGGAGGAGGGAAGAGCTGAATGAGCTCACAGCCAGCCTTCCGCTTTGGGTGTCAAACTGCTGTCATTCTAATTAGGTGGTGCGTTAATGTATTTTTTTCCCGGAATTGCGGTGATTTGTCCTATTAAGAGTGTGTTTCAGATGTGAGTGTGCGTGTTTTAGGTGCAAGTTAATTTGCTTTAGTACAGCCATACAGAAGACTAAAACACAAAAAACACATTCCTTGGTCTTTACTTCCTAGTCTCACTCTTGTTATCATGAGAAATGTACAGGGACTCACTTCCTGTTTTTAACCATGCTAATCAGTGCAATCCACACCGTGGA
>JAINUG010000067.1:4441449-4463949 GCA_029706075.1 Aldrovandia affinis | reverse complement strand
TATGTATAAAAGGCATCCTTCTGCTGCAATGCTGATGATTTGTGTCAGACTACACACACTGTGCTGTCAGCTGGTCAGTCAGTATCAGACAGTTCCTCAGGGCTCAGCTATAACACTCTTGCCAGATTTTACACCATGTCCATCATGATGGCTGTGGACCTGCTGGGCTGCACGGGAAGCACGGAGGAGAGGGCCACCCTGCTGCACAAGACCATCCAGCTGGCGGCCGAGCTCAAGAGCAACGTGGGCAACATGTTCGGCTTCGCTGCCGTCATGAGAGCTCTGGAGCTGCCCCAGGTAGGCAAATGGGGAACCGGGGGTGGGGGCGCGGTGGTCATACTAATGTGTAGAATAGTTAATAAGTGCCTGGAGTCCTGACCCTCCCGCTCTCTCTCAGATCTCCCGGCTGGAGCAGACTTGGATGACCCTGCGTCAGAGACACACGGAGGGTGCCATCCTCTATGAGAAGAAGCTGAAGCCCTTCATGAAGAACATGAACGATGGCAAAGGTAGGCGTTGCCTTTGGTAGCCAGATGAGGCACTTTAACGGAGTCACGCTACTCACTGCACACTGGTTGTCGAGTATATAAAATGGACAATTCGCTCTCTCTCTAACTTTCTGTCTGTCACAGAAAGCTGTGTGCTGTCGAATACTTCCTTCCCGCACGTGGTGCCACTGCTGTCCCTGCTGGAGAGGGGCGTGGCTGTGGGAGAGGGGGTGGAGCCATGGGAGAGCATGGAGTCAGGGGTCGATGTGGTGATGAGTCACCTGGAGGCGGCACGTACCATTGCACATCACGGGGGGATCTACCGCACCAATGCAGAGACCAAGCTGCAGGGTAAAGGCCTCTACATGCTTCTACGTAATTTGTGCGACGTCTTCGCGGTAAAGGTTTCTGTACCTTTGAACTTCTTCAGACAATCTTTCCTGAAGCCGGTTCATTTTATACCGTGTCAAACAAATGATGCTAGCTATCTATATTGTTAGCTACTAGCTCGATGATCTGTGACCTATGAACTATGGCTATGACAGCTCCGCCTCCATTCGCTAACCAACCTTAGAGGCCTTAAGGGGTGGCACGGTGCTCTCAATGTTGAAAACTGCACATTCTGTTTAACTGAATTCAACTGCCCTCACATATTCCCTGTGGGATTATTTTTAAGCACTTTCAGGTGGTATAGCATTATACTTAATGCTATGTTAGTCTGTTGTGTGGAACTTTCATTATAATTATGATCCTGATGATGGTTATTATGATGATTATTATCATTACTATTTTAAAGCCAGTAAAATGATACAATAATAAGTCATAAGCAATACATTTATAGCAGCTTAATTGAATTAAATTAGTCAAAATACTTCAATAGACTTCCAAATTAAAGATGAGCTATATTTTAAGGAATCATTCAAAATGGCAATTTGGCAGTTAGAAAGATAAATGATCTCTACCAACTTAAAGACATTAAGCGCAGAGAGAATAAAAGAGCAGTGAAGGAGTAGGGGTAACAGGGAGCCGCTGCTGAGAAAGGAAGCTAATGCCCAGGTGTTGTTAAAATGCCTGTGTTGTGCAGGTGGGCCTTGTTTGTCAAATGTAGTCTCGTCCTCTGTTCATGCAGGGTTTCAGGAGAGGGAGGAGGTGCTGGAGCTCTTCCACACAGAGTTCCAGATGCGTCTGCTGTGGGGCAGCCGGGGAGCAGAGGGGAGCCAGGCTGAGCGATACGAGAAATTCGACAAGGTCCTGACGGCGCTGTCCAACAAGCTGGAGCCCCCAGTCCGGCAGAGTGAACTATAGCGCCCCCCATCCTGCACAGTGGAAAGGGCCTGGAAGGGTCCAATGCAAAGAGAGAAGGGGCGACACGGAGCGTTGGGGCGAGGAGGGAGCAACTTTGGACTGGATATGTATCTCTAAATAAGGCACAAGGGGCAGGGCTTCTCAGAGCCTATCACCCAGAGTCGGACGGCTATCCCGCCAGGAGATGAGCGGAAACCGAAAGGCCTGCCGTGAAAAAGAGCCCCGGATGAGTGTAAATATATCTCCGCTGGTGAGCGTGTTTTCCGGATCAATCCATCGACCGTCCCCCGCCAATAGGGGCGAAAGGATTAGCGCTACACTCTTGGTGCTAGGCTCCTGATTAGCCTCGCCCTCTCTATTTCCTCTACTTACTTACACACTCTTGCGATGTCGCTGCTCCCCAATTTCACCTGCTTTTATGCTGAGCACTTCAGAAATGATCAATAGAATTCGCGGCTGCAGAATCATTGTCTCAGCTTGGACTCAGAGACCGCACTACTCTGTACCGGGAGCGCATGGGCTTCAATGGCCAAGCTCCTTGGGCTGTGGCGGCGCCGGGGAAGACCGACTCATGGCTCACGCCACTGTGCTTCACCACGCCGGCGACACAACGACTAGAAAACGTTTGAATGTATGTTGCCAAACCAACGTCTTTGCCACAGGACTCTGCTAAACAGTGCATTTCTTGGTCATTTTCCGTCATTCGTTTCTTACTCTCCCAGCTCCAGAGTGCAGCGATTGTACTGTCAAGCCTTACTGGGACCCCATTTCAAAAACGCATCAATCCACCCCCCCTCATCCTCAGGTGTCTCAGCTTATTTTCTTACGGTATTTCATTTCTCACACGTTTCATCCAAATGAATATGCCTCAAACCATATATGTTCCTGTTAGTCCAGCCCTGTCCCAGTTTTTCACTTTATAAACAGGGTGGAAGGACAGAGAATTGCACAAATGAAAGATGCTGGTGTCATGGTGTCTCAGAGCCACCCCCCCCCACACACACACACACGCGCGCACCAATGTTACGACAAAACTGTAAGAACAGCTACTGCTAGCATGGTAGCAAGCATTCTAGCTTGCGTGTAAATGATTGTACAGTTTAAAGTATTTAATTTTGTCCACTGCAATCCCATTTGCAATCACATTTGTCTCTTGGAAGTCATCCAATCCTCAACTAATTCAACCGTGAGAGCTGTTGTTTTATGTGTGAGATTTTTGTCATTGCCGTGGTGTCCAGGTGAATATGATTCTTGCTGAAATTGTGTAAATGTTTTTTCCAGGCTGAACTGAGGTCGGATTGACTCCCCTGGTCAATGAATTGCTTGTGTGTAATTTGTTTCTGGGACATCCTATTAGCCAACAGAGGGACAGAGCATCCATTTCAGACTGCATGCCTGCTTCCCCCAGAAACAACGGTTACCGATCCAGGGATCAGTGATACAGAGTGTTAACTTGTTGAGAAAATGTCAGGGGTAAAACTGATCAGAGATCAGTGCAAGACTCTCCCTTCTCTGTGTGCAGGGTGGGTACAATGTCTGGCTACAGTGTCACTCACTCCCCATCACCACTGAGAAAATGATTGTCCTCACACAAGTTTTGTCTTTTTGTCACTCTGGTTTTTCCCTGTTCTTGATGTGAATGTGGCTATTGAGACTTGATTGTTTTTGACAGTTGGTATTTTGAGGATTTTATAAATAAAGATATTACTAATACATATGATATGCTTTATTGACATATGCCCATTTTTAAATAGCCTGGCTTCGATCCATTCCAGCTGTAATGTCACTGGTGGGGCTCTACCCACAATGCCCCTGTATGTGTAGGTCAGGAGCTCAGAAGAGACCTGGACTGTATTTCCTTTCTACAAGTGCATCAGGGCCATTGTTCTCACCACTTTTTATCCACAATTTCCATAATTCGCTTTGTCTGCCAAATCGTCTGTAGTTGCTCTGATTGCTCATTTACTTCTGGAAATGAACCCCATTTAGAAAAATGCAGTGCTTTTAAAAATGTTCAATTATTTAAACTTTGGAATTTCTCATTCTTTTCATTGAGTAATTTGTTTGAAAAAGACAATTGGAGAGTTGGGTCTTTATTGCTTTCATTCCAACACAGTGCTGAAGTGAAAAAACAATGGAGACATGAGGAAAGCAGAATCTGGCTTCTATTTTTGCTGCTTACATCATCCTTTTGGCTCCGTTGCTATATCTACAAAGGCACTTTGGTTTCAAATTATGTCATTTCCCTGGCAAACCTGCCTGTTTTAATGCTGGATCACAGTTGTTATGAACCTGCTGTGGCCCTGTTTCAGTTCTAGCAAATGAACATAATAATACCATAGAGCTACATGCAGAGATCAGTGATGGAGATGACTCTCTCCCTGCTAAAAGTCATTATATCATTGGCCATTACGGAACAGCACCATCACTGGTTTCGGGCTGGATGTCTGACACACAGCACATACTCCATGGTCACACACTTGACATTCACTCACCTCCCATTAGTATATACCCATGCGGCGAGACACAGACACAATGTTTGTGGTAGAGGGAGAGCAAGCCACGTGCGGTTTTCTCCTTGGCCAGCGTGTGTCATGTGAGTGTGTAAAAAAGGAATAGGATCTGAATCTCTGGGAGTGTTTTAAAACAAAGCCTGCTGGTCTAGGAGGATAGTGTTCTTAACTTCACTTTTTGTTGTACAGAATTCTGAGTGTTGTATATAGTCATTCTTGAATAATTTAGTACTTGTAAAAAAAAAAAGGAAACCAATACACGATCACATGATTTTCTTATGTAAATATGTCATATTTTTTTCAATTGTTTTTCCAATAAATAAAATATAGTAAGCTTGTGTCCATGAGTGGTGGTTTTATTCCTGTGGACAATTTATGGTCTATTTCATGGCATATATTTCATGTTATTAACTTAATTCCCTTCCTTTTTCAATTTGTACCAATTTGGTTGTGGAACTAAGCCATAACATTAATCTTTTCTTTATTAATCTTTTCTTAAACAAATCCTACATTAATCCGTAGCTTGTGGTAGTTGACGTCACAGGTTTAAAGGGACCAAAATCCATAATTTCATGAAATCCCCAAAACATGTTTTAAGTGATAAGTTAATGGTTTTGATCAAAAGCCAAAACAGACAGGACATTCAAATGAGCATCAAAACCTTTAATTTCACATATGAACTAACAAGGCTGTCCTGCACACAACCTTGACACCTGCTATAGTACTGTAGCAACTCCCCAGGAAGTGAATAGTTCAATGTTCAAGTGTCCCTGTTGCATGTTACTGATAGTGGCATATCAGGTTTTGCAGTGTCCAGCCTGTCAATCAGCCTGCTCTCTGCCAACCACAAGCCTGCCTGGAATGAGTAATGCTGGGCAAGCTTGTGGTTGGGGGAGCAGCAGGGGGGCTGGCCCTGCAAGTTCATATTTATTGGGATGTGTCACCCTTGTTCCCCCTCTTTTTCTTCTGGTGCTTGTCAATGGTGAAGTGATAGACTGCAGGTAGTTTTCCTCTTAAATAAAAGGGTAGGTTTTATTTGGCGTGAGCTACAGCCAAACAGTAGCTTGTTAATGAATAAACTTTTGATTCAAGAACTCAGCCCAGTCTGTTTGATTATTTTCTCATTTATTTATTTAGCCTAGCAGAACGCTACAGTACTGTATGTTGATCTACTGTACTTCAAACAACATGTAGGCTACTCACAACTGGGCACGGGCAGGTTGCGAATGAAAATAGCCTAAGTTAGGAACATAGCATTCGTTAGCTAGCAACATATCTTGTTATTACTGTGTTTTTATGATTAGGCTAGATAAAGTGGCTAACTTCACCATTATAGATAACCAGTTAACATTAGGTCATTAACATTAACTTTGTATCATTCGGTTTTTAAAAAGTAACTAGCTAGCTAAGTTAGCTTCCAAGACAGATAAGTTAATAACATTACGACAGGTTACACTATAAAACATTATAGATGGCTTTACTTGCTCTTTCAAAAGCTAGCCGTTAGCCTTTTCTAGTTACAAAATCGTCCCTCAGAACCCATTCTTTCACGTTCCAGCTAGCTGAACGAAACAACACGTATTGTAGGTTGGAGGAGGACAGAATGGTGGATTTATTTTGACTGATCCACAGCCATCTAGAGGCCTTTTCTGCTGCCTCTGTGGTGGTTCTGATGGCCTTCCTTTTCGTGCATAAGGATAAGATGCCCAGAAGACTGCACCTGTGATGCCCAGGCTGTTTGCACAGCGACTGAGCTGCGAAGCCTCTACAGCCCACCTCTATGGGCACACACCGAGCACGCCACCCCCTTCTGCGGCACTCTTCCACCAAGTCTGCGTACTTGGCTCTCTTCCGCTCATTGGCTTCCTCCATCCGCTCTTCCCAGGGAACTGTGAGCTCTAGCAGGACCACCTGCTTTGATGTTTCAGAGAACAGCACAATGTCTGGTCTCAGGGTGGTCTCTGCAATGTTTTCTGGGAATCGGAGCTGCTTCCCTAGGTCCACCTTCATCTGCCAGTCAGGTGCTGTTCCGAAGAGCCCTACTGCTGCCTTTGGATGAGGCTTGGGCTTCTCCCCTGCTCTGCTCGCCTGCCTTGCCAGTCGGAGGCGCTTGGTCTGGTCTATGGCGCTGCAGATGGACTCAGCAATCACCTTCAGCACTTCCAGAGAGAAGTGGAACCGGTTAGTCACCTCCCCTCTCTTCAGTACCAGGGACCTGGATTTTGCTGGCTTAAAGCACATCCGGGCCCAAGTGATGAGCCTCTCCAAGCCCTAGAGGATCCATCTGCACCCCGGCACTGACGTTGTTGTTACTGTCAGATCATCCATGAAGGCTCTGATGGGGGGCTGCCGGACTCTGGACTTAGAGGGCCTCTGCACTCTACCTCGGCTGACTTGACCAGCATGTTCATGGCCAAGGCAAAGAGGATTACTGAGATGGTGCATCCAGTGATGATCCTTTTTCCAGCCGGTGCCACTCTGATGTGCCTGCCCCAGAGGTGACTCTCAGATTGAAACTGTGGTAGTAGTCCAAAATGAGGTCCCTGATCTTGCCTGGGACATGGTGTCACTCCAGTGCTGTTTCCACCAACTTATGGGGTATGTATACGCCATTTAGTATATAATATAATATATACGCCATTTAGCAGACGCTTTTATCCAAAGCGACTTACAGTAGTGAATGCATACATTTTCAGTATATGTGGCCCCAGTGGGGATTGAACCCACAACCTAAGCGTTGCCAACGCTGTGCTCTACCAACTGAGCCACAGAGAACCACTGTATGGGTATGGACCCATACACATTGGTGAGGTCCAGACACAGCACTGCCAGGTCACCTTTCCCTTCTTGTGAACTGATGTGACCACTCCTGTGTGTTCAAGGCATCCTGGCACCTTTGGGATTCCACCCTTCTGCACAGAGGTGTCGATGTACTCATTCTTCAGGAGGTACTCGGTCAGCCGTCGGGCAACGATACTAAAGAATATCTTCCCCTCAACGCTGAGCAGCGAGATGGTCCTGAACTGCTCGATGTTCCTTGAGTTCTCCTCCTTAAGAATCCAGACACCTGGCTGTCCGCCTCCGGGGAAGGGGGGAGGGAGAGCTGGCACGAGTCCGCCGAGGAGAAGGTTAATGGAGTCCGTGGAAGATCTCCGTCTCGAAAGAAGGCGGGAAATAGGTCCAGGAATACGAATCTCTCCAGAGGACCGGCGGACTCAGAGGGTGGGGAATTGAAAATAAAATAGAGGGTATAATTGGCTACTAAATTGGGGGAAAATCTGAAAAAAAAAAAAAAAAAAAAGAATCCAGACACCTTCTGTGAATCTCCATTGTTAGCCTCTTGGCATACCTCTTGTACATGTTGTAGGGCACTCCACTGGGTCCAGGGGCTGAACTGGCTCTGGCAGCCTTGACAACCTCCTGGATCTCCTTCCAACTGGGCTCCTTGCTGTTGAAGTCAGTGGTGGGTGCGGGTGGTCTTATCAAGGCTGTGTATTCCCCTAGGTCCTTCTCCCTCGCTGCATCACTGTAGGTGTTGCGGAGATGGTGGTCTATTTCCTCTTTGGAGCAAGCGAGGTGGCCACTGCATTTCTGGCCTAGCAGCTGCTTGGTGAACCCAAAGGGGTTTGCAATGAAGGCAGACCGTTTCTTGGCCCTCTCTCGCCCACCTTCTGTGCCATTCTGCTCTGCGAAGAGTGATGAGCTTCTTCCTGAGGATGCTACGGAGGTCTGCCAACGCATTCCTCTCTTCCTCGCCTGCTTCCTTGAACTGCCGCTTCAGCTTTTGTAGCTCCTGCCTTAGCTGGCTGATCTTCTCTGCCCTACGGTTCTTCACATAGGGAGTCTTGGTACCCCGTTCCTTCACCGTACCAAACCTCTCGGCAGCAACTATATGAAGTTATATAGTTGACTATTGCTTTATATAAGCCCTACACAACGCCTGTTTTCATTAAGCAAATTGCACAAAAGTGTGAATATACAACCAAAAGGCGCAAATATCCACGATGGTGGAAACTAGTATGGTAGCCTACATACCTTTTCTATTTATCCCAACACTCATGTTTATTAGTGTATGGTAAACAAGATCTGAAACATCAATAATAACCTCATAAAATTGCCACTAACTACCATTCACAAAACCTTCACATGAATTACACTTACATATTGATAATATAAATTATAGGACTGTCATTCAGTACCATTTAAATTAATGTATTAATTCACAGAAAGCTCTTTACAAATGTTAACGGGCAATGTGATATTTTTGGAGCATGTACTACTGAAAATGGCCACAAGGTGGACCCCAAATCTCAGTAAAGGTCAGTGCATGCACTTTTCTATGGCTTCACAAAACACCGACACAGATGAAGAATTATGACGATATGTGAATATGGGGTGATACAGACAAGATGCTGTAGTTTTGAGTAAGATGAGAGTAGGACTGCCCCCTCCCCTTTTTATCACAGACTATCTCTGTTTAGTGTTTGTCTCTGCTCTATCTCTCAAATTGGTTATTTCATTCAGGAACTGGTTCATTCAGGTTGGTTCTGTGTGGCTCAGTAGGTAGAGAATGGCATCTGCAATGCTTAGGTTGTGGGTTCAATTCCCACTGGGACCACATATACTGATGCAAAATGTATGCATTCACTACTGTAAGTTGCTTTGGATAAAAGTGTCTGCTAAATGGCATGTATTGTATTAAAGGAACTACTGATGGTGCACTTTATGTCCTTTTACTGAGATGGAACAAGCCTATTTGTGTGCACTGTTACCAATGAGGCAAACTGACATCTACCTGACAGCCTCCACTGAGACTGACCTCACTGACCCAGACTGTAAGGAGCCACTAGGCCCCAGAGGTCTGCATACCCCTTCACACGTCATTCTGCCTCTTTGACTTTCTCTCACAGCACCAATTGCTTTATTAGCATGAGTCAATATCTCTTAGTCTATACTTGTTGCCATATTCAAATCCAGGGTCACCCAGAAGTGGCAGGATTGTCCAGTTAGGGGATGCATTTGAGATTTGTAGGTGCTGTTCAACTGGAAATTCTAGGCTTTAGTTGATACCACACAGAGGGAATACTCCTGGTAAACCCTCTTATATGGGGACACATTTATGGCACAGGTTATTAAATACCATACAGGAAACATTTGTGTAACATTAGCTTCCAACAATGTAAGGCAATAATCAGCTTGAATTACACAACCATTGCTCATTGACGATACAACAACAGATCTGTATTTTCTTACTGTATTCACCAATAGCTTTTAAGTTGTTGCCTACAGAGAAATTGAAGTAACAGCTAAGACCTGTCTGTCTCCTATGAGGTCAATATTGATAGATAGCACTGTCAGGAGGCACCCCTCAGGGCCTCTGGGACAAAGCTGCTCCATGTTTTTTTGCATATGCAGAAACTGAATGAAATTAGAGCCAATCTTTCTCATACAGTGAGGAGAACAGGATTTTGAGCTGGATATATGTACTATTCTTAGTTAAAGAGATTAGAGAACTGAGAGATTTACTTTACACACCAGTTACTTAAAGGATTCACAGGGAACTTGAGTAAAAGGGAAGCTTATTCTCAACTGTATTGTTGTGATCTGACCTGGCAAATGAAAAATGTATTTGAAGGCAAATTGGATGATTAAATCCAAGCAGTTTGACATATTCTTAGCAGGATTACTTCCGTTGGTACTTATACATCTTTAAGTTTATTTCAGCTCTCCCAAACATACGGGTTGATAAAGGTACACAAGAGTAAATGTACTGAATGTTTTAAGATGGTAAAACAAATATATGCTATTAAATCCCCCAAACTATGTTTTAAATGAGAAGTTAAAGGTTTTGATCAAAAGCTGAGAAAAACCGGAAATTCACATGAGCATCAAAACCTTTAATTTCACATAAGCACTTACAAGGTTTTCCTGCACACAGCTTTGACACCTGCTACAGTACAGTAGCTATGTTGGTCTACTGCACTTCAAACAACATGTAGGCTACTCACCACTGGGCATGGGTAGTGTGATCTGTACCAACATTTGTATGAGGCATATTTTTTAGTCAGTGTTGTTATTTAGGTACCCATGACAAGATAATTGTCTTACAAGGTTTTGCTCATTTTACCTGGGGGTTGGCTCAAGAAGATGGTTAAACGGATTGGTTTGAGAGTTATGTGGTTTTGAATGGGAGCCATTCTCAAAACCTTTAATATGGTTTTGCCTACCGGCAAAATGACTAACAGAATTTATATTTGCAATTGTACAGAAAATTGAGTAGTACACATAGATATAGCAAATGTGATCACTTATCTTCTATTGTGCCCATTTCACACTTCCAGATATTTCCTCGACTTAAAATCGTGTGCTAATAGAAATAAACTACATACTTAAAGATGTTGAAAGTGACTATCTGTTTGTAGATAAAACGACATCATTCATTGCTCCACTTGTGTTTAGATAGGCGATGTTAACAAATTGGTATCAGTACCATACCAATTGACCCCAGCATTGATCACACAGACTGTCTAATTTGTTTTTTGTTTCTAGTTCAATTTCAGTTGGCATCCATTTGGCAAGACCCTATCATTTTAAGTATCTCCCAGCAGGTGGCAGCACTGTTACAGAAAAGCACTAAAGGACACCAACAAGAGAATGCAAATGAGAAGGTACTTTTATCAAAAAACTGTTGTTGTCTCGCACTGACAGCTTAATTCTTTTAAAAATACAATTTTAAGTTGCCGAAGTAGTGCTTTAATTGATAAATGAACACAAGTGAAGATTTAGAGACTGGAAAATCATGGCAATGGGAGGTGCATCTTTTTTCCTGATGGACACATACCGAGTCGCCATTTTCCACCCTTGAATTGCTGGAGTCAAGGGGTTACAGGATAAGAATGCCAGAGATCCAGACTTCAGAATGCACTTTTACTCCTGTGTACATTTTATTACATAGCTTTTATTTCAGGAATAGTTTAGTATTTTTATAGAACAATTGGATTGGGCAATTAATTGATATCCTTCTGTAAATGCTGGTTTTGTTATGATGTACAGCTAAAAATGAACCATATGAATGTGAATGCCTGCTACACTTGTGTTTATGCAATGTATTAATTAAACAGTCCATCTACAGCAAAAAGACAGTGAAATGTCTTTCCTTCCTGACAGCGCTCTCTGTGTCCATGGCTTTGAGTCACTGCGCATGCCCATTGCGGCAGTGGGCGTTTCTGAAGGGAGGGTGTTGGGCGAAATGGCAGGGGTGGGGGGCGAGAGGATGGCTGGGGTGTGCGACGTACCAAGGCGGAGGAGGTTGCAAAGTGTGTAATGGGCAGGGAGGATGGGGTTCAGACAGATGTGCAGGACAGCTGTGTGCCAGTCCGAGAGAGGTCCGCTCAGTGGCACTGGTACACAGACATCCTCAGTCTTTAAACTGATGACTTTAAACAGGACGTCCTATGACGGTGCGGGCGCAGAATGTCCCCGGGTGCCACAGGAAGCTGGCACAGCTTCATACATTTAAACCCCTCTGTTTTGGACATTTCAGAGGTGAAGCTTTATTCCAGGTTCACAGTGGGCACTGCTGTTTGAGGACTGGCCATCATAGCTCAAGTATTGTTTCTTCAAAATACTGACAAATGACACATTGCAACATATGATAACATTGGACTTATGTACAGCATTTACTTATAAAACTACATATATTTTTGATTTGAAGTATTTATATTATTTAATTTTGGGCACCCTGATTTTCATCAGATCTATGAGTAGTTCTTTTTAGTTATTAATATGAGCTGTAAATGATGTATGCAAATGTGACTACACCAGATGCTTCAGTGCAATTATACATCTTCTGATGTATGAAATGCCCAAATCTGTTGTAATCAAACAGTAAACATTTCCCTTATTGTCAGGAAAACGCATTAAACGTTTGCCCTTACCTAACCCTTATGAATCATCCTGGTGTTGAATTGAATTTGCTCTTTGTTTTCATAGGCAAAGTTTTTATTTTTAAGTAATTCCTCTCTTTTATTCATTAAAGGAGATGATATTCCTCTCGACTTCCAAACCCCAGTAAGATCCAAGACCAGCAGCCTACATAAGATCCTGGATTGTATTGTTTTCTGTAGCAGGCCAGCATTGTATTTGAGCTAAGAGCCGGCGATTGTGATGTGTTGAGATAATGACACTATGGTGCATTCTAGTGACAGAATAAGACTGGCGTGTATTCTGGACACAGAATTAGACTGTGGTGTATTCTAGTGACAGAATGAAACTATGGTGTGTGAGACAATGATCCAGTGGTGCATTCTGGTGAGAGAATGTGACTGTGGCAAGTTCTGGTGAGAGAGAGTGGCAGTGTGGAATAACAATATGGCATATTCTGCTGCGTAAAGGTCACAGCATAAAAATGTCATTATGGTTCTGGTGAGAAAATGTAAGTGTGGTGTGTGTTGATGCCGGAAATGTAGTACGGTGTGTTCTGGTGAGAGAATGACAGTGTGGCGTGTCCTTGTTGAGGGAATGGAGGAATGGCATGGTCTGGTGAAAAAGGAACAATTTTACGTGTTTTGGTGAAAGAAGGACAGTGTGGCGTTTTCTGGTGAGACTAGGACAGAAGACGAACAGCGTGTCGTATTCTGGTGAGCTTAGCAAATGTGAAGTGACTGGGTGACATGTCCCAGTGGTTTAACACTTTGTTGTCTAAATCCTGGACAACAAAGTGGGCTTATTGAACAGGATTGCCACCCTCTCCGTGTGACCCCCCACCCCCAACCACCCACCCACCCACCCACCTCCCTGCAGTAGGCTAGATTCACATTTCAATCTGCCATGTCCCTCTTGTGTCTGTCTGTCTTGACTCACAAGACCACGCCCACTCTGCCCCTGGTCCCTGTGTGTACGCATGGAGTGACTCCAAGCCATGTGCTGCAACTGCACACAATTTACGGTTAGACTGACAGGTGATGAAACTTTATGGAAACTGACTCTCATGTGAAACTGCTGATGGCAAACACACAGCCTCTCTATACTGGATGCGTAGAGCAGTTTCCCCTTCTAACTCATCTGCTCCTGGAAAAGTGAGAGGAGACAGCAAGGGCAGGGCCAGTGTTGCCCGCTTCACATAACAGCGAGAACATGCTTCTTATTTGTATTTATTACACAACAGAGTATGATGAAATCTGGTGTAAAGCCATCATTATTGTGGGTCCATGGAAAAGTGAGGAAAGCGCTTTTCATTTTCACTGTAGAGTAATGCTACTGTTCTCCAATTAGAGAATAGTTGGTTCATTTTAATGTGAAAAAAAAGCATTAATTTCAACCAACATGATCCCAGACGAACGCCCATGAATCCATGTGGTGAGGGAATGCTCTCTGTTCTCTGGCTGTGGACCATTTTAATTGAATTAGGATATAATTCTGAGTTAATGCCCCAATGGCTCCAACAGTTGGAGGAGGGGTGAAGGGGTGGTAGGGGGTGTATTCCTGTGTTCAATTCTTCTGGTCACGGCTCTAAAGCCCCCCTTATACTCTCTGTTGATAGTTTCCCCTGGCCGACACTCTTTGGCCGGCGCCCCCTCACCCCCTGACACCCCATGGCCTCTGTACCCCCCACTCCGACACCCCATTACCACATGAATAGATGCCTGGAAAGGGCCACTGCGAACTCGGACGCCGACAGAAGGCTGAAGATTTGCAATTCAATCTGCCCCCCACTTGGGACAGGGCTATCACCGACCTGACAGAGGGAAAGGGGGAGGGGGCCAAGCCGAGCACAGCAGCCGAACACTGCCTCAACGTCCCCAGACTTTACTTTGTGTAGAATGTATGCCTGCATTATATATATTAGATGTTAAGTCGTTCTTTTCTAACACTTCTCGAATGCTTATTCAAACAGGCAGTTCTTTATTTGATCAATGTTTAAAAAAAAATTATTATGTGAATATCATTCTTCTAACCAATAATTACAAATTATTACAGTTAAATCAAAATTCACGTCTGCTGCTTTGGCAAATTGATAGTAGCTAGCGTAAAATGAAATTTCATTCCATCATTGATCAATAGATTCGGCGGAAACGAGATTCGTATATTCTTCTTTCTCATACGCAACTGCGTCCCTGAATATGTGGTTGTTCTCTGGCTGTCACGCTGATCTGTAGCAGTGTAGAGAACTGCGCCGCATAACTGTTTCCGGCGATTTTAAGTTCACTTCCTCCTTCCTGAAGCAATATGGCGGCGCCCATAGCGTTACACCTGGAGTTCGGGTGGGTAATTTCGAGATCAGTGTATTGTTGACATTACAGCTTTGTAATGTTTTTTGAGATCGCTAGCTGTATTGTCAGTGCCATAATTATAGCAAGTAAACGTTACGTATTTGCAAAATGACACGTTGGCGCATGCTTATTCACAGTAGTCGCTAATGGACAAGTCCAAATGTAAGATAGTAGCTAGCTGCATAGCGAGAATAGCTAGCTAGGTAGCTATTGTCAACGTTCTGCATTGATGGATCAATGCTCAAATAGAGATCTGAATAATCTCGCTAATTTTATGAACAGCGTTGCATTTCTGGTTTACCTCTTCGTTTATTACTTGCTAGCTAACTAACCAGCTGTATGTGCATAGGCACATTGAATGAAGCTCGGTAGCAGACAGAAATGGTTGGCTCTCCCTGGCGGGGGACCAGGGTGGGGGATTTTTAACTACTGGACGGACTGGGTAAAACTAGGCAACTGTCACTACAATAGTTGAGAATGTGGAAGTAACAAAGAGCACAAGGTCGAAACTGATGGACCGTTCACATTCCAGAGGATGGAGACCATATCTTTTGTATAGAAGCAGAACGCAGGGTTTTTCAGTTCACTAGTTTAGTGAACAGAACTACTGTATACTAGCTATAAAGGGAACCGAGTGAAAGCAAATTTAGAGAGACATGATGGGTGAAATATCTCTCTAAATATTATATATATGCATTTTTCATTTGAACTGTAGCCTAATCATTTTGTGCATGTACTGTTTATACTGTAAGACTATCTATGTTCTAAAATATAAACCACAATATATGGGTAATTCCATGCCAACTGAACCAGTAATGGATCTACTAGTAGTAGATTTTCTGGTAATCATTCTCATTTTTTTAAATTTCCCCATTGACCTGTGACGGTATACGGGTTATAAAATATTGATAGTCTTGGATAGATGTCTTCCAAAATACTTATGCACTTATGCATACATACAGGTAGTGAACCAACAAATGGAAACACCAATTTAAAGTCACCTAGTAGGTTGTTGGACCACCAAGTGTGGCCAGTATGGCCCGTATGCACTGGCATAATCTACCAGTTGGAATTATTTCGGAGGAATATGAGACCGTACGTCTGTGTGAATATCAATCGACACCATACTATTAAGTAATAACTGACATAGACCTTGCCTTATAAGGGTGTCAGTACACCCGAGCCATGCCAGGAAAATACAGCCACACCTTTGTGGAACCATCAGAACATTTCATTGTTGGAACACTGTTGTGTTTCCACTTTTTTTGTTCACAGCCAGTATGTATGTATACACAACTTTAACTGTATTTCCAAACATTGTAATGTCTAAGTGCTTAAATAGTTCTTTACAGGCACAGCCTATCAAGCAGGAATTATGGGTGCATTGCTGATTTTGTTTGTGAAATTATTGTTAGTTATTGTAATTCTGTGTCGTCATTTGTAACTGCTTATGTCATTTGTAATTGCTGTTATTGCAATTGACATTGCAGCATAATACAATAATTTATTTAAAAAGTCAGATCCTCCTCATTTTTTCTGAGATTTAGGATATAATTAAATGTATTAAGTATGTGACAATGGCATAATATGACTTTTATCTCAATATTTGTCTTTTAAAGCAGTTGTTATGGTCATTTACATAGCTTCTCAAGCTCTACAGGTTTACAGTTGCTCAGGTATTGCAGACTGGTCCCTTGCTCTCATGCCCTGCAAAAGAGGGACATCATTCCATTTTTAAAGGGATTAGTACCTTGGATTACAGAATTTCAGGTTGAGTTCTGGGCATGGGGACACAGGTCGATATCAGTCAAGGGTAAAATACAAGGAAAATATGTTTTTCAAAACAGAGATATTTGTGCTAGGTTACCAGTACTCTGCAATCTGTCCCTTGAGTAGTCTTTTTACACAGACCAAAAACCTGTGAGCTTTCATGAATGTGTTTTGTTTTATATAGTAGTATAAAGAACATTTTATATACTTGAGGAGAACACCACTAAAGGATAGACTCCTTTACACTGTTACTAATAATTTCACATATATTTGTGCAATTATTCTATATACTGAAATGTTCACACTCAATAAGGAAATAAACAAATGAGATGCTCTTCCCAAAAAATGATGCCCATCAAAATGATGTTTTTTCATATTCATGAAATATTTCATATTGAGGCTATGCTTCGATGTTCCTTTACGTAGGGACTTCTTTTGTCTGTTGACGGTTTATACATTTATGTTCCCTATAAAGCTAGTATAAGTGCATGTTTTTTCAGTCTAAGATATATCATTATGCTGTGTAGGGGTATGGTATAATGCAGAAACTTGCTTCATAGTTAATCCCATTTGCTGCTCCTGCCACCCTCTCTCCCCGACCACACAAGCGATGGCTTACTGCAGGGAGTGGGCAGCAGGGAGCGAATCGCAACGCCACATAAAAGGCTGTCATTAACCTTAGTTTCAGATCTTAGTTTAACCTTTATTGTGATATTAGAGAAGTAATTATCACTTTTTGTATCCCTTATGAAGCATTTTGGGGTTTTTCCTTTTCACCTTGAGCGTTGAAACATTTAAAAATGTCATACTTCTACTCTGTTTACTTAAAGTTGTTTATGGTACCATTTCAATGTCAATCTCAATTTCATGCCATTTCCCTCACAAAAAACTCAGGGAAGTACTGACAGTGGTTCAAATTTTACAAGCAATGTGCAAAGGTGTACACTGTTATGTGGTCAGCCCTTTTAGTTACAATTGTAATTGGATTATTTTATGATATTTTTGAAAAATTACTATCACACACAGCTATACTAGTGTACTGTAATAAAATAAACCGTTGCATAAAATTATAGTTGTACACAGGTCTGACAGCCACGGACCATTTGAAAATACAGGTTCTTGGTGGATAAATTCTCGCATTGAAATTAATGAAGAAGGATCTGTCTCCAAAATGTTAGTAATACTGTTCACATAAAAGGAGGAGGAGTAAGGAGCAATAGAAAAAGAAAATGGTGCTGCTCGCTTAAGCAGTTTTACTGGCTCTGAACGATTGCTTTATCTAAGCGTAATATATTACAGGGTGTATTGATTAGATTTTGTAGGGTCTCTCTGGGCAGTGCTCTGTGTGTCCTTCTTGTATAGATTTGAGTGAATCGCGTGTCTCATTGACTGCAAACCCATTGACCTCGCGGACACCTGAACAGAAGAAGGTACACAGAGACGGGGATGTGGTGTGTGTGTGTGTGTGTGTGTGTGTGTGCCTGTGCCTGCGTGCGTGCGTGCGTGTATGTGTGTGTGTGTGTGTGAGAGAGAGAGAGAGTGGGTCTGAGAACAGGTCTGCTTCAGCACATGGCCCGGTTCAGAACTGTGGTTCAGTCCAGCTGCCAGTCTGTGTACAGATACTGCGTGGGCAGCAGGCCAGCAGGGGAATATCTGGAATACAACTGCACATTCTCCCTGCGATGTGAGCCCTCTTTATGGGCCTCGCACCTGCTTCAGCCGCCTCACACTCGCACCCTCTCTCTGTCAGCGGCACAGAGACTAATGCTTGTGCGACTGTGGGAGTCTGACTAAATAGCGCTGGTCTGTTTACTGTGCGGAGGATGAACATCTGTGTGGTGCCATCGCCCTCCCCTGCACCAGGGGTGATGCAGGAGTGCTGCACCACTCTTCTGCTCCGCCCGATGCCTTGGGTGACAGGGGGACAGCGGAGCTGTGGGTATCTGGTTCCTGAGATCAGGGTCAAATCACCCAATATAGGTCACCTGTGACTGTAGCAACCAGACTGGATGGGTGAAAGGCCTGTATTTGTGACAGGGTCAGGATAATGGGCGGTCAGTCCAAAACCCCACCCTCTCTCAGAGTGATGTCAGGATAGGCACAAACAGGCCTCACACAGCAATAAATAAAGGCCTCAGGATTCCTTAAGTGGGGGTAAGAGAGTGGGTCATTCAGATTCGTCTGTAGAAATCCTGCTGGCCTGTTTGCTCCTTGTTGTCCATTCCTCATTTCTCCATCCCTTGAATCTTAATCTTTACATCCTGCTCCATGCACCTCAGTGGAGATTACCCCCAACCCCCCATACTCATGCTGGATAACTAAGCCCTCCCAGGACACAGAGCTCAGAGGGGTGTCTCCACATTGCAAGCGGGCAACGGCAAAGGTCATGGTCCAGGGAAAGATTAGGTTTTGGGGGAGGGGGTAACTCATTTGGAAAGGGCAGCACCCTGACCTTCTCCCATGCTTTCATGGGGGCGTGTCAGATTATAGTACACACCAGGTCTCCTTGAAGAAGCAGATGCACCTCACTCCACCACGGTGAATGTAGACTTCGTACGTGATGTTACTCTGGAGGAGGCTAATCGGTATCTGTGTTGTAGACCTACCCCCTAGGCCGATGCATCTCGGCAGCACGGCTTTTCCCATCGTTTCTCTCCAAGGAGTTCTTGTCTGCCCATGACATTTGGAGCCTGAGCAGTGTTTTAATTATACAATATATTATGAATTATATATATGAATTAGAATTTTTTTTTTTCATTTTGTACAGTTTAGATATGGTGATGAGTTGTCAGACATCACATTTCTTGTTTTTGATTAATCAGTCAAGGAATAAAGCCTACTTCAGAAATAGTTAATATACCCCCCCCACCCCGTCAATATTTTATTCAGCCACCTGATGTTACATATTTTAGAACTGCAGACATAATTACACAATTGACTGAAAGCAGAATTGACAATTGAGTGTTGAATTTCTGTTTTCGAATGGAATTGGGGACCTCAAAATGGAATAAGTGTGGTGATACCACAGGAGTCCATGTACTTTAAAGATCATTTGACATAAGATATTTAATAGGAAAAAGTATTTCTGGGAAAATGTCATTAAATATTTTTTAAATAGACCCCAGGAAATAATTTGGCTCAACATATTAAAAACACACCAAATAAATGGCTGATTCATAAATGGTTTTACTTTCTTGTATAACCTCCCCAGAGGCCTTTTAAGAATTTTATTTTTTCTTAATTAAATTGCACTGTTAATAAATGTGAGGCAATAGTTTTAAAATAACAAAAGTAAAAAACAATTATAAAATGTAGTTTACCTTTTTTTTTTAAATTATTCTTAAAAAGTAAAATAAGGGGCATTATACTACGTTTTGTAACAAGGCTGATTCTGTACCTGTATATTTTTCACAATTGAGTCAACGGAATAGGGTCTGACAGTATGGAAGAGCCTGTCCTCTGAGCAACCAGGTCTGCCAGTCTCGGCTGTCAGGTTGTGCTTATGAAGCATTTTGTTTCTTCACGGGCCCGTTTACGACAGTATTTGTTCAGCACAACCAGGCCCAGGCCCCACTGCACTCTCTTTTTGGTGAGCGACATTGTAAACAAGGTCAACTGTGGTCAAATTGGAATTTTTCATCTTTCTAATTCAGATAGAAATTTGTTTTGTGTTTAGCTTATTTATGTAATATGGTGCAATAGAGAGAGAGAGAAAATCCCTTATGTCTCTCTGCCTTTCATTTTCAGAGGAGGGGCGGAGCTGCTGTTTGGTGGCGTGAAGGATCACCAGGTGACTCTGCCCAGCCAATCGCAGCCCTGTGAGTAACTCCACTATGAATATCATCATCATGTTTCAATTCACAACACCGCTCTGGTGTCCGTAGCGGATGCTCGTATGCTCTTGCTCTTATACCTTGTCAAAACACAAGACTGATTTTACACTTGTGTTATTAAACACATTATAGCATGGAGGGCAAAGTGAATATCGGGCTGCCTGAATACCAGTGGTTGCACTGCAACAAAGCACTGGAAAAACAAGTCTGATCTCATGTGCTTTATTTATCGTGATATGTCCATCAAATTCTCTGAACAGGAAATGAGGCACTGCTCTGTAGGAAATTGGCAGGTGTCAAGGTTTCTGTAAATGGGAGATTGGAAAGTGTGTTGGATGGTAGAATCCTTGGTAAGATGTTGAAATTTCCCTATCAGGATATAAAATTGAATAGTAAGGCAAAAATTATTCCATAAATAATTATATTTCCAATATATTGACTTGTATATTTCCATTTATATTATATTTAAGAAAATGTATTGCATAAATATATATTTCTAAATATTACTGAAAGTACATGTGACAATACACCTGATATTATAGTAAATTTTAATAAAATGAAGCCATACTCATCAGCATACATTGAAGGCATGCTCAAGAAAACAGAAAGATTACCATCAACATAATGTTTTAAAACTAGTGAGCTGTTGCTATTCTTTTTTTCAAACAAGCTAGACTTCACTGATATGGCCTTAACATTGTACAGATTGGATTATATTTAAATGCTCAGCAAAAGATTAAGGGTCTTTTTTTGCAATACAGGCTCAATAAAACATGTTTATGGGATTACAGTACTATCCATGTCTGCATTTGAAATGTATCAAATACATTGAAAAATGGTACTTGCATTCATTAAGTCAGAGGTAGGTTTGCTACAGAGGGTAGTCCACTCCGCCATATCCTGGGAAGTACTTTATCTGGTCTGCATCGTTGTCAAGTTCAAAATGCCAAGGCATTTACGAAGTGAACTGAAAGTAGGGGAAAGTCAATATAAATGCAAACTGACATTTTTACCTGCATGTGGACAGTTAAATTTGGTTCAGGTACAAATGAGTAAAAGCCTTGGGCATGAGTCCAGGCCAGAGAAAGCAGAGTGCTGTGAAAGATCACAAACTCCCCAGCCTTCTGATTGATATTCGGCAGCCCCTTCCCCCAGAACTTTTGAAAGTTATTACTTGCATCTCGCGTACAGAACAAAGCTCAACAGACAAGAGCGTTGATGGCTTCATTAGAGCATTGGATCTCTAGCCAACCTCTTTCTCAAAGTGAGGAAGTTGACGGGGGGGCAGCGCTCTTAGTGGCCTCTTCACCCCATCTGGAGTAAAAGGAAGGCTTTTCAGCATTGCAATTTCAGGGACAAAAAGTAGCACAAATCATACCAGAAGAATCCTGCCCCTCTCCATCTTTGCCCCCTCCCCCCCCCCTCACCTCCCCAATCCACAGCGCCCCCCTCTTCGTGCCCTGTCCCTCCTCCGTCCCCTCTGCCACTCTCTGTTTGACCCCTCTGAGCCTGTGTTCACACGCTCCCCTGGACAGCTGCTCAGCCGGCCGGCCTGCCCAGCCTCTGTTCGGCCATATCTGTCGCTCCGTCACAAATCTGCTTTAAAAAAGCAGCGAACCCCCCCCCCCTCTTCGCTTACCCCGCTTGAACAATGGGCAGCAGCACCCGCTCCCCCCCACCCAACATCTGTGAGCACCCCTCTGCCTCCCCATTCTTCCTCTAACTGCTCCATTATTGTCCCCCTTTCACTTGTAAATGCAGCCAGTGATACTGTTGATGGGTCTTTTATCCACATCACCAGGGTCAGAGGAAAGGTAGGGGTTGGGGGGGGGGGGGGGGTCACACGGACAATTGTGACAAAGAGTTAAATCCTTTTTGTGTGCAATCATTTTGGACGGTTGGCGGGATAAAGGACTCTCCCCTCTCGCCTGCATTCCTGCAACCTCCTGGTGGAATATTGGGGAGGAAGTGCGACAAGGGACAGCCTACACCCTCATTCCCTCAGGTTCGCTCTCTTCCCCGGCCGGCCCTGCTCCTCGCTGATCCACGAATCCATCTCTTTCCCCCGTGTGAAAACAGAATTCTGCCATCACATCTGTGCATGAACTAGGAAACATTTTTAACTCTTGAGGGGGAAGCAGGTCCTTGAGCACCCATCTGGTAACCAGTTTGTAACCCCTGATATAACACAGATGTCTTCTGACAAGATGGTTAGCCACTATTTCTGTTCTTTCTTTCTTGAAATGCTATTTGTCGGTGTCTTTGTATTGAGGTCTTAAACTATTAAATGGCTGGACCGTTCAGTGGCTTTCTTGTTAGC
>JAINUG010000067.1:4218949-4436449 GCA_029706075.1 Aldrovandia affinis | reverse complement strand
GAGATGGACAATACTGGCATGACCTCATCCCTTTATTGCTTTTAATGACATTTTATTTTACTCTGTTAAAATATATTTCGTCATTTATCGTGCTCTTTTCAAGCCGAAGGGCAGTGTTCCTGTGTCTGTGGAGCCATAGGCGGATAAACTCCATTCCTCTGGTATGGAGAGAGCAGAAGTGGAGAGTAATCTCACAGCGGCCGAGTGACGTAGAATAGGCGGCCTTGAGGTGTCCACTCTGCTCCTGCCCGCCTGGGGTGAGCTACAGTAGGTGCTTGGCGTGTCAACCGGGTGACAGTCCACCCACCCCCCACGTCTCCCCCTCGACTCCCAGGCGATGAGCAGTGTCACACCGAATGAGCGAGGCGGCCCTGAACCTGTGTCTGTTTTCCAGGGGACATGAAGCGGCTGCTGGTCTGGATCAGGGCGAACATGCTGAAGGAGCGCCCCGAGCTGTTTGTGCAGGGACACACCGTGTGAGTACGCAGGGTCCACAGTCCCGACGCAGTTCCCATGGCCTCCGTTGGGCCTGTAGGGCCGGGGCTCCTCCCCTCCCGCGCCCGCCGAACGCTCCGCGCTGCGTGGCTGATTTGTGAGAGGCGATTGATGTGCTCAAGCGAAGGGGGGAAGAATTGCGAGAAGATGAAATCTGCTGTGTCTGATTCTGCTGGACACTTAAGGGGATGAAGGCCATCAGGTGATCTGTTTAGCTGTGTGTACACGCTGGTCTGCGGATCTCTAGATACCCTGACCCACTGACCAGGGTGGCTATTTGCAGCTGAATGCAGTCTTTCTGCTAAACAAACAAAAAATGCCATGCCTTAAATGTTGCACCTATTAGGGTCAAGAGAAGATGCAAAGATATTTCCATTTTTTTTGCAGGGGCCTAAAAGCACATATGAAACAGTGGATGAGTTGTGGCAGCTTAGACTGCAGTTCGGCTAACATAAAGAGATGGAGAAGCAGTCTGCTAAGGTGTTGTGCTTCTCGGGCACCTAAAACTGTTCAGTCAAACTCAGACTGTCTGTAGACCATGTGCCTGTGCCTCTAAATGCATACCTTACTGCTGAGACATGATGAGTGCTATTGTTTTCCTGAAGCCCCCTCAGTAACAATTAATGCATGCATGCATGCATATATACACACACACACACACACACACACACACACACACACACACAGACACCAGACACCAGGCATACAAAAAAACACCCATGATGACATCAACATCACTAATTAAACATATTGTTAATAATAACAATAATTTCAACAACGACAATAATAATAATTTAATTAATTAAGTAATTACTTGTTACTAACTATAACAATTAGAATACATTGTTATTATTATTATTATTAGTTATAGTAGTTATTATTAGTAGTAGTAGTAGTATCACACACACACATCACACACACACACACACACACACACACACACACACACACACACACACACACACACACACACACACACACACACACACACACACACACACACACACACACACACACACACTATGCTCTAAACCCAGAACAAATTATTTTATATTATGTTGTCCTTAGTCACAATATACAGTGTGTTTTCTTTATTGAATGTGTTATTATTATTATATTTGTTATTATTATTATCCTGCCTGTATTATTGCAAAACGTATTTTGTCATGCAATACTATTATTTCTGCATTGGTTTCACTAACTGAAATAGATCTCATATGAACTACATAATGTCTTTATAAGCACTTCGGTGCGGTGTCATAAGTGGGTGAATGTTAATCAGTATGCACTGGTTACATATGATGGATAAAGAGAATGTTTTATCTTTGTATATGAAGATGTGCATGATGGTAGTGCATGTCCCATGTAATCCTGTAAACTCGTATTAAATATTATATTACACATGTCCATTGTGTGTATGTATTGTGTGTTCGTGTGAATGTCCATACAATGCTCATAATATAGTGTTTGCATTACGAGTGTGTAAGTATTCATCTGGCAAAATGTGCCAATGGGGAAAAATTCTGTTAAAAAAATACAATAAAGGTGATAATGAATCTTTGAAGATGAAGGTATGTTATGCTTATGTAGACGTTATATAGGTGAAGTAAGATTACTTTTGTGCTTTTTGTAGGCGGCCTGGGATTCTGGTTTTGATCAACGACGCAGACTGGGAGTTGATGGTAAGTAAGCTCTTTTGGTCTGTGGTGGGCTGGCTGGGGTGGCTGGGTTCACACACCCCTCTGTCCGGTCAGTGTAGTGACATGGGGTTGGGGGAGGGAGGTAGCATGTATTTGTTGATGGGATTAACATTTGTAGTCAGGAACAGTCCTAGCAAATTTAGCATTTGCTGAAAATACATGCAGTAGAACCTGTAAACTGAACAGGCTATGAAACCGAAAGTAGCATACACAATGAAGCCTTATCCGAGTTCCTTATGATCACTAATGCAAAAGTCTGAATTTTACATTGATAAAAAACCTTGGCATACTATTAAAATTAGACAAAGGGCCATGTCTTATCGTTATTGTTAAAGAGCACAATGTGGGAAAGTAAACAGTGTTTGATATAAAGAAGTTAAACACATCGCATTCAAAGGCCAAAGGTAGCGGGTCACTAAAAATGAGATGTATCATTCGGAAAGCAGATGTAGAAATCAAATGAATGAAAGTTTTGGGATCTGGATTACCATTGCTTTGCTTATTGGTAATGAACCTAAACTAAGAATTATAGGTACTAAAAGAGAGTAGCCTATTTAAAAATATACGGCTACTGTAATGTAAGCATCCGATTCCAATCAATAAAGATTTCAAATTCTTAAAATTGGCCTATTTGCAATGTCACTCTCAAAGTTGAGAACATTTCAGAGTTCTGACACGTCCTTTGCGGATGTGCTCGTGTCTCTGAGCTTCTATTGTGTATATGTTTGACATGAATCCATTGTGGAAGTGGAAACGGGGGCACAGCATTAAACCCACAAATAGTGATTAAGTGGGAATAACAATCCCTCAAATCACTTTTGTGTGGAGTGGTTGCTTCGACAGTATTTGGTACAACCAAGTCAACACTATTCACAAGGCCAGGTATTGCTTTTGTATCTTGCTGTGTTACATGGTGGATTGGTGCACCTACGAGTGAGTAGCATCTGAGGATGTGTGTGATAAATGGCACATGCATGGGGCCCATTGTGGTCCAGCTAATCCTCTTGTGTCTATTTCCCACTGTAGGGAGAGCTGACCTATGAGCTGCAGGACCAGGACAATGTGGTCTTCATCTCTACACTGCATGGGGGGTAGGAGCGAATGAGGCCAGGCAGGCATATGGATACCTGGTTCAACCCCATGATTTTATGGCATCTCTGCCATCAGTGTTTAGCATAAAACTCCTGACAGACCAGTCAAGATCCATCCCTGCAACAAACCCACCAGTAGAAGCACTAAAGAAAGAGATGGACTGAACCGTGGAAACAATTGATCCTTTAATTTTGGAAAACGAATTCACATATTATCACAGATTATAGAAACCAGCCCAGATTGTGACCGGCGGAACAAATTAACCTCTGAGGTTGTGGTGCACGTTGGGTTGAGCATCCCATACTGCCAAAAATGCCAGAAGATTCTTCAGGGCCGCATCACCGGTAATCAGAGTTCACAGAAGATTGTATTTTTTTATTTTATTTGGGGAAACTTGATTTTCATCATTAGTCCATTTGCGTTAGTCACATTTTTTCTATCTATGTTATGGTATGAAATGTCTGATTAAAGTGTAAATGCTATTTCAGTTTCAGTTTAAATTAAATATGTTTGAACTAAACTGACAGGTTGTTTGTTTTTAATACTCAGAACAGACATGCAAACTGTTGTTTGACACTAATTTAAAGAATATAACTTCCTAGCCTAAACAATGTTTTATTAACTTAATTCTGAAAATCATCTACTCGTTTGACAACAGTTTGAAATTGTATGTATAATATTGATATTCTATCAGTCAAGTTGTGTGAGCAGATGTTGAATGCCTGCCTCAACACTAATACAACCTTTCCAGCTGTGCTGAATTTGAAGAAAACCCGTTGGAAAAACAACGAATGGCTTACAACGAATGATGTAAGACGATTGCACCTGGTTTGTATAATGTATATTTAAATTCCTCATTAAGTATCGCCAAGCAGGACCCCTTCCACTATAAATGCTTCAAATGTATATTCTCTACATCAAGGGGTGGCCTGCCCATGCGCTTGCAGGCTGCTGTAGCCTACGTTTCATATTCGTTTATGAAATAGTGTAAGTGAATATTGGTTATGAGTTTGTTGTGTGTAGCCTTCTTTAAAGACGATTTCCTTGTCCTAATGGTCTATCTATAATATTTAAACAACCTACAAGAACACGACGGGAGGTCACAGTTACGCCTCGGGCACTGCCCTCAGCCAAGCGCGCAGACACCTTTTTCCTGGAGTACTCGAATTCGCGACAGGAAACTCTGATAATATTCACCATAATGCAAATGCAAATAAAGAGCGAGAGCTAGAATCCTGGTGTCAGTAATTGAACTGCAAGTTGAGTGTCATGTGTGTGGCGTGTGGGGAAACGTATTCAAAACGCGACAGAAAAGAGCACATCACATTTCCCAAGTGGCGTGACCTGGTGGAAGGGCAAGAGTCAATTTCGTCTGAAAATGTGTTTGCTAATTCTGACCAAAATCCAAATTCGCCCTATTTTTGCCTCGTGCTGTAGAAGCATACATTGCTTTCGCCTGGTCGCGGTTCTCCTTGCCGCCTATTTTGCGAATGGTAAGATGTTGCAGGAAAAATTATTTATTGAGTATGATATTTGTGTAATATGTTTTGTTTTATGGAACACAGCTGTTAAGGTGCGATTCGATTTGCCGTAAAAGCAAACCAAAATGACAATACATTTTTCATTATTATTGCACTATTGTTGTTTTTTTCATAATGAAGAAAATATTGAATGTGCAAAGTAAAAAATGACTATACGTTTTAGCTATTGCAGGGAGTTTTGCAGTATATGTGGAATCAACCCCTAAAATATATCAATACTGGAAATAAACTAAAGTCAAAATCATGTGTTTGACTTATTCTGAATATGAACCATCGATATTGTTATTGATATCACATGATATAAATTGATATCATTTATTGAAAGCGTAATAACTCACTGTGTGTAATGTGTAGCTTTAGCGAGCATTCAAACTACCGCAAAACATTTGGCAATGTATAATCCAACTAATAAATAACGCTACTTTTAGAAAATCGCATATTTGTGTAATGAAAGGGGGAATACTTCCATTTTTAAAGGCCTAATGGCTGTGAATTTGCCATTGAATCATTTGCCAATTTATATAAATAAAGGATAGAATTAGGCAATCTTAAATAATCTCGAAATAAAAAATAAGAAGCTGCTGCAACAACATGGATAATTTATACAGATGTATTTGTCGACGATTAATTAGGCTATATAAGAACAACATGGCTTGTAAAAAGTGGCCTACATAAACTCTTGACTGGAGTGGAAATATGATGACACGTGACTTAACACCACCTAGAAACGTCAAATAATGTTGTTGTATTTAAAATCCAACATAAAGTAACTATATTTATTTGAGTTGAAACTCTTCAACAGTTTAATTCTGAAAAATATGCCTTGATTATTTGGGTTGTCATACGTTATTGAACATATAGGCTACCCTTACAGTAGGGTAATTTTCGCTCACATAAAAATATAAGTTGAAGCTGCATGTATTGAAGCCATGACTCTATAGGTATATTGTACATTATTATCCATGCACTGAATACGTACATATGTCGGTTTAGAAAACAGTGGCGCATTACTGCGGCCTTTGAAGGCAAGTAGGCCTACTAGCCATATACGATCAGGTGACGGCACAGGTCCATGTTATCAGGATATCTTGGATCTGACACACACACGGAGGAGACTCACGCAACGGCACATCCTCAGAACGTGCACGTCCCACTTCCTTTCCTCCGCAACAAGATTCATTCTAAATTACCGACATTTATGCATGTAATACAGTACCGAGGAAGGCGTTGATGCGAACGTCTATATTATTTCTGCTTGGCTACTATTTTGGCTAGGCCCATAGTTATTATTGTACCCAGCACACTATTTACCACAATAGTCTATATGGAAGACCCTGCCGTAGACCTCTGTGTACTTTGACAGAGGTCTGTTTCATCCGTACGCTAATTGCGCTGCGTTTAATAGTCTATTTGTGAAGAGGGGATTCCTCCAAATGTATATCGTAGGCATATATTGTGTCATACAGTTGTTGTCACCTCACCAGCCAACTACTGTATTTCCATTACTATAAATTCAGTCTGGTGGTAATACTGTATTAGGCTTACATTATTTAGTTAGTCCAATGAATAAGGGGAGTTGTTTTAAATGGGACATTTTAAAATGTATTATTCCAATATCCAGGCTATCTTAACATCGAATAATAAATGGAGGCTACCGGAACTTGTGTGATTGGACCAATAAAAACAACCAAGAAAATATTAAAGTAGTCTATATGGTGTAATACTCGTAATAGTCTATGCATTAAGTCCTTAACACATCGAGTTCATTGTACAACAAAGCGAATATACAATTACATTATTTAACCTACAGAAACGAGGCTGAGGCATATTTGTCTGTAGGCTATCTGTTATTTTGTTTATAAATAATACTAGAAAGCTAGTATTCCATTTGTGATACCATTTGTGCTCTAGCCTATGTACGATATGGCAATATGCATTTGACATACTGTGGTGCAAACTTGTGGCGAATACAAGTATGGCAGCTTCCTGGTGCGCAATGGTTCGCCACATTGGAAAAGTCGGCTACAAACGATCCAAATGGATTGAACAAACGATAGTCTTTTACGGTCATTCCATTCGAGTTCCCTATCAATTTGTGTAACCCTATTTTAAGTACATTCATTGTTTCATTCGTTGGTGTTTCTCTGTTGGTAATCACAATTAATTTGAGGCGCTGTAGTTGACCATGGCGGATAACAACGGTGCTTTTAACAGACCATGCCAGCGCATCATCCATTGCTGAGGGTTCTCAGCAAGGCCTAGCCTACGATGAAAGCCAATCTGACCAAAACAAACACCTGTTCAAATAATATTAGAATGCAATGCATTTTCGCCACATGGTGGATTTAAAATCAATTGTTAATATAGCCTATTTATTATTTGAGGTTATTTATTGCAACGTTAGCTGCCGCACAGCAATGTTTCGATGATTTTGCATTGCACCGTTCTTTTCCAGTTGCAATTGTTTTCCGACACAAGGTAACTATAGCATTGTTTCCATACGTCCACAGCAAACGTAGGATTTTGACTTTACGTTTCAGGACCATTTCTCCGAAGGTGTAAAACGGAACAAAGGCACAACGGAATATGGTACATAAATGATCGTTATTTGAGTAATATTTCAATGCACCATGCTAGAATATATATTATGTAGGCCTCGGCCCCACGACGTAGAGAGGCCTTACACAAACTCAGAACAGGTTTGCTTTTCCCTTCGTTTTATATTTCGATTATAGTAATCTAAGATTTCCTCTAAATATTCGTCTTGAAATATCTCAAGAAATATAAACATCTGTGTCATAATTTTGATCGTTGATACATCTCTTAAGTCTAATGTAGGAAATGGTGCATTAAAAGACGATCACTTAGAATACAATGAAATGGCATTTTACTTATTAAAGCATTAGAATTTAGCTTACTCTATAGGCCTTTAATGATTCATTGACACGTGTAACACGTGTACTTTTCACAAAAATTCGTTAGGCATTCTCAATATCTCTGATTCTATCTAATTTGTGTCAAATACGTTTAATGTTCATGATTTTCATGATTTTTACATTCCATGAAAATGAAATGGAAATATTGTCATTATTATTATTATTATCAGCATAATAACAATAATAATAATCGGTTGAAAACAGGGTTACATTACAAGAACTTAAAGTGTGTGTGTATGTGTGTGTGTGTGTGTGTGTGTGTGTGTGTGTGTGTGTGTGTGTGTGCATAAACACAAACATATCACTGGCCACCATTTCAAGACTCACGTGGTCCAGGTATCAACTTATTAAATTCTGGGAGTGTTCGTCAACAATCGGCCTGCAAGGCTACACACCGCTGCTTTACCCTTTTCTTCGTCTGCTCTCGTGTCACCCCTCTGATTCTGAAAGTTGTTAACTATAACTCGTTCTGGCGTAATTGCCATTTTATTGATGAATATGTAGTCTAGGGTATACTAGCATTGATCACATTAATTGCATATGTCTACAATACAATATTTATATTTGATTAAAAAAACACAATTTATTGAGGGAAAAACGCGTATCACTTTACATTTCTGTGTAATCATTTTTAACAATAAACAAACCTACAATTAAAGAGAAATAAATCAACTACCTGGCATCATAACTGATGTTGGAAATCAACATTTCAGTCCATTTTGAAGGCAAATATTGTCCTTGAAAATATGCTGACAGAAACACCCGTCTGATGTCTGCTAGGCCTGCTGTACGAACAGAATAAAAATAAGTAAATAAAACAGAAAATACAAATAAATGAACCACAAATAGCGCTGTTCCATAAAACAATACTTACTGAAAATGTAAATGCAGTCAATATCAAAGCACTAAAATGCATGAAAAAGTAAGATTGAATTTAATTGGTCCAACCGACACCTTTAAAGTAATTGTCTTCAACCAAATCAGCAATGCTGAGAACGGCCATTTAGCGCCACTCTTTAGGGAGGGCAATGGACAAATGGGCAAGTGGATTGAAAAAATACAAAATGAAATTCAAATATTAACATTTGTATCTACAAATAGACCCAGAATCTATTCAATTATTCGAAATGTGACTTGTGAAATCTTTCCTCACAATTAACCTATTTGAAATAATTATATTCTACTGTTTTTATTGCTGTAGGCTGTAACATGCCGCTTGTTTGCTTTGAACACAAACTTGGTATAACACGCAAAAGGCTTGTCACTGTTACCTATTATCAGCTTCATTTCTGTTATAATATAAATATTCTCTTGAATATTTTAGTTCGAGCATTTAATTTAAACATTTTATTCGATCTTAATCATTCAAAGATATTCCGAATCTGTCATTAATTATACTACGAAATGAAGTAAAATCTAAAAGTACGAATAAACTCGAGTAAAAGTAAAGTCTAGGTGAGAAATGTATCATATGTAGATATATCTGAAGCATAGCAATTACACTTAATAAAGTATTGATACTGAAGCAGTTTTTTTTTTAACACCTCTCCCCTTTTATTGGCCCTCTTCACCAAATCCCTGCCATCTCAGATTTGAAACTTTGCTCTGCTTCTAAACAGTTTCTAAAAATCACCTCGACTGCTTACCTGTACAAATATATTTAAAAAAACAACCATGATCATTTATTTCCAACATATGACAGCAGAATACCGTACCATTTTCATTAAACGAAGATGAAAGGGAACCTCCAGCAACAGATGTCCAGGCACAATTCTTGGGTTTTACTAGAAATTTCACAAGAATTGCGTTTGGACAATCAGCTGCTAGGACTCTACAAAATATCTTCCGCAAAATATATTCAGACAAATTACACAGTAACAAAACCATGCAATATCCATACAGAGTGCACCTGCATCAAAGTCAAGGATTCTCTGTTTTTTCAAATGTTCCAGACAAGACCGTTACTTGGCTTTTTTTTCTATAAATACATATACATATATATAGGCTATACATATGTTTTTAGTTAAATAAAACTGAATTGGATATTTGGCCGCATGGATGTGAGTCTAAACGTGTGTCTGTATGAATTGTATTTGTTTTTAAAAATTGATGATTTTATTAGCCTGTATTAGCATACTTACTCACGTGGCATACCCTCCAGTTTCTATATTTATAATTAAAGTGTATCAGTTAGAAAATAACTTATCAAAATGACAAATATCTGGTGTATGTATAGCTACTCATAATATGAGTCAAAAAGTTAATGACACCCATGGTCATTCTCTATAATACTGCAAAATAGGTTGCTTACCTAAAAAGACAATTTTAAATCTCTTATTAAAAGTAGGTATAGTAGATAACTAGGCCTATAATTTATCGTTTAAAAATTACAATCTATTTAAATGTAGTTTAAGACAAGACTTAAATATATATGCGTAAGAATTAGCCTGTGATAATTCCCTTTTCTCAAAACCAAATCGAACAGAAGGAAACTTAGAAACACTTTCCAGCATTCCGTCGCTAAAATGTACTATTCGTCTGCATCTTTGAGAAAATTGCAGAGTGGTTTTTCTCTGCATCAGTTCACGAGTCATGGAAAATACTTTCAAAAATCAACCTGCGAACGAGACGTTCTTCAAAGTCCAGGTTGTCGTTCCGTCTGCTTTTCGCCATTTCTGCACCTGTAAGGCGCATATTCGTGTAGTCTCCACATCGCGTCATCGAAAGAGGGAAATAGATTGACTCTTCTCGCAATCTTAAAGATGCAGCAATTAAAAATCGATGGTCCTCAGAAACGAATATCATGTCTTACTACTGAAATGCAAGAAAACAAGAGGAAATATCTGGCTTTAGAAAGAAAGAAGGACGAAAACGCGCGGTCCTGTACGCTTTCCTCTCCGTCCTCACGTCGTGCGCTGTATCCTCAGTCTAATGCTCGCAGAAAAATGGTAAGACGTGAAAAGGGGAATGCGAGGAGTAGCTCGTAGAGCTTGCAGACCCCAGCGTTGACTTGATGGGACGACTATTTAGGAATGGCACTGGCTAGCTCTCTCGTCCGAAGGCTTTTCTTAGGCTCCTCTAACAATAACGGTGTTGCCGAGGAGGACGGCAAGAGGGAGTGGAGATCATCCTCGCTTGGTACTGAATTTGAATAACACCACAGGGTGATAAATGTCCATTGTGCTGTAGAAGTAATGAATCTCCACTGTCTCCTATAGCACACAAGCCAGCAGCTGCGAGCGAAGGACCAGCAGCCTCTTAAAGATACAACAGCCCTATTTTCTCTCCACAGCGATTACAATCCATACACTGTTTATTCAGCCCCAAAACGTACTGTCAACACTACATGACGTTTGTTTTCTTTGGTCGTTTTTTTGTTAGCAAAAAAAAACTAGTGCAAAGCTGTAACCAGGCACTCAAACATAGAACAGACCTCTGAGTATTTCCTGACAAGGAAAACACTATTTAAGTTATAAATTATGAGAACTGAAGCATTAGAACAGAGGAGTTAAGGAGTTCCCTACATGTAACTTTAACAACAAATAACAATTCATATTATTATTTTTAGTATGGATAAATAGAAATATATGCGCATTTAATTGGATACACTGGGGAAAAATAATTGTAAAAAATAAATAAATAGTCTATTTATGAAAATATGGGTGAGAAAATTGTTCTGTATCATTGAGCCTACAACCATAATTGCTGGCATTTATGGTGCTTGATACATTAGCCTATAGCATGCCATTTGCAACACGCACCGTTTATTTTTTTGAACATTGAATATTGATTGTATAGCCTATTACACATTTCATTTCAGGGCAACCTTAATTTCAGGCCCGCCATTTTTTGGTGAAAAATAATAGACAAAAATGTTAACGCTTGACATTAGATGAAACATATCTAAAGTTTTAAGGAAAGTCCTAGGCAGACCATAGCACCTCAGCATCATGATAACATTTGCTAAACTGTAAAAACACTTAATTATAAAAGGAAACCACAGGAAATTAAATAAGAAATATAATTCCACTAAAGCGTAAGTGTATTTCTACTAAATATTAATATGTGTCTGGGTGCAACTAGTTGTAGGTCGTATTCCATTGAAATTGTAATTGTCAAATGTACAGAGTACTTTGTTAAATGTCATTTGAAAATGTTAAACTGACTAATAACTGTCCTTAAGAATTTCAGCTATTCCACAGGGATACTACAACATTGTTCTTGTAAATTCGTGCAAAGTTTGATTCTCAGCAACTGAGATTAGAATCATATAGGCGGAATTGGCACATATAGGCCTATGGGTGAAAAAGCGCGATCATAAACAGTGAAGTGGCTGCAAATGTACAATACAAAATACAGTCTACAGGTTATGGTTATCAGAAATGTATTTTTAGACGGGTTTTAAGAGGAAGATGAAACACATGAACTGAATTGTATTGCCATGGCCACACATATATAAAAAAGAGCGCAAGACCTTATGAGTGTATTTTGTACGGAGCAGCATGCAATCACGCGAGCATCTTCAAAATGACGGCTATTTGCCCTGTATGCGAATTAAACTGTAAAATGATGCTTCCGTCGGATCTCGCAGCCAAGCTGTTCCAAGGATCCTAATTTCTCTTTGCTCAGTTCTCTCTCTAATAAATCAGCAGCGACCGCCCTCGCGTTTTAGGCCCTCCTTCTTAAAGCCACCCCTCTTGTTTCAACTATGTCTCTAAAGGCGAGTTAACCTTTCCTTTACAGGGGGGGTAACTTCCCAGTGCTCGCTTTCATTGCTCATTTGCTCCTTAAAAAGCCAGCCCGCTGCCGCCTTTTCACTTACGTGTCAGAATAATTTAGAGCGGGAGTTCCCAGATCGCAGGAGATTATGGCGGCGTGATCCTTGAGATGCCTCGACTAGACTATAGTAACCCCTGCGAAGGGTCCAGCTGCATAAATCAAATTTCACCACATCTATTTCAACAAGTTGTTGTTGTTGTTTTCAAAGATGTTGAATACTGCGCTCACCCTGAATAGTGTATCAATGGCGTTATACATGCTGTATATCAGTTATTGCGAAATGGGAGTTTTGTGGTAGAATTATGCATGGAACATGTAGCCTATATACTTTTAGTCAACCTCATATTGTGAGAGATGAGACTGAGACATAGGTCTACCTGCAAGGCAAGGACCAATAAAGGTCTATTTTGTGACCTGCATCAACTGAAGGCAGGGTGCACAGAGGGCATGAGCCTGTGAAGTGCCATGAAAAACTATCCTTCTGCTTCAAGCAATAAGGGGTGACCTGTACAAACCTGACAGGCTACACCTGAACTGGAGGGGTACCGCTACATTGGACCAGCAAATGCTTAGGGTAGTGGAGGAATATTTAATATTTATATTAGGGACTGGGGGGGCATGGAAATAAATTAGTAGTAGTATTAAGGATAGGGAGGCACAAACTGCCCAGATGGAAGATAATAGGGTGGAGTATAATAATACCTGTAAGGATATAATTAATAAAGACCTTTAGAGCATAATGTTAATAGAGGGAGTTTGGCACAGTTAGGTGTGGAAGTGAATAAAGATATGTGTAATATTCTGAAGTTCCTTTGTTTAAATGCTAGAAGCATAACAAATATTTATTTGGAACTGGGGGTTGTCATGTTCAATGGGCGTTATGGCATTGTTGGGATCACAGAGACATGGCTTGGTGCAGTGGACGGGGATGAATATAATGTGGAGGTACAAATTGTTCAGGAAGAATAGAACAAATAAAAGCGGTGGGGGTGTGGCCCTTTTATGTGAAAGGAAATCTTAATGTGCAGGAAATTCCAGGAATGAACTCATTCATTCCTTGTGAGGACATCTGGATTAGACTACTGGGAGATCATGAGAAGGACCTTAATATAGGGGTATGCTATAGACCACCAGCTTCAGACAGCAACATAAATATCTAAAGATAAAGATCTATGGTAACATAACACAAGCCTCTGCGGAAGGAGAGACGTTAATAATGGGTGACTTCAATTACCCCTCTATTAATTGGAAAGTAGTGTCAGGTCAGGGTAAATGTGAAGATGAGTTTTATATGTTGTTAATGACTTTTTTGGTACAGTCTGTTACTCAGCCTACAAGAGGGAGATCAGTACTGGATCTTGTTTTGTGTAATAATCCTGACAGAATAATCTGCAGCTCAGAGGTAGTGCAACCACTAGGGACAACTGATCATAGAGCAACTACTTTTGATATTTTTTGGTTAAGACCGTCTCCTCTAATCCTAGAATTTTTAACTTCAGGCGAGCTGACTTTAATAAAATGAGAGAAAAGCTGAGTAATATAGATTGGATAAAATGTCTAGATCGCAAAACTGTGAATGAAAAATTGACTAAATGTAAAAGGGTTATTGTAGATGCACAGTGTAAATTAATCCAAATAATAAGGAAAAATAAGATGAAACAGTCTCCACAGTGGATAACTAAATCTTTACAGGAGATTTTGAGACAAAAGAGGGGACTGTATAGAATATATGAAAAGGCCAACTTAGAGAGAAACAAGGTATATTATTGGAATATGCGTGCTAAGGCTAAAAAGGAAATAAGAACAGCTAAAAGGCACTCTGAAATTAAAATTTCCCCAAGATGCAAAAGGTAATCCTAAACAGTTTTTTTCAATATTGCAGTGGAAAAAGGAAAGTCAATGATGAGGTTAAGTGCATTAAGAATAAAGAAGGAACATTGGTTAATAATAATAAGGATATTGCTAACACACTAAATAGTTACTTTGTTGAGAGCTGTACCAGAGAAGAGGTTTTAAATATGTCTAAAAGTATATCCAATGTACAGAATGTTTTAGAGTTCATTGAGATAAGGGACAGAGGAGTACTAAAAAAATGACATAACTGAAGACAAATAAGGCAGCAGGCCCCAATGGCATACACTACCAGTCAAAAGTTTTAGAACACCCCCATTTTCCATTTTTTACTGAAATGTAAGCAGTTGAAGTCCACTGAATAACCTGAAATGGTACAAAGGTAAGCGGTAAACTGCCAGAGGTCAAAAAACAAAAACAGAAAAATAATGTAAATTTCAGAGTTATAAAAAAGGCCCTTTTCAGGGAACAAGTAATGGGTTAACATGGGTTAACAGTCACTCTGTGCAAGTCGCCAACTCTGGATCCAGCAAAAGAGCCCCAGACCATCATGCTTCCTCCTCCATGTTTGACAGTTGGTGTCACACACTGAGGAACCATCCTTTCGCCTACTCGACAGCCTACAAAAACCTTTCAAAATGTCAAGATTTCAAATTTTGATTCATCGGTCCATAAGACCTTCTTCCAGTCTTCAGTAGTCAACTGGCGGTGCTTCATGGCCCAGGCAAGCCTCTTTTTCTTATTTTGCCATCTTAGCAATGGCTTTCTTACTGCCACTCGACCTGTCAAACCTGCAGCTCAAAGTCTTCTCTTCACAGTTGAAGCTGAGACTTCCTTACTTCGACCAGTGTTAAGCTGTGCTTGAAGCTGTTGTCCTGTGAGCCACCTATCATGCGAGCTGTTGACTCTCAGAAACTTGTCTTCTGATTTTGTTGTGGCTTTGGGTCTGCCAGACCTCTTCCTGTCAGTTTCCTCCAGTTTCCAAGTGCCTTTTGATGGTGTAGGAAACTACTCACTGCCAAAAAATGTACATTTTTTTCAGTTTTTGGTAACCTAAACTTTTTTTTTAACCTCTGGCAGTTTACCGCTTACCTTTGTACCATTTCAGGTTATTCACTGGACTTGAACTGCTTAAATTTCAGTAAAAACTGGAAAATGGGGGTGTTCTAAACCTTTTGACCAGTAGTGTATATCCTACAGTAGTCAAAGAATTTAGGCAGATTATATATAAACCATTGACAGATATTTTTATGCGATCTCTAAATACTGGAGAAATACCAGATGGCTGGAAGCAAGGTAGTATAATTCCAATATAAAAGAATTATAGTACTGACCCAGGGAACTATAGGCCTGTCAGTTCAACCTGCATATCATGTAAAATACTGGAATGTTACCATTAGGGACAAGTTGGAATTATTCCTGAAATTTTTTTTATTTTAGGGGAGAGCCAACATGGTTTTCTTATTGGGGTGGTCATGCATGACAAAGCTCCTGGACTTCTTTGAGGAAGCTACAAAGTGTTTTGACTTGAACCAGGCTTATGATATTATATATTTTGACTTTCAAAAAGCATTTGACAAGGTACCACATGAGAAGATTATTGTCAAAATGAATTCAGTGAGAATTCAAGGAGTTGTTTCAGAGTAGGTTCATAATTGGAAGCAAGGGCAAATACAAAGAGTAAGAGTAGGTGGGGTCATATCTGACCTGGGTGCTGTGGGCAGTGGAGTGAGGCAGGGATCAGTGCTGGGGCCTCTGCTCTTCCTTATTTACATGAATGATCTTGATAGGGATGTTAGTAGCAAAATATTTAAATTTGCAGGTGATACAAAACTTGAGGGTTTAACAAACAGTTTGGAATCGACTAAGGTAATCCAAGATGATTTAAACAAAGTCCAGAAATGGGCAGAAAAATGGCAAATGACATTCAACATTCCTAAATGTTAAATCATGCATGTGGGAAATACAAATATAAGACAGGAGTATTTTATAGGAGGAAAGAAAATAGGTGTTAAATTAAAAAAAGACTTGTAGTTGATCAAAGTCTATCCACATATAAGCAGTGGACAGCAGCAGCAGCTGTAAAAAAGGCCAACAAGATGCAGGGATATACAGTATAACAAAACTATTGAGTATAAATCAAAGGAGGTTATATTGATGTCATACAATGCCTTTGTCAGACCTCACTTAGCTCTCGAAGAAGTACAAAGAAGGGCAACTAAATTAGTACTTGATATGAAGGCTAACAGTTATGAGGAAATACTTAAGGCACTCAATCTATTCAAGCTCATAAAAAGGAGACGTAGGGGGGATTTTATTGCGGTTTTACATTTCAAAAAGTGTTTAACAAAGTGAACTACCAAATATTTTTGAGATAAGTTTGTTTAGCACAGAACACAGGTGGAAATGAGCTAAAGACAAATTCTGCACAGATATCAGGAAGTGTTTTTTACACAGAGAGTTGCCAGGTCAGGTAGTTCAGGCAGATACACTTGGGGTATTAAAGTCCAGGCTTGATGTAGTACTGGACATTCTTTACACGAGGAAATGATGAGCCTAGATGGGCTGAACAGTCATCACCATCATGCATTTTAATGTTCTCATGTTCTTAATAAGTAATAAGTAGCTATGAAAATATGTAAATACACAATAGCTTAAAAAAGAATTACATCAGGTTGTATAAATCAATGTATATTGATGCACAGGCACATATATAAATGTACCTGACTGTTTAAAACATACTATTAACCATCACTGGACAGGCCATTATAAGAAAAGTGGTGATCGAGCAGCTGAGATTACAGAGAATGAGAGGTTCAAAGCCTCAAGTTCTCTCCCAACAAATAGGGAGCTAATTTCTCAATAGTTTTTCATTCACATTGAGTTGCTGGATGGACATCATTGTAATTCAGTTGATATTCATCAGATGAAACAAAATTATGATTGCAGTCAATAGAATTAATTAAAAACATTTCAAATTGGGGAGAAAATATAGAAATATAGGAACACACACATATATATATGTATGTACAGTTTGTCTGATGTAGCCATTATGCCATTGTTGGGAGGATGAGTGAATTTATATTTGAATTTTGACTATTCTCATGTAGATTGAATGAATATGATACTGGAGGAATATTCTTTGTATATTTTCTCTGTATATTCTCTTGGGTACATGCAATGGACAGATCGCATGCACCCATCAACCAGAGGAGTTTCTATTGAGCAGTGAGGTGGTCGAGACCTTTCCAACTGATAACCTCCCAGGAAAGCAATGGCCAATGTATCACAGGTGTGTGTGTGTGTGTGTGTGTGTGTGCACATGTGTACATGCACGTGTATGTGTGTGCCTGTGCATGTGTGTATGTGCACGTGTGTGTGTGCACGTGTGTATGTGTGTGTTTGTGTTTAGTTTGTAATTAGTTAAACAAGCATTTGCTGCCTCCTAATACTGCACAGTGATAAACTGTACTCATGCAGTTTGGAAAGAGAAAATAAATAATGGGGAATTTTCCACTGGCCTAATGTCATTTGGTTAATTTACCCCTACCTTTTTGTCAGATCTTTGTACATTTTGTCAGAAAACTACAATAGAGTTCCATAAGGTGGGGCAAAATGTCCTAGGATGTCTTTTGTGAGTAATATCATGGATCAGCCACTCTCATGTCCTTCTCCCGCTGCATGTGAGGGGCTGCTACACCCTCAAGGGGCAACTCACAGCCAGGAAAGCACATGGAACCTCAACACCATTAACAGCTAAACAGCAGGAAAAAAACTAATATTAAAGGTAAATATACATTTGGGTATACTTCCTTAATTGTTTAGACAGCCATCCAATTCCTGTAGATTACCGACAATGTTAAAATAACAATCTGTTTCCAGCAATATTCGGAACAAAATTCTTATTTCATATGATTGTATGATTCGGTTAATAACATGTATCAGTGAAAGATTTTCAAGGGTCTAGTTTGCAAATTCTTCTGCCATTTAAAGAGTTTAAGTATCTAATTGACCCGGGTCTGCAGATAACACTCATATTAGAAAAGAGGTAAGATGAATGGGTACACAGAATGCGTGTGCTGGTTTAGCGAACAGATCTTTACTAATATGCACTGTAGATGCACTCAGATCTGCATTTGCATTAATAAGGTCAGCAGGGCTGCAGTCGTTTGATGTAGAGGACACTGGCTGTGTTCCTGTTTTTACACACAGACACAGACGGGGACATTCTTGGTGACATGGTGCACTCCCCATTAAAAAAAATCAATGTTTAACTTGATGGATAACAGGAGCCCTCGAGGGAAGGAATGAAAGCCACAGGATTGGCAATGAGACCATCCCATTGAATGATGAGTGGGGAGAGGTAACAAAAGGGATATCCTTAAATACGCATCCCTGTTAAAAGGCATCTCAGCCCTACTGCTTTCTGATGAGGGCTTCCAGTGTGTCTGTTTGGGGGTGAGGGGAGAGGATGGGCCTCATCCCAATATCCAGCTGTGCTGGTGTACCACAGGGATTCGCTCCTCTCTCCGGCCCATGTCCTCGGCTGCTTTCACACAGAGCTCCTCTGATCTCCAAACTAATAGAGATACAGCAGAGCCTGCAGAGCCTTCTGCAAACAAGGGCATGCTGGGTTTGTTTCACACAAATTCCCAGCAAATGACATAATTGGTTATAATATGGAATGAGCTGTTTATTTTTAATCTAGCCAAACTCCCAAAATGTATAGAAATCACAATATTTTGTGGGGACATGTCAATCCTTATGAAAACCTAATATATGTATGTATCGAAATATCAAGAAGAATATTTGTAAAAACATCAGATTTTATATAGATAATATTATCAGATAATACCTTATTCATTGCCATATGTTGAAACACCACCAGAGAGCTCTCATATAAATAAGTGAGGAAATCTATGGAAATGTTTCTCTTGGTCCACTAATGGCAAATCATTCAGCCCACACCAATGTATGTCAGACCCCTGGCAGCAGTTAAACTATGGGAGAATAGCTATGGGTAAAAAAACAGTGCAGAGAATGAAGGGAATTCCAGCTACATAAAGAGCTAAAGAGATGGGATTTTTCACCTGGATTTTAATATTGAAATGGTCCCGGATTCCTACATATGATTATGGGATGAGTCATTCCATGATTTTTTTGGCCCTGCAGCTGAAACCCTGCCACCCCTTCATACTGTTGAAATTTTGGTGACGAGTAAGTAGCCAGCTGCCAGTGACCATAAGTGTCTGCATGATTATGTGGAATAATATGCTCAGGTATGACAGAGCTTGCACATTCGGTGCTTTGTAGGTGAGCAGAATTTTGAAGTCTGCACAGAATTTAATAAGGAGACAGTGAAAAGAGGCTAGGACAGGTGATATATAATCAAATTTTTTGTTTTTGTAAAACTCCTTGCAGCAGTATTCCGGATCAATTGGAGAGTGGACAAAATACAATTTAGACTGCCAGACAGTAAGGCATTGCAATAATTTACTCTTGAAGGGAGAAAGGCATGGACACATTTTTTTATATCTTAGTTTTGCAATGTTTCTCAGATGAAAAAAGGTATTCTGGTCACGTTCTTTACAGAAAGAGACTAGGGTCTAATATTACACCAGATTGTATAACCTCCGCTTTTGCAGCTACACAAAGGATAAACCACAATGTCCTTGACAGAGCTGCCTGACACGAAGACACATAGTTTCTGTTTTGACGTAAATTAGGAACAGAAATGAACAGTCATCTAGTTCCTCATGTCATTACAGTGCGCTAGTAGTCTTTTTACTGGTTGGGCTTCCTCTACATGCACTTGATTGATGTCCTGATTTCCTACTTACTTTAATAAACATCCACATTTATAAATATACATCCCTTGAATATGCATCTCCAAAACAAAAAACAATGTTATAGGGGCCCCTGGGTGGGGCCATGGCAAAGGCACTCACTCAGAGTGCAGGTTGCCCACTGCAGTCGGGGTTCGAGCCCCGGCTCAGCTGTGGCCAGGACTCCCGTTTGGGGTGGCAATTGACCTTCTGTGGGAGTGGGGAGCCAGCAAAATTGAAAAAACAATGTCATAATAATGTAATTTTTAGATTTTCATGGTGCAGGATTATGTGTAGTGTGGCTCCTTGGATACTTACTTGAAGATTAACAAGAACTCTATGAACATAACTTTCGAGCTGGAAAATGCCAATAGCACTCACCCCTTGAGGACACGGAGGGGTATTGCAGGCTGAAGTGTGATTAGCCAGCTTACATTCTTACATTATTTCTTTAATATACTGCTGATATTATCTCAATTAGCAGAGCATCCTCTGGTTTCATCGAGGCAGCTGTGTATCAATAGAAATGTACACTGTGTTTCTAATAAACCCATTCTAGCAGCCCTCAAACACAGAACCGTGTGTGTTATATTTACAATGACCAGTGGAAATATGTTTGAATAAAGTGCTTTGAATATAGTGACATTTGTCTGATAGATATGATCTGAACCATATGTGTCCCTCGCCCACTATGCCAACAAGACTTTATAATTGATTTCTATAATTGATTTCAAGCAATCTGACCCAAATTTGGATCTTGCTTTGCTGTGTGTTTTTAAGTAAGGAGTTTAACACAGGTATTTTGAAGGAGTCAGTCATATATTGCGTACAAACATAAGTGTTAATTATATTCAAAATAGGTTGGTACACAGCAGATAGGACCTCCTTAAAAGCCTCTGCTTACCTATCCAACACACCCCAACAAGACAGGACTGCCATTTCTTCAGGACTAATTACCATTATTTTACCTCAGGACCCAGCCCAGGGCAGACAGGAGCAGCCCATTCTTAGCAGAATTCATTCTGAACCAGTTTAGTGGAGAACAAAATAAATCTTCCATAAGAGTATGTGGCTGTGAAGCTGCTTTTTTGCTCACCTTAAATCAAAACTTCATCCATAGTCCAGGCTCTGTTAGCAACATACAATGAGCAGCAAGTGGATACAGGCCCATGGTTCAAACCATCACCACTCAGCAGATGGGAAACAGTTTCCTGAAAATGTTGCGTTGTTGTGGAGTTCATTGAAAGGCAAAGGCAATGAGAGGAACTATGGTCTGTCCAGCTCAACAGTATTTGTAACTGGTATTGCAAATTTAATTAAGAAGTGATCAGATAAAGCATTATTATGATAACTTTGGGTGTGAATATATAGGCCACTTGGAATAACTATATCAAATATATGATCATGAATATGAGTAGCTTCATTTACATGATGGACTCAATCTCATTGGAATCTCGTGCAGATTTGATGCTATTTTTAAAAGGGTGATTTTATGACTTAATGAAAGTGAATGTTCAAATCTCCAATAATCAAAGCTCATGAACTGCAAGATTTTATAATAGATAAACAATATCTTGGGAGATATTAGGTTTTCTATGAAAGAACAAACTTTTTACATGAATGAATAGTCATTTGGAACTCTATTACCAGAGGTAATGGTGATTATCAGTGAAATCAATGTATTAGGGCTCATTTATTAGGCAGAGGTCAAAGGCTCAGTAGATGCAAGTTGAATGTATTGTTATTAATCAAACAGCCTTTAAAGAACACACAAGACATTAACAACATACTGGATAATAAATATATTTAAAAACCAGAGTAAAAAACCTAGCAGCTATACAGACACACAGACATACATACAAGTTGATATGTATTGTTATTACAAAACCTTTAGCACTTGCTGGAAAGGTTTCACATTTTCAGAAGAGAATATATGCAAATGTTTGATGATAGATGAATGCAGAAAAGGCTCTGCAGCAAAAAAACACACAAATTCACCCTTTTTCTCATCCCAGGTGAATTTTAAGGTAAATACTGTGCGTAGGGCTCAGATCCTTAAATGCATCTACTGGTCTCGTTGTGCAACAAATTTTATGTTTCCTTCAACGTTTGTCCACAAGGAGCTTTCTCTGCCCAAACCTAACAAAATATGAGTTAAGATTCTCTCAGATCAGTCCTCATACTACGTTTGAAATAGCTTTCTCTGTGGAGTGGTAAGGGACCTACAGTGTCCTCTCTCTTTTTGAAGGGTAATGTATCTAAAAATGTGCTTCTGTCTCAATATTCATTGCACACGGTTTGTAGTGCTTACTGTATCTTAAAAATGTCCTTATGCTTACAGCATATGTAAAAAATATGTGGAATATCAAATGATACAATAATAATATAATATATGCCATTTAGCAGATGCTTTTATCCAAAGCAACTTAATGAATGCATACATTTTTCAGTATATGTGGACCCAGTGGGAATTGAACGCACAACCTAAGCATTGCCAACGCCATGGTCTACCTACTGAGCCACACAGAACCACTACATACATTTCATAACAAGTTTTTATTGTAGCACACAAGGACCTAACACAGCTTTTTTTTTTTTTTTTTACAAATTATAGATGTTTGGTGGATTTCTGGTAATACTACCTGGAGTGGCTTTCATGTAGCATGCATAATACCTAATACATGTGACATAATGCATCATAATAGCAACACATAAATATTATATCCAGCTTATAGAAACTAATTTTCATTGGGCATGTAACATGTGATGCATGCTCACTAGGGTCTTAATGCTTATAATTACATGCTTCATAAACTTATGTCTGTAGATGTAACCTGGAAAAAAAGAAAGCCTGCACACTGTTAAGTGTATTTAATTCTTAGATAGCAATGTTCTGACCAGGCAGGGTCTTCAGCAGGCTGGTTTTTGCAAGCATGACCATCACCCATACAAATAGAGAAGAGGTGGATATGACATAGTCACAGCCTGTGATATCACGTGAATAAGTGCAACTATAACTGCAATAAGTGGACTTGCACATGCAATAAGTGCAAGCCCTCCAAAAACATTGGCACATAATTGAATCCGACCCTCAAACTGATTTACAAAGATTCTCTGCAATTAATTTTTAAGAGATCACCCAACCTAGGTGACCTACTCACCAGCTCAGACTTCTCTCCCAGTAAGCCCCACCATTTCCTTTACCTGACAGTAACTACAAGTGTGGACACGGTGATATTGTCGAGCGACTAAAACCCATAAAGAAATCAGTATTGTGTTGTCATCTTTTGGTTTGCCTTCTGCATGTCTTTGGTATGGTGTGTGATTTGTGCACTTTTATTTTGATTTTATTTGCCCATTGTCCACCATTTCATGTGTTTTCTTTGATTTGTAAATTAGTTGTTTTAGTCACTGTTTGCTGTGTTTTGTGCAGGAGATATAATGTTTAATTACTCCCTTGTGTTTTGTGTTAACCTCGTGTGTGTGTAGTGTTTTCCTATTTTCAATCTTCACCTTTCTCTTTATACTGATTTCAAACACCTGTGTTCAATTAACTAAATGTACATGTACATGAGAAGACAGGTGCAGGGTGGAAGAGTTAATTGGTCGGCTGTGGCTCTTCTATGGACTTTGTGGCTGGAAATAGCCAGGAACTGTGGACTTATTGTGGCAGGTTTTCATGAATATAGGAAAGGGGAAAAGTGTATGTTACATAGTGTAACCCAGACAAAGACGCACGGAAACGAGGACCGTGCAAAAATACTATTTTTATTGGAGTGGTAAGTTGGGCTGCACTGGTCGGGATCTGGGTGCAGTTCAGCATGGGACCTGGAGGGAAGAAGGGAAGGAGATCCAGTGATTCACCAAGTGTGGAAAGGCAAATATTCACCTTTTTGAATACCTACCTTGATTGCAGGGTGCCTGAGGTGCTGCACTAGGTGGTATTGTTCCTTCCTTCCCAGTTTGTGTGCATGGGTCTGGTGAGCGGCGCTAGTTGGGAAAAAGCAGCAAGAGGTGGTGATGAGTTGTCGCGAGGTTCCAGTCCTGGTGGCCAGAGGGGAGCGCGATGGATCCAGCGGCGTTTCTGGGTGCAATGGATTCTAGCGACGACGTTCCAGTCCAGTGCTGCTCCTGGGGTCCTGATCAATATGACAGGTTCCTGCAGGGGAGAGGGAGACCGAGTGACCGCAGAGGAAGGCTTTCCAGACTCCAGCCGGGGCGAGAAGTTTTGGGGATTTACCATCTTAACCTGTGAAAGGTGCCGCCCTTGGGTCTGTGTCTTTTTGTAGCTTTATCCTCAGAGGGCGGCAATGATAGCTGTGGCGACTGGCAGGTGATGGTGGCATTAGCCGGTGACCGTTTCGCCTAGACTTATGGGGAGTGCTGTGTTTGGGGGATTTTTTTTCTTTTTTTCTTGTGTCTGAAATTTTGGATACATTTGATAAAACTTAAACAATTTTTTGGTGTGTTGGAGGAGCGATCCTGTACATGTTGGCCGCTAGGGGTTGCTAGTGTAACAATGTCATGTGAATGAGTGCAATATTTAAAGAAAGCAGACTGTATAAATAAGTGCAGACTGTATAAATATTGGATGCGAGTGTGTATATTGGGACAGGCATGCAAAGTAATCAAAATTCTTCAAGTAATAGGCTATACCACATTTCTGACATCCAATTCTGTATAAAGTGCCCTTTAAAGTCTATACCCTGTCTCAAAAATGTCACCTTTTGTTGCCTTGCAGCCTGAAATTAAAACAATAAAATCAGACTTTTCCCACATTTTACCCTAGGTGGAGGGGGGGAATTCTCAATTTCTGAACCTTAATTCAAAACCTAGGATTGATAAGTCTACACCCTGCTTCATAACATTGTAAACTAGCTCAGGGGTAACCAATGACCTTCTAGATCACACACCAAGCTAATTAGCCTTCACCTGTGTTCAATTGTAGTGATTCTGATTACTTTCAGAATAAAATCAGCTGTTCGTAGAGGATTCCACTGCTGGGTAGTGCATTTCAGGGTAAAGAACCTACCATCAGCAACAAGGAGTTTTCAAAAGAACCCCAGGATAAAGTTGTGGAAAGTCATCAGGAAATGGGTATAGAAAGATTTCAAAGGCCTTAAATATCCATTGGAGCACAGTCAAGACCATAATTAAGTGGAAGGTGGCACCACCAGGACCTTGCCTAGATCAGGCCATCTGTCCAAGATGGATGACCAAGCAAGGAGGAGACTAATCAGAGAAGCCAGCGGCAACTATAAAGGAGCTACAGGACTTTATGGCAAAAAGCGGTCAATGTGTGCATGTGTCAACAATACAGAACACTCTCCACAATTCTGGTCTGTATGCTAGTGGCAAGAAGGAGCCACTATTCCTGTTTGAGGTATGCAAAAAACACTGAAGATGTGGTCAGATGAAACCAAGATAGAAATGTTTGGCCTAAATGGAAAATGTTATGTTTGGTGAAAACCCAAATCAGCACATCACCAAAACCATTCCTACTGCAAAGCATGGTGGTGGCAGCATTGTTATGGGGGTGTTTCTCATCAGCAGGGACTGGGGAACTTGCCAGGATAGAAGGGAAAATGGATGGAGAAAATACAGAAATTCTTGAGGAAAACCTGCTGCCCTCTGCAAAAAAGTTGAAATCGGGAAGGAGGCTCACCTTTCAGTATAATGATGACCCAAAGCACACAGCTAAAGCAACAGTGGAGTGGCAAAAAAAAGAGCTCAGAGCCCTGTCCTAAATCCTATTGAAAACCTGTGGAATGACTTGGAAGAGCACAGTCCATCGATGGTCCCCATGTAATCTGACTGAGCTTGAAGAGTTCTGTAAGGAAGAATGGGCAAACATTGCCAAATCTAGGTGCGCAAAGCTAGTAGAGACGTATCCAAACAGACTCATGGCTGTAATTCAAGCAAAAGGTGCTTCTACCAAGTACTAACTCAGCGGGGTGTAGACGTATCAATCAAAGTTATTCTAGTTTTTTCTTTTTAATTCATGTCCAGAAATTGAGGTTGTTTTTCACTTGGAAGTTGGAGGGTAATATATGGAAATAAAGGTGGAAAAAGTCTGATTTCATGTTTTCATTTCAAGCTGCAAGGCAAAAAAAGGTGACATTTTTGAGACTCTGTAGACTTTAAAGGGGCACTGATATATATACACACACGTGTAGATTATCTCTTATAAAAAAATGTAATACAGAAATAGTCATTAAGGCTCTTTGGCAACAGACACCAGTTTGTTTATCCGGAAAGGTTCTCTCTTTAATAAGAGTTTCCCAATGTTGCCACCCCTGCATTAGATTAACACATGGTCGATCCCCCAGTATCTGAGGGTGGCCACCAAGCGCCTTGTCTTCTTTTGTCCAGCACCTGTGGCTGGGCTTTAGATGTGCTCAATCATCCAGTATTGCTTCGTAGTTGTACATTTGCTTATACTAAGAGTTATGGTTATTACTTAGAAATCATAACGGTGTTATGAACGGTGTTCTATCCACTTGAGGTGAAGTGTTCCATATTTGCAGAGTAGCCAAGACTTAAATCTAGAGCAACACACTGCATCCAATGCAGCTGTCAAGGAATTGAGTTGGACTCCCTGGATGCAGGTACAAGAGTGAAAATACAGTTTAGTCATCGTTAACAAGTATATTGTATAGAGCTCATACATGTGTTAGAGTCTGTAATAAGTGTTATTGGGTACTGGGTCTGAAGAGTGAGTTTAGCTGTCCAATGCCAATCCTTATCAATAGATTGATGCTATATTTTCACAGTCCATCTGCAAAAATCCAGGAGTTTCAAGATCTCATGAGTCTATCATGGACAGGGAGATGGTTGGGTGGAAAGCTATGCAATCTGGAGGTGTGGGTTGGGAGCTGTAGAGGGTTGGACTTGTCAAAGCTGGAGTCATGGGCAGGAGGCAGTAAGCTGTGTGAATTTCCCATCTTCAGTATAAAGATTTAGTTTCTGTTTCCTATGTCGTATGATCCCTCTGTGTTTTAGAGGGCAGACGTTTGGCAAAGAGGGACATAAATGTATTCATTCTTTGAGCAATGAGACATTCAAGGGACTAAAGAGTCTCAAACCCCTATCTCTGATAAATGATACGTCTCCCATCAGCCAACCGCTGTTATCCACTGCTAATGTTACTTATTGCCAATGGCTGTCTTCTGTCAAAACTGGAATATAGATTTTCTTCGCATAATTGCAAACCGTAAGTAATTCATGATAACGGCCCTCATACAAGGTGTCATATGAAAAACTGAGAGAGAAAAAAGCTGTCTATGAAGCATTTCTTTCATTGATTTGCTTTTTAATACCAATGACCGCTTATAAGAGAGAGACTGTCATCTCAATGGCTTTTCAATGGGGTCTTCCATCATAGTCCATGCAAAGTATCTGAAATATGATTTCACACATGTGCAGAGAGCAAATACCATTTGAACAGCTACGGTCAATTGCATAATGGGGAGTTTGCATTTTGTCACTGTTTTCTGCATCCACACATCTTCACATATGAATGCATTTCCCAGTAAAAAATACATTATGCCACAATTTAGAATTCAGCTCGTTTTGACAATCCCATCCAGGGCTAGACATGATGTATGACTTAAGAATGTAAATTGGCATAAAGTTTTCAGTTAAGTTTTTCAGTAGGAGCTGACTATGGCATTGGGTGGACACAAACTTCAGTTCTGCTCCACCTACCTCATATTACTTAACACATGTTGAGCTACAGAGGGATTCAAGCTTCTCTCTTCGAGACACGTTGAAACTCATGAAAAAACACAATAATACTATATGTAATTTTTTAAACCCAGTTCAAAGTGTCTATCTTATTTGGTAAATTTCTGGGATAGTGATGGCTAAAGGAACCACATTGTGCAGTATGGTTGAAATCCCTACATTCCTGCCACGGTATCAGTGAGAATCTAGATACTCTCGTTGACGTGGATCTGCACCCGTTAGAGAGCCATTGAAACTGGGGGAATCCTCTCGCAGCCTCCCCTGCTCTCTTACCCCGATTTGTTTCCCTCCCCCTGACTTGAAATGAAAACACATTCTTTCACTGTGGCTGGGTGGTTGCCAGGCAACAGGGAGAGAGAATCACTGGTGGTGGAGTCTAGATAGTATGTTGGCAGCCTCAACCGACTTCCCGCCCAAATCTGCCCATGCCCCCGTGTGGAACTTTGTACTCTCCAGTCACTCACCTCATGTACACTACCAAAAACTCAATTTCCAGTTTAGTTGTACAGTAACACAGAAGACAAAAACTGAGCTACAAGTCTTTAAATTAAATTTTGGTTTATGTAAAATACATAAATAAATAAATAAATAAATATATATATATATAAACAAATTGTATTTGTTTGTACAGTGGGGTTTCACATAATAAACCAATTGGTCCTCCAATTATGTTATCATGTCCACATAATACAATCATGTCACTTGTTCTGATGGACTCTAGTTGGCCTTCTTTGAGATGAAGTACAGCATGTGCTTGCTTTTACTCTGATATAAGGGGGAAAAGAAGTTAAAGATGTTCTGTGGGACAACACAACTGCACCAGGACATCCATAACTCCACCCACAATTCCACCTCAGGTTCCATTCCTTTTCCTAGGGTACCTCAACCAGACATGGCTTCCCCTGGTAATTATTATTTCCTTTTCCCCAAAAAAGATTATGCTCACACACAATTTGAGTATTGTGTTTTGTTTGGCCTTTTTGGGCATGTCAGGCTCCCCTTGTGCTCAAGTCCTCCTTTAACAACACATCCCTCTGTGCAATGGAGCTGGACAAACTATTTAAGAATCACAAGAGTAGAAGCTGTTTATATTTCCACTGGCACTGGTCTGTCTGAGATTAACCGTTTTTTTGGTGGACAAATGAGCATTTCTGGAGCAGAGCGCTGAGTAAGTTGGAATGAAGGCGCTTTGGAGCTCTGAGTGACAGTTATTGACTCAATGAGGCGTGAGATGTTTGTGTGGGAATGCAGTTATTGATTATTGCTCAGCCTGCAGGGTCCGAAGATTTCCCAGTGTCACAGCTGGGCTCCCAGGGTTCAGACTTTGTAAAGAAAGGGGAAAGGAGGAGGGGGATTGGTGGTGGTGGTGAAGGGGGAGGGGGTGGCTCAGATCCCCATTTTCTTTGTGTCCCCCTTCTCTCAGCACATCTGTAGACCCCCCACCAGGCCTGAGAGAGGGAAGCTCAATCAGGTTGTCCGGGGGAAATCATTCTTGAATAAATGTTTGGCCTCTCCCGCTCGCTTGTTCCCCCAGCCCCTGCCCCACCCTGCTGCCCTGTGCCTGTGACCTGTGACCCAGCAGTGAAAAGTTATTGGAGCAGTGGGTGAACTCTCTCAGGCCTGTCGTTCCAGCAAGGCTGGGAAAGTGCCCTTCTAGGGTGAGGAGAGTGGCTGGGGGGGGTCGCAGTTGGAGGAACGTCTGTCATGAATGGAGATCCCTTTCAGCCAAGTCCTCTGCCCTGTCCGCAAGTGTGCCACTGACTCCATTGTCACGCTGAGTTTTGGCCAAAGACAGGGCCCCCATACTTCTAAATTTCAGCTAGGCCTACCTCACTCTCTTTCTCTCCCTTTGACTTTTTTTTTTTTTTTTTATCTCTTTCTCTCCCATGGTCTCATTATTCTTTTTCCCATCTTTCACAATTTTGCCCTGCCTCTTCCCTTCCCTTTAGAAACACTTAAATGCTCTTTTCTCAGCTCTTCTTAGTCACTGTTATGTTGTCAATTCCACCCTGCTTTGTCATAGGCTGTGCGTACCGCAGATACATTTGATGGTGAATGATTGACTGTGTTGATGTATACAGTATGTACATATTTAGTAATATCTTCACATGACGCAGTTCCATTTTTATAGGAGTAACTCCATTGGCGTATATTACGTATATTCCGTTGTCTCTGTCCTGGGCTAATCATGTTTTACCTGGCCTTTGAGCCCTGACAATTTATTAGCGCACAATTGGACATTTCTACCCAATTTGGGCATATTTTTAATCGGATCTCGCATCATCATAATATTTAATCCATTTGGATAGATTTAGAAAGAAACTGAGCTGTGAATATCCAACCATCGCCACTGTTTTGGAAAACTCACTGTGTTATATCATTTTTGGCGAACGTACTGTAGGCTATGTGGCAGTGCGTGGTACTACAGAATGAGTGGCCCCCTGGTGGACACAAGTAGAACCAGACTGAAACAGGCCTACCCTTCGGCCGCTTTTATTTTAAGTCATTGTTACATATGTGCTGTAGCAATGGGGGATTTAAAGTCTACGCGCATATAAAGGACCTTTTTGGTATTTCAAGAAATTGACTTCGCCACATTTGCCTTTGGATATACATAAATTATTGAAAATGTAAACTCATGTTAATTTCGCAGCCAGCTAACAGTTAGGCTACATAAGTAACTTATACAATTTCTGCTAATTAACTCCCGTTAATGTGTTTGAAGTCACATACATAAGTATTTCCATCTGTCAAGATGGTTTAGATTAGTAATTTTAGCTGCAGAAAGGCTATTGTTTTCAAAGAGGAAAACTGAAAACCAGAGGCTAACAGTTAGCCAAATGCCGCAAATATGTCTACATCCAGCCAACAAATCACAATGAAAAAACAAATAACGAAAAATCTAAATAGCAGCCTGAACGCACTATTTTGCATTATTTAACGCCTACATTCCTTTTGCAATCCGATGGTGATCATGCAACGTTACACAGAATATAATATAGGCAGATGTCTAAAGCCCATGCATAATTTCCTCAATAAAACGCATCCTCAGTCGAATGAGACCGCTAACTTCTCTAGTTCGCTAACACATTAGGGTACAACCAAACTTTAAAGGGGAACATCTTGCATGCTCCCGATACAAGTATCATCTGCTAGACTGACTGCTCAAGGGGATTGGGAAAGGAAGTTGAAATTTAAAACCTACAGCGGCACACGTCCGCGCTTGGAAAGTGGAGTGTTTTAGGAGGAGGAAGTTAAGGAAAAGCCCCTTTTCCCAACTGCTGACGCGGACAGCAGCTGTGGGCAAGATACTTCAAGTAAAGAAGTGTGGATGTAGCTAGGCTACTTGTCACGATGTTGTTTTTGGATTCTCGTTTTAGTGGTGATCACAAGGATGGACTGTTACTTTTCAGAAGAGAAATATCCTGAAGAATCGAAAATGCAGCCGCCTACGGTAGTGATTTCAATCATCGCACGAAACGCTGCTCATTCGCTGCCATACTATCTTGGATCATTGGAGAGACTGAACTATCCAAAAGATCGCATCACGATATGGTAGGTGGCCTTCCAACTTCACTGCAGACTATTTAGGGGGTCGCTAATATCCCCTTATGTTATTTGCACGCACACAAAGGTCAATCGTATTTAGATTTAATCTGTCACCCCTCCTCCATTCTCTCCTTTCAGTAACGCTTTCCCATCCCCCAACGTTTTTATTTTTTTAATTTTTTTTACTGGTTATTGCTGGAGCTACCAGAGCCAGCACAAAGCTTTGCTGGCTATGGCTTTTGACTTCTTAAAGACATATTTTTGTTGCAGAATCAATCCGTAAAATGAAAATCAGTGTTCTCCCCCCCTTCTATGTTTTTATTTGTTTTTATTTATTGCTGCTGTTTGACATTGGTGAACACTAACTGTACATCGCCTTTCTACTTCTTACTTGAGCAGAATACTATACAACAACTGTTTTAGATTTTCAAGTGAAAGATACTCTCAGCACCTAAATGAATTAAATTCTTGGTTGCCGGTGACCACTGAATCTGTCATTTTGTGAGGAAACACACATCAGGTGATGCTGTATCAAACATTTCATGGGGCTCACCATTTGAAGCATTCCCCCTGTGGTTCTGCAGGGCCGCGACAGATCACAACGTCGACAACACCACAGCGGTCCTGCGGGATTGGCTGACTGTCATGCAGAAGTTCTACCACTATGTAGAGTGGAGGCCAATGGAGAAACCCACGTGAGTCCCACACCACACCTTTACTACAACTGCAATGTCACAAAAATGCTCACGCGCCAGGGGCGTGCCACTGAACCCCAAACCAAGCGTGCATGAAAAGGACAAGAGCTTTAGGGCCAACCTTATTTAGACGAGCACTTTGCCTTCAATGCCCTTTTGTCCTGATGTGGTGGAATGAAGCGACAGGTCTCTGCTTGCCTTCCTCTTCACCTGGAGCCAGTGGTTTAGCAAAGGAGGCGAAGCAGCTTCGGCTGCAGCCACGTCTCACCAGACTGCGCTGGTGCTGTTCTGCAGGTCGTACCCGGGGGAAATGGGGCCCAAACACTGGCCCAACGGCAGGTACGAGTACCTCATGAAGCTCAAGCAGGCGGCGCTCAACTTTGCCAAGAGACGCTGGGCTGACTACATCTTGGTAGGAACTCCGTCTTTCTGCATCACTCCCCCCTTGCCCGCTCTCTTTCGATGCCCCACGCTCTCCTTTGTAAAGGCAAGAACTGCAGCAGGGGAAAATAAGTGGGCTCGTTTATGTTTACCTTGACTATAAGGCCTTTCCACTTCACGCTCATTTACAGTAAAATTATCCTCAAACACGTAAACCCAATTACATTTTACATTTACATTTGAGATTTTAGGCATTTAGCAGATGCTCTTATCCAGAGCGACTTACAAAAACTGCAGGTTTGCCCTTGTGTTTTTGTTTTTAAGTCTGAACAAAACAGGGTGTCTGGAAAAGGTATGGATGGATTTGTGCTGTGTGTCACTGTGGTTGGAGCTTGACTATATGTGAAAATGATCCCCTAAGGAAATTTTCAGTTGGATGAACTGATCATTTACACAAGAAAATGGCACTTAAAAAGACTTATTGGTGCATCCAAACCAACTCTTAATTTGTGAGTATTATTTACTTCAGACTGTAGGACTACCCTAGAAGCCTTTTAACTCTCTACATCAATGGTGGCTGGTGAGCTGGGAATAGAGGAGGCTGAAATCTTACCATTGGTCTCAACAAGTTTTCATTTATTTTGCTTATTTAACAAGTGTGCCAATTAATTAAATAACCCGTTGGTGAGTAATCACAAAGCTTCCTCTTAATTGTTTTGTGTTGTAGCGTTCTCTTTCTTCACATCACGTTAGACAATGTAAATGACAATAGGAGGGTTAACTGAGTAAAAATCCACTGAATCATTTCAAAGAATAGGCTACACTTTTAACTTGTCTCTGTTAACGGTGTAGCGCACTAGCTTTGAGAAACGCACAATAAGGCCTCACAAACAAATTTCAGTTCAGTGAAAGATTTGTTTCTTTTTTTACATGAGCATTAAACTGCCTGATCTGCACAGATCAGATTAACTGATATTTGAATATTGAATTAAGGCACAGAGAACATTTGTCCACAAATTCTGATAATCTGTAGATAGAAGAAAACACTACACAATTTTGTGATGTAAAAAAATTCTAACACAAAATACAATTGGCAAGCTGTACCTACTGGCATTGATTATTCAGCTTAAGGAATGTAAAGGGAAACTGTCGAGAGTAATAATCGTTTATAATATAATATAATAATATATGCCATTTAGCAGATGCTTTTATCCAAAGCGACTTACAGTAGTGAATGCATACATTTTTCAGTATATGTGGTCCCAGTGGGAATTGAACCCACAAACCAAAGCGTTGCCAACGCTATGCTCTACCTACTGAGCCACACAGAGCCACAGTTTAAAGGAATGGGGCTCAGCCTCCATTTCAAGCTGATGAGTCGCTACTGCTCTACAGTTATGTCATTTTCCAGAAACTTGTTCTGGTTGCGTGTGTTTTTTCATGGATCATAAATCAGGGGTCTGACCCCCCTCTCTTCAGTACGCAGACACAGACAACATCCTGACTAACCCAGAAACGCTCAACCTCATGGTGGCAGAAAACAAGTCTGTCATCGCACCCATGCTGGACTCCCAGACTGCGTACTCTAACTACTGGTGCGGCATAACCCCGCAGGTAAAGCGCACCCACATGGCTGTGCACTACAGTTCCCACATACCCTCTCTGTAACTACATGACTGTGCACTTCAGTTCCCACATACCCTCTCTGTGACTCCATGGCTGTACACTACAGCTCCCACATACCCTCTCTGTGACTCCATGACTGCACTACAGCTCCCATGTATCCTCTCTGTGACTCCATTACTGCACTACAGCTCCCATGTATCCTCTCTGTAACTCCGTGACTGTGCACTACAGCTCCCATGTATCCTCTCTGTAACTCCATGGCTGTGCACTACAGCTCCCACATACCCTCTCTGTAACTCCATGACTGTGCACTACAGCTCCCATGTATCCTCTCTGTGCACAGAGCTTAACCATGACTGTGTACAGGTCTGATTTAGGGCTGTGACGGTATGAAATTTCCACGGTATGGTAATCATACTACTCAATATCACGGTTTTCGGTATATCAATATATCAGTTTTTATTAAGCTAAAAGAAGGTATCACACAAAGTTTACAACTCGATCTGTTTTATTGTATGGCTCTTTACAGACTTATATACCATTTTAATTGAAAAATAAAACAAATGCAACTGAATATAGTTCACTCTTTGTACTTGTACGTTTAAATCATTCACTTTTCACAATTAAGCAACATTTTACTTTATCGCGTTATCAGCTTTTAGCTACTCACTTTTTCCATTGTGGCATAACGTGAAGGATGATGCTCACGCAGGTGGAATGCAAGGTTTGACATGTTCCCTCCTCTGGCCATTACATGTTTCCCACATTCTCTACAGATGGGAGATTCGTTCTCAACAACAACAACATCTTTTTTTCTGAATCCAAAGTGAGTCCACATGGATGAACAAGTTCGCTTTTTGGGGGGATATAATTCGTCATTACAGACCGCCTCAGCATCGGAATCAGCGTCAGACATCGCAAGTTTTATAAGGGACTGCAAACAGATTTATGCCGTGTAGCTAGCTAGCTAATAACCGCTACCTACCAGGGTTGGGAAATGCGAGGGAGCTGGCTGCACGTGCGCAATTGCGTTGTAAACTAAAACAAAATGCAAGAACAGCCAAAGAAGTGGGGGATTAAATGACATTAGCTGACATAATATTATTATATATCATTATTATAATATAATATTATTTAATATGGGTTATTTAGACATTTCAGTAGGGTAACGGTTGAAATCTTTTTTCCCCCGCATGAAAATAGCTTTTTCCACATGATTTACTATCACGGTATTACGTTAAGTTTATGATAGTACTATTTTATATTTTAATATCATAGTATACCGTCACACCCCTAGTCTGATTGCTGCCTTCCCACTGCATAGTTTTTAGTTCAATGTGTGAATTTGTCATTTTTTTATATTGTGTATTCACTTCTTGTAGTGGTTAGTATGATCGGGATATGTGTTTGTAATATTTAAGATGGCTTCTCGACCTTGGCTTTCAGGGATACTATCGCCGCACTGCTGAATACTTCCCCACCAAGCACCGGCATCGGCTTGGCTGCTACGCTGTCCCCATGGTGCACTCCACCATGCTGTTGGACCTGCGTAAGGCGGGCACCAAGAAGCTGGCCTTCCACCCTCCCCACCGGGACTACTCATGGCCCTTTGACGACATCATCGTCTTCGCCTTCTCCTGCCGTGTCTCAGGTATGGTGCCCCCTGCTGGCTGAATGGTTTCTAGCATTAGGTGGGCACTCTACTGTGGCTGCCAAACAATGGTGCTAATGGTCCGTTTGTCTGTTTTGCACATGGGCGGCGGTGTGGTGCCAGAGGTGCAGAGTTATCTGTGCAACAAGGTGCGCTACGGCTACTTAAACGTTCCAGCAAAGCCTCACCAGACAATCGAGGATGACCGAATCAACTTTGTTCATCTGCAGCTGGAGTCCATGAGTAAGTTCGGACTTCATTATGTTGGATTTGGGTGTGTGAGACAACATGAGCAGCCTGTGTGCTTGCACGTGTGTGCTTGTTTGTGTGTCTTTTTTGTTTATATACAGGAAATGAGGACAGCCTTCATAAAAGTCTGGTGTATGAGTGAGTTGGTGTCACAGGTTTTGACCCATACCCTGAAAAGGCAAAGACTGACAGAATGACTGTGACCTTCCAGAAACGCCATGTGAAAGCTCTTTGTTTGTTTTTCAGTTGATGGGTCACCCATGTACCCCTCGAGGTACATACACCTACCCCCCAAACAAAGAGACCTCATGGGCTTTGACGAGGTGAGAGATTTACTGTGCAACCTGTAATAAAAAAACAACAACTAACAATTGATGTAAAAGGAAGGCACATAACTCCTTTATAAGAGTATGTAATAGGGGTGTAACGGTACATGTATTCATACCGAACCTTTCGGTACGCACTGTGAACTGACCGAATGCAATCTTGCTCTAACCACTAACGCACGTGCAGAACTTAATTCAAAACTCAGAGACGACCCCCGAAGATATAACTTGCGCAAAGGGCCGGATGTTGTTCGTTCAGCCCACTGGCACATCACTGAACCAGAGAGATTAATTTAGCACAGCCCAGCCTCGTAGTCAGTATTGAAGACCATCCCATATCATCCCAAATGTTTTTCATTTAAGAAAGAAGGATATGTGCCTTACTTTGTTCAGTAAATTATGGCCAAATAGCCACTGCCAATTAGTCATAAAATTGGCTGTAGTACTATTGCCACATGCTGAATTCAGTTGAATTGGTACATGAATACCCACCACAGAGGGTAATGGGTAACACAGTACTCAGTTGGCAGAAAGGCCATGTGTAATCAGGGTACTCAGGTGACTTTCCCTTTGGCCACCATGAAGCTTCATTCATTAAATGGGTGAGGTTTTTTTAATTCATTAATACATTTTTTAACCTGCGTTTCTTTGACACAGGTATACCTGATAAACCTGCGACGGCGTCAGGATCGGCGGGACAGAATGCTGTGGTCTCTCAATGAACTGGAGATCGACGTCAAGGTGGTGGATGCCGTGGATGGAGGGTAATTCAGCTTGGTCTCTCACAGCACTGTCAAATTCCTCTAGTCAGTGAGAGCATTGCACACCGTGTGAAAGAGCTGTGCCACTGTGTGTCTATTATACTCACGTGTGTGTGTTTGTGTGTGTGTGTGCTCCTTCATACAGTGCTCTCAACAGCAGTGAAATCAAGATGTTGGGTGTTGACCTTCTGCCAGGGTACTACGACCCCTTCTCTGGGCGCACCCTGACTAAGGGTGAGGTTGGCTGCTTCCTCAGCCACTACTACATCTGGAAGGAGGTGAGGGGCCAGGACTTGCGCTGAACGCCTGCATACACTCTCCCAGGAAGCCATGTTTTGGTTCTGTTATATAGCTGTTCCTCAGCTGGCCCTGTTTCTTTCATGTGGTTCATTGTGGTGAACGGGCAAGGACCCGAAATGCCACTTCAAAATACCCAAAGTTCCACATGTAAAATTATATTATAGCTCGCGTAATTCCCTGTGTGAGATTGCATTTTGGCTCCCAGAATTCCCTGGGTGAGATTGCATTATAGCTCCCATTATTTCCTTTCTGAGATATTATAGCTCCCAGAATTCCCTGTCAGAGATGGTGTTAGAACTCACAGAATTCCTTGTCCGATTTAATATTATACATCCCTGTGTTCCCTGAGTGAGACGCTATTATAGAGACCAGTACTCCATGTTTAAGATCCTATTACAGATCTAGGGTTCCCTGTGTGAGCTGACATTAGCCGTACACCCCAGATTTCCCGCTGTGAAATGATGGACTGCTTTCCTTGCAGATAGTGGACATGCAGCTGGACAAGGCGCTGGTCTTAGAGGATGACGTGCGTTTCCAGGGCAACTTCAAGCGCCGGCTACTGCGCCTGATGGAAGAGGTTGAGAAGGTGGAGCTGGACTGGGACCTTATGTGAGTGGGGCGGGGCCAAACAATATCGGCTACCTCTCGGGAGCAGACGGTGTGACAGGAATGTTGCCATGGAGACCGTGTGGTCTAGTTACCCAGCGGCATGTCTTATTTTTTGTTCGAGGTGAAGAGGACCACTTGGCAGTGGTGTGTATCATTGTGTTGCAGTGCCCCCTTGTGGCTGACGCTCCCCCCCCATCCCCTGTCTGTCACAGATACCTGGGCAGGAAGCAGGTGAAGCCCGGCGACGAAGAGGTGGTGGAGAACGTGCGGAATCTGGTGGTGGCGGACTTTTCCTATTGGACGCTTTCCTATGTCATCTCCCAGCAGGGGGCCCAGAAGCTCCTCAATGCCGAACCCCTCTCAAAAATGCTGCCTGTGGACGAGTTCCTGCCCATCATGTATGGCAAGCACACAAAGTAAGTCTGATCTGCACACCTTGCCAGCTATGCCTCCATTGTCTATAAACCTCTGGTTTAAGAAATCGTCCAACCGGTGGTGTATGTCCCAGGTCCCTCCTGCCAGCCTGCTGCCACCTCCTCAGGGCACCTCTCAGTCAAACTGCAATGCCAAAAGCTGATGGTCCGTTCTGACTTGACTGGCATGAAAGAGCTCGAATTGGGTCTGTGCAAATTGGAGGTTTGCTATGTTTCATAGGTGGATTAATGGCCTGCAAACAGAGGGCTCTTGTGCTCTTGGTTGTAAATGTATAATCTTGGGTTAACATTTGCATTCCAGAAGTCCTGGAGAGGTTTAATGCAAAATGGCCTTCTGCATTCCAGATGTGTCTGTTTCTTTTTTAACTGTTCCTGTGAAACTTTTTGCCATTAGCTTCCGTTTTCCATGTTGAAGACTTGTCAGGTTGTGACCAAGCAGCCACAGCAATGCCACAGCAAAGAGTTTTTAATTATTATGAGCTGTACAACAAATCAATGGGCAAATTGGCGTTATTGGCTATAGTTTGGAATATGACAGTTTCATTTAAAAAATCCTTTATTGTAATCTACTGCTGAGCAATTTGTTTGTGCAACCCACCCCCCTCAACAATTTGTTTGCCAAAAAAAAAATCTCCTCTCAGGTACAAAACCAGCCACATACACAATATCCCACATGTTGGCCTGATGTTTTTCCTATGATTTCTTCCTTGTGTAGTGAGAAGTATATGGCGCATTTCCCCAACCGGAATCTGCAGGCATACTCAATGCGCCCTCTGCTGGTGCAGCCCTGTCACTACGCCGGAGACCCAGAGTGGGTGAGTGACACTGAGACCTCCACTCTCTGGGACGATGACTCGGTGCGGACAGATTGGCGTGGGTCCCACAAGACCTTGAAGGGCTCTCCCCCGCCCGCTGGGCTGCAGAACGCGTACCGCGACGAGCTCTAGCCCGATGAGGTGGGGAAGAGATCACCGCTGCCACAGAGAAGGAAGCTTGGAGTATTTCACCGTCGCCAGAAACTTTTACTGCGTTCCCTCTGCAGACAGGGGTGCTGGAGCCTGTTGGTCTAGCGCCAGCTCTCCAGTGGAGTATAGCAGCTCCTGACCTTAAAGCCCCCCCCCCATCCTTCCCTCTGGTGCTGCTCATCAATACACCTGGAATAAATAGCCACCTCTCCACAGAGGGAAAGTGTGTGTGAGCGTGTGACTGCGTGTATGCATGAGCCGGAGCGAGTGACCACTTCTCTGCGTGCAGCGGACGCTTTTTTTTAAAGCATTTGTCGGTTGACATTTTTATTTGTCATGTGTGTCTCGTGCTCCCTGAACTCCCTTGTTTGTATTTGAGCGCTCATCTCTACCCGCGCGTAGTGCACGTTATGCCACATGTCCTTTGCTTACGCGGCCAGTCGGCGGCCACCCTGTTGCATTTTTATACCGAACGCCACGTTCGCAGGTGAATCAGGTCCTTTTGAACTGTGAGTGGACCGTGGAAGGGCCCTACCGCCCCACTCGTGTAATTCGGCAACCTGGCAGAGTTGGGTGAGCTCTGCCTACAGCACTGAAGATCGGAGAGGCTGGGTCGTACCGCCTCAGCACAGGGAAGACTTGTATCAACCGGCGACATCTGGTGTCCGCTTTTAAAAGTGAGAAAGACTCTCCACTGTAATGGCAATTGAGTTACATTGAGCTTGTGTCAGCACTCTAAACATGAATGTTACTTCTAATGCCTCTGGTTGAACAGCTTGCTTTTTAAGAATTAAGTTTGTGACTATTATTATAAGTAGTGGTAGTTTTTGTAGTGGTAGTAGTATAATTTATTTCAATAGCCCATCAATCTCAAATCTTATTTTGTCCTTATCCTTATCATTGTACAAAGTGCAACCAGAAACAGTATTATTCAAGCATTTGTAGAAAATGTTACAGCACATGCATTTTAAAAGAGTTATGATTCATGAGAAGAGAGAAGCATTTTTTACTTGTCATGGTGACTATGAACTAATAAATTTGGGCTCAAATTCTCTAGTGTTTCAAGGTCATTTACACAGTTGCACAGTGTTCATAATGGAAGAGTGGAAAATGTAAAGGTGCCATTGACACAATCATTTGTGTTTTAGGCCTGTGGGCTTTCTTGAAGTGCTAGCATATCGTCACCTTCTTAAAATAATGGCCTAAGTCATATTTTTCAAAAACAATAAACTGAACCAAATATAGAATATATGATATATATTAATCATTTCACACAAAAAGGTTATGACAATATATGACTATTGACATACAAATAATGCTGTCTGTCAATTATGTAACATAAGAGGATTAGATTACTTAGGCCAATTTACGAACATGCCGTTGAGACTAAGGCAATTTTAAACCTGACTTAGGCCAAATTACTTCTGGAGTAAGTGACTTAGGCAAGCAGCCGCCATCTTGAAAGCTTGTAAAATTGCCTAAGTCACATTGGCTTGTGACTTAAGCAAAAAATTCAACGGCCTAAGTCACACTCTTGATGTAGGCCATTATACTACCGGGGTAGGAACAGCATGATCTTTTCAATTAAGGATGTAGGCAATTTTACCAGAGGTGGCCAGCATCATGAAGAGATGGCAAAATAAATCATTTTCCTCAAAAAATGACATAGGCCATTATTTTAAGACGGTGACGATATAGTTGTATACATGCATCATTATTATCATTGTTATTCCTATTGTTTTATTAATATATAAGAATGCTGTCTGTGACCGATAACATGTCTCAAGATGCATACTCATTTACTACATGCTGCATAATATACTAATCACACTAAATGTGTGTATATATACAGTATACTGTGAAGTCGTAGTGTGTGCAGTATGCATAAGTGTTATGTGATATGTGACTATGCCATTATAACCCTGCATTGCTTCTACTTCATCAATCTGCTTTGCAAAAATAAATGCCAGTTTGCACATACAAGGCATGATGGGATATAGTACCTGAATAGTGTACAGTGTTTTCATAATTAATTTGTCAGTGCATTTAGCATAACAACCGGGTCCTCTTGGTACACTATATATTTTTCATACTATGCCATTTGTGCCTACTTTTCAACCACGTATACTGAAAAAGCACACTACTAGTAAGCCAACTGAGACACACGATAGATTGCTACATTTGACTAGAATAGTCCGGAGAATCACTGGTCCCCATTTCCTAGGCTCTCTGTTTGCTCCAATGCACCCCCTGCTGGCTATGGGTTGAACAATTATTCAATTGATTCTGAATAATGTCTGAGGGAAGGAGTGACATTAGTTGTTTTCAGTTTCTGTTCTGTAAACACAGCCCTGTTGCAGACAACAGATCCCAAACACAGTCATGTACATTATTTCTCGCAACAGATTTAAAAAAAAGAGTTAAAAACAAAGCTAAAGCAGCCTGCTGCAGCACACAAGATGCCTTTTCTCTCAACTGCATCGCCTCGCTGCACACACTGCTGTCAATCTGAGAGAGCCCAGACAAGCATGCGCTCTCCTCTGAAACGTGTGATGTCAGCTGCTATTTCTTTCCACACCACAGTTTACAAGGTAAGCTCGCACAGACATGAGTCGGAGGAAGACATTTTTATGTGCAGCTTGAAACTGGCTACAGGCGCCCACATAAATGACTGCATTTATGTGTGTGCACAAGGCACAGGCATCCCTGCTTCTATCTCCTTCATTCGTAGGAAGGATAAAGATGCCTGTAAGCGTAAAAGCTACAGACTAAATCCTGTCTAAAATATAGTCTGCTCTGTATAAAATATACTGTCTAAAATACTTGCAGACAGATTAGACACGGCAATCACTGCTCTCTTACACCCCAGTCAGGTTCTTATTGTATTTATGCGCTATAGAAACTCCTCTGATAACGTAAGAGGTCTTATGGATGTCATGTGGCAGTAAGCCCCAACTCTCCAATGGCTGACCTCTCCCTCAATGCAGAAAAGAGGCTTGTTTCTGACTGGAGGCATTGGGTTTTGGTCAAACCTTCATTAGGTTGGTCAGCCTGTTCTACAATCAACCCGAGGTGGCAATCCAGACAGACGGGCTCACATCCCTGTATTTTAAGCTCAGCAGGGGTACATGGCAAGGTTCGCCATTGTCACCACTGCTCTCTTGTCCCACTTTCATCTACACTTGGAGAAATATTTGTAAAATGTTAGACATAAATCTCCATTTGAATTTGTCATTTGGGATGTGATTCAGTTCCAAATTGGTCATAGGCAAATCTTTTTTTCTGGAATGATTGGATGAAGTATGAAGTATATATCACTAGGAGACCTGTGTGAGGGAGAAGATCTGGGGCTTGAGTTTGGTGAGGACATGTAGCAGACACATACCTGGGCAGTATTGGAATTGCTAGCTTCATCCATGGCAAGCAGAATACTCCTTGCCTCTGCCCAGTTTGGTGGTTTGGGGTCTGCAATAAAGGTGTTCGCGTAAACATGGGTTTGGAGGTGGAATGGGGGGGCTCACCCTCACAACCTCTGAGAGTGAGCATATGTTGCTGCATTGTGTAATGCTGAGAGGACCCCCATGCAGGGCCCTTTATATAATTTCAGCCCCACTTCCCTGTGGGGAATACAAGTTTCCTCTCATAGGTGTGATAATTGCACCCAATCACACTTTACAGGTGAACCAGGGAGAAAGAGAATGGAGGTAGGTGGGTTACATTTTTCCCATTGGAACAAATTGTACGTGTGTGCGTGTGTGTGTACGTGCGTGTAGTGTGCGTGTAATTGGGGTGTGAGTAGGCAATCACCTTTCTTCTCGTACATTTGCAAAGTAAACACATTTTGGTCTAAAATTACGGTAAAATACCTTTTATCCCTTTTAGCCTCCACTCTCACTGCCGGGCCAATCTGACCCAAACAGTAGGCTATTTTAGTAATATAAATATGCAGGGAGAGGGTGCAAAGAGATCAAATCAGTCACTTCTCATTTCCCATTTTATGTTCATTAACCTAATTTATATCAAATTCAAAGGAGAGAACACGCTATATTCACAGGAATTATTTCCAGACAGAGATTAAGCAATATTTAACAATAAACAAAAAACGGAAGTATGAGCAAATAAATCAAATGTTTCCAATGCTTTTCGTTATAATTTGTTAATGTTTTCACAAATCACAATAAATCAATCAAGAAATGTTCGAAAATATTTAATTAAAGTCCCTTTTTAGAAGTAATAATCCACCAATGTATCCGATGCAAATCGCAAGCAATTCGTTGCACAAAAACTTTATGGTAAAAAACATTCCCCATGAAAAAATGTATCCATAAGCAAAAATCTTCTATTCAAAAATTTAACTAGCAATGCAATAAAAGAAAACCGCACTCGACTCACCCTCCCGACCCGTCGTGGATCCTTTTAATGGTTTCGTTCCATAGTAGCCTATGTTAATCCAGCGCGATACTTCTGGTTTATGTCACAGTAGGTAATTAAATTATTATACAACTGAAAAAGTTAAATATAGAGATCTAAATGGTTCATTTTAGCTGTCTAGACTGTACAAACAATACGCTGTAGCTGGCTACCATTACATTTTTTGAAAACCTTTCCCCGGCTGCCTCCCCTTCTCCTCCGTTTCTACAAAGCGCTGAGCGCGTACACTTAAAGGATGGTACACGCTTGATATGTAGCTACAATATCACATAACCGTATATGATTCATGGCAGGTTATGTAGGCTACGACCACATTACAAAATAGATCAGTGGGTACAATTAACATAATAAAAAAAGCATGCGTTCTTTTCCTTTTGTTAGTACACATTGCATTTCATTTCATTGCGCCCACACAGTATTTATGTGGCTACCACGAATTAAGGGCGGCAGAAAAGATTTCCTGCTGAAAAAATACTTTAAAATATTTTTCCAGTGTATATATTTTAAATGTATATATTTATAACTTTCAAATGGGTCAATTTCGACCTGCAACCTAACAGGAGGGTTTTAAATCCACCTCTTTTACAACTGTGCTGCAGGTGCGCTCTGGTCTCTTGTCACAAAACTCCCAAAATGGAGTTGGACAGGCCTTAATGCGCCACAGTCCTGGATTAACACTAGCATCTATGCATTGGGTTTTGACAACAGAACTAGAGCCCCTGAAGTCCTTTGATATTACATTTCAACAATACAATATCCCCCCTCAATCCTGGCATTCATATAGGACCAAATGCTTCTCCACCTGGTGACAAGCTAGTGACAAGAATACTGCATTCAAATCTACAGGGATGTGGATATGACCATGGCATTCACTGAAGAAGTGTGGGACAGGGTTTGCAAAGATCAGAAGAAAATGGCAAAGGTTACTATAACCAGATTCCTATAATTAAAAACTTGTAGTCGCTTTTATTAGACACCATCCAGACTGTTCAGATTGTCGTCTAATTGCTGGAGATTTTCACAGGGGAGACTTTGATCCATGCTCTCTGGAGCTGGCCATGGAATTCAAAATGTCTAGGGAAATGTCTTTCTGAAATAGCAGAATTGTAGGTTCTGTAACGCCTCAGGCTTTTTGTGCAGGGAAAATCCCTCCCTATTTGTCATTGTACAACATTTCAAAATGCTAGGAACACAGGTAATAATGAGAAAATGGAAGGCATCTGGAGGGCCCCTGGTCCAGGAGTGGCACATGCTGCTCGGCAGCGCCGGCGCTTATGAAAAACTCTCATGCAGGTTGTTTGACAGTCTGGACAAATTTGATCACATGTGGGGAATGTATTTGGCTTCTTTTGGGGCTAGGAATCATAGCATTTAGCTCAACGGTTCCTCTTGAGTTGGCCATAGTCTACAACTAGAATACAGCCAATACACCAATTGATTTGGTTATCTGGATTGTTAAAGAGTATTTTAATGTTTAATTTATTGTATTGTGAGAGTATTTTAATAGCTGGATTGTTTTATTTATGCATTATTATTAGTATTATTTATTAATGTATTTTATTATACTTTTACATGCATACTTTGTGGTTTCTTTCTCTTTTTAGTTAACTTAGTTACCTTAATTGTGTATTTGTAATTGAAGTGGAGTCTCATCTCATTGTCTAAGCCGTTTATTCCTGGTCAGGGTGGCTGGGGGGCTGGAGCCTATCCCAGCATGCATAGGGGCGAGAGGCAGGAATAAACCCTGGACAGGTCGCCAATCCATCGCAGGGCACACACACCATTCACTCACACACTCATACCTACGGGCAATTTAGACTCTCCAATTAGGCTAACGTGCATGTCTTTGGACTGTGGGAGGAAACCGGTGTACCTGGAGGAAACCCACGCGGACACGGGGAGAACATGCAAACTCCACACAGAAAGGCCCCCGGCCTGGATTCGAACCCGAGACCTTCTTGCTGTGAGGCGACAGTGCTATCCACTGCACCACCGTGCCGCCCTTGAAGTGGAGTCATTTGTGTATTATATTTGAATATTTACATGTGATTTATACTGCTGTCTTTTTGATCTTTATGAAAACTTGAATGAAATGTGATCATTAAAAAAAGTGGGCCTCACCTCAGACCATAGAGAATATGATGAATACACCTTCTTAGGTCATCGGGCAGGCCTTCTGTCCCTCCCACACATGTCCTCCCCCTATATAAATTGAGGTTAATTTAGGCCTAGCTGTGGAATATCACTGACAAGAGAGTATTGATACATTTTACCTTTGCATACAGGGTCTATTTGACTCTTTGCCATCGTTTTAAAATGAGCATTTCTGAAGATATAACATGTGGTAGGTGCTCTCTAAGTGCATGTGTTCTCAATGGGAATGTCCTGTGTGTGAATGTGTCCGTGTGGCCAGGGCTGCTCCTTTTTGCAACTGACACCCACATTCAATTGAACTTACACAAAAGACATCTCCTGTTGGCAGGCTTCTCCTATTGGCTTCTTCTGAAGAATCAGTTCTGAAGGGTTGAGTGGAGCCTGCTATTGATGTGGTATCAGTGTGGTTATCCTATTGCCCTGATATTTTGGTGTTCGAAGGGTTGACAGGGTCATTGCAATCATTCAACGTGTACACTTTGTTGTCAGGCATGTTTGTTATTGTTACTCACAAACAAGGCTATACAAATCCTTGAATAAAAAGCAGTTCACAAAATAAAAAATATTCTGGAAAATATGCTTTCATTGCATTGTTTCCTATCATACTTTGTTTAAGAACTAACTAAATATCAGGCATTACTTGTAATAATGTTGCAGTTTCATTTGGAGTTTCAAGTTTATGTTGGAGTAGCATGGCGCATTGGCACAAACAAGACACAAGAGGGCAGCATAAATGTGAGAGACGGTGGAGGGATAGACATTTTATCACGTTCGTTTTGCACTCTTATCCAGAGGGACCAGATCAGAGAGTGTACGTGCAACATCACTAAAGCACTAATGTAAGTTAACTATGCCAACTTAGAATCATGACACAAAACGTAAATACTTACAACATAAGTGATACATTCAATACAAATAAAAAAAACAGCTGAATGAATTAAATAGACATGTTGCATTTATGGAATAACTTTAGGGGGTGGGGGTGGGTGTAAGTGTGGTGTTATTTTACGTATTATACATGTAATATAATTAAGGGCATGCATTTTTCACCAGCTTTGTCAAGAACCTGCAGTTCCGTCCTCCAACACCAAGAGGCTGATGGAAGACTTTCTAAAGCTACTTGTTAAGCAATCAATGCATTACAATCTCAAAGTAATCATTCAATTACCACAAATGAGGTGCCTACTGCACTGTAGTAGACTAGTCAGCAGTTGGCATTGCACACACTCACACATAATCATACTGATTGATTTGTAAGTAGGCTACTGCTTTCAAGTGTGAAAATATGTCTGCTGATACTTCTGTAGGACATATCATGCCAGTCCTGGAGCAAACAAACTTATATGATGAAATGAGTGGGTGGATATTTTTAAACCGCACAAACATATAAAAACAATTGAAGGCAATTCAATTAAGCTAGACTGAAATGCTAGAGTTTTAATATATGCCATTTAGCAGACGCTTTTATCCAAAGCGACTTACAGTAGTGAATGTATACTTTTTTTCCCCCAGTACACGTGGTCCCAGTGGGGATTGAACCCACAACCTAAGCATTGCCAACACCATGCTCTAGCTACTGAGCCACACAGTTTTGGAAAATGTATCAATAAATTAAAATATCCACCCAGAAAATATATGTTTTTATTTGCAAAGGAGGGTGGGTAACAAGATATCATGGTTGGAGATGCTTTGAATGATCAATCAGCAAAGCACATGGCCAATTATATCACTGAGTAGCCTACTTTTTAAAAGGTCTGTTATTAAGCATGTTTCATCCTCAACAGGTGTTGTGAAAGATGGAAGCGCAAGCATCAAGACGCATCTCTGTAGAGTGTAAAAGCAGGGTCTTCGAAGGGCATCTTTTTAGTCCAATCACAAGTTTTGCTGGTCGTCCAGTAACACCCAGCCATGGCCCATCCCGTGACCCTAAGTTAGGGGTCAGAGACAGCACAAATGCGAAAACACAATAATGTGACAAAAAACTAAAGAAATGAATTGTGAATTGTTTTTCCCTTAATATTATTCTGTTTTCCAGTTTGTTTTGCTTAATGTTGATTTATTTTTTGGTGCTTTTCTTAATATTTTTGTGTTTTTGCACTTCATGGTCACCGTATGGACCTTAGTTACCTATATGTAGAGCCACCAATATGATGCCGTCACATGACTAATCATCAACAAATATGATCAGGATGGTGCAACTTGATAATTGTTTGACATGGGGCTCAGGAAAAGGGTGCTATGGACCTCTTGTTGGCAGATGACTGAAATACCTTCAAGGAAAACAAGTAGAGCGGGTAATGTCACAGAATGGTGGCCCTAGTTATACAGCAATAAAGATCATGTCACAAGGAGAAAGGCCCCTGGAAGGGTGAAATGAGGATTGGCAGCAATTAGTGTGGGCAGGGCTAGGAGTGTGGCAATAGGGTGCTTTTTTCTGTGTTCATTTTATTTTTTGCATATATATATAATATATATACACTGTATATATTACTTTCAAATGCTATTGAGTTGACTTATATTATGATCAAAAGATATTGCCTGTGGGTTCTATTTGGACAAATGCAGAATAGTTTCGCTAAACGGATGATTATTCACATATAGTTGACTTCCTTTGAAAGATGTTTTCTAGATTGACTGGTAAGACCAATGGACTCAAATGCTGAAAATGCCACCTGACTGAGGAAAATGTGAGAATGCAAATGGTAAATGAGGTGATTTTAGTTAGAGTAACTTCTGCACACTCTTATTCAGAGCGTAAATTCATGTTTTGAAAATGTGAAACATGCGCGCGTGAAAGGTAGGTGTTCCATGTTTGGAGTGTTCCCTGAACTGCATGGTGAACTTGGGAATACTTTTAGCTGTTGTGGCTGAATGGATACGTTCTAAGACGTTCCAAGAATGTTACATACTGTAAGTGTTTTGGAGAATGCTTTTTTGGCAAATGTATCCAGAAATGTTTTTGAATATTTACAAATATGGTCGAATAAGGAATATTTACCATTTAATCCTTTGTCAATTAACCAGTTTGTGAGATTTTAAAGGGCTGTGCCCCAGCAAATACAAAGCTGCTTGTAGCAGAAATTATTTAAAACCTTTTGCTTTTTGAACACGAGCCCTGACAGACTCTGGCATGGGTTTCTGGTGTGAAAACCCCTACCACCAGTCTGCTGTGTTTTCCTGTGAGAAGCATGACTCTCTTCGAGTGTGTACCATCTGCAGTACAGACTTCTGTTTCACTCACCCTGTCTGGAACGGTTTGAAATGGAGCAATGCTAACTCTAAGGGGAAGGGGGGTGTGGCCTCAGTGCCTCTTCTGATTGGATATGGGAAAAAAGAAAGGTTATGTTGGGGCAGAGAGTCGGTGAGACAGAACCAGTGGTCGACAGAGAACTACAAACTGAGACTGGGAACTTTCCTTTAGTTGATGGTCATCCAGAACTTGTTTTTGATTATTGTGCACAATAAACAAGCATGTCAATTTAATTAAAATTGAATGCTCTCCCACAAGAAAATTAAGTAAAGCCTCTCCTGATGAGGGGATCTTTCTTTTAATTGGTTCAGGTTCAGGACAACTAGTTTAAAGTTCTATGGCTCATTTATTTGTAGCTCAGCAGTAAACACTGTAGAGAACCAAATAGTTTATTTGTCCATCAAAATACATTTTACAAGCGATAAATTGATCTGAACAACGCAATGCATTTGAATGGTGTTATGTATAGAAAAACACATTTTTGCATGCAGTCTTGGCTTGTACCATAGTGACTATAATTGAAATCACTTTGTTGCATCATTTTTGTACTTGACCGTTCTGTTCTCTGTGTTTGTTCTGTAACATTAATAGTTTTTTTGACTGAAAATGACTGAAATTTGAGGAGAGGGCTTTTCACTGCATAGCATGGAAACTAAACAGTGCCAAAACACAGATCACCACATTCAATTTCATAGAAGAATATAATTATAAGAGCAGATGTCATAATGTAGGTCACAGAATCCATGTGTTTTGCAGAGGCTCCACCCCTTCCCTACATTGCAGGAAGAGATAAGATTGCACATGCCAAAAACTCTGGCAGTGTCTGAAGGAACACTGTATATGTGGACTCCACCAATATTTATATATCCAAATGCAAATGCTTACCAATGCTTTGTTCCTGATTCATCACCGGCAACGCTTGTGTTCTAGTTTGTGTAAGCCTGTTACTGCCAAGATGTGCGGAAACAAAATCATGTGATGGTCACATTACAGAATCACTGATGCTGAATTTTTCCTCTTAATTTTTCTCCATTTTATGCAAGCCACAGCTGTTGAGTTATCCCCTCAGGTTCCTGTGGATCCGCTCTGTTGCACTGACACATGGCACCATTCCAGCATCTCACAAATGGCCACTGCTTTAAAGGAGATCATATGGTTCAGTTGCTTGGTCTTAACAAATTATGAATTGGTTACCTCTGTGCACGTAGTATTGATGATAAAGTTCAGGTCGGCACTGTCATTCCTCAAGTTTAGATTGATTCTGGATTCAACCAGAATTCAACCACCTGATTGAACTAATCAATGATTGTTAAGTTTTAAACTGGTTTAATCAGGTGCGCTAGTAGTGGCATTTAACAAATACATGGGCCGGCTGGGGGATCGCTGCCTTACACCATTCCCTTTTTATCGTCTTGGTTAGTATCGCACAGTTTTTTAGAATTCTCAGGAGAAAGAAATGTTCTTATATGGTTTTCACACAAGCTTAGTCCTGGGCTAAATGCATTCTAGAACATTCATAGCCCTGAGCTAAAGAAACCCTAGCCACGTTGCTCCTGAAGCTTTGTTTCACACCTGCATGCCCAAAGTGAGATAACATCACCCATAGTCAGGGATTATCTCTCCAGAGCAAGGCTAACACCTGCTTTTGGGTGAGAACTCAAGATGGTTAAGAGAATATTCAAATCTGCAGGCTAGGCCCAGGTTAAAGAAAGGTACCGTGAACTGTGTTGGAAGCTAGCCAAGAACTACAGTTAGACAGTGGTTAAGGATATGTGTTAAGACATTTAAGACATTTAAATGTGAAAACCTGGATGGTGTCATCCATGATCTTTCTAATTTGACCTCAGAGTAGTTATTTCATGACCACTACATCCTAAACATGGTCGTATCTACCATTGAGGACATTGAGGTAATTTTCTGAGTCTAAGTTGTATTTTTTTTTAACATACTGATTCAGTGTAATACTGAATAGAAGTGGTGAACTACTCTACATAAAATTACTTCACTTCAGTATAGCAAAGATTTTGTACGAAGCCAAGATTATCGCTTGCTCACCTGATCACCGTCACCGTCATTACTTCTGTGTGTGTGTGGTGGTGAAGTGGACCCGTCCCGAGCAGGCAGATCTCGTCGTTACTACAAAATATTTGCTCAGCAAAGATGATGCAGTGACGCTTGGGACGACTTTGCTACACAGCGGGAGTTGTAACTGCTGATCTGAAGGCAAGGGAAGCATGATGTAGGTGTAGAGATGTCTCACAATATATAAAAAGTTAACTGCTTTTATTATAACCAGATTAATGCTATCCATCTCCAGAGATCATCTATCAATAGCTACTTTGTGTCTAGTTTTGTGTAGTCCCTAGCCAAACATAGCTGTCTCTTTCTAGCTGACTGTTACACAAACCACTTTTTAGTCAGACTACAGTGGTGATAGCTAATTTAGGCTAACATTAGCTAACATAGCATACATTGACATTGGTGATAGGCACAAAGCTAGATACATTTTATTGTACATCTTCAGTGGCCATTCATAAAATCATGACAGTCTACTAATCTTGTAGTGAATTAGCTACAAGGGTAGACTGATTACATCAAATATTTCTTAGTGACATTTCTTGTGACTAACCCCCCTGGAGGGGCTAGGTCTCATAACCTCTGTAATTTTCGACTCCTGGATCAGCCTAAGCCATGGTTTCCAGTATTTTAATGTCAATGATAAATGTCAAATCACCCACTTATTTAGAATAGAGCTATTTCCTCAATTCAGGTGAAGAACATTATTGCCTGTGCATAAAAGGACATAATCTGCAAATAATCCAGAATTTCAACCATGTGGTCAAGACTGGAGCCCCAATTGCAACACAGAAAAACTCGTGTTAAAACCAATACTTAATTTTGTTTGCTCTGTGGGTGGGGTGATTGCTATTGGTACGGTTACATCCCCGGCGAATACGCCCTAGGGTGAGTATGTTAAAATAAACCCCACCCAGGCATCAGTCCAAGTATTCATCGCTTTTGATTTACTACAACAAGTACGTAATCGGTGAGTAAATTAGCTCAATGTAAGTCTCAATGGAAAGAAGACAGCATGCACAAATGTTTCTGCATCTTGTAATTTTGCTCTTCGTGCACTTTTAGATAAGCTGTGTCGCTTACATTATAATTATTATATGCATGACTAAGTTAAACCGCCGTTTATTACACATTGACTGGTTATAATCATTAAAGGCAACTAGTCACACTTTCTCCAAAAACATTGCTATGTGCCGTTTCTAAGGGACTCGTTCTTAGCTGCTTCATGCTGTAATAAACTTGAGTTCCCTCGAATAGAACCAAACAGCTGGCTTCAGGAAGCGCATTCCAGCTCGAGCACAGGCTACACAGCCATTTTTGAGCGGATTTACTGTCCGATTTGTCTAGCCACCCGCAAACTCGGTATTTTTTATTTTTGACGCCTTTAAGCGCAAACTGCATTTAAAAAAGAAGACTTGAGAAAAACGGCAAGTACTGTATGTGTACACGTGTGTAAAATACTGCTGACGTTGTATTCGGTTAGTGTAGCCAAATATTACAGTGCGTGAACTGGCCAGACAGGAATTTAGATAAATTAGGTTCCCTGGCTTGAGGACTTTTTAGTTTAATGGATAAAATATACTTTATAGGCATGTCAAAGGCGAGTTTTTTTGTTTCTAAGTAAAGTGCAAAAATGTAATTGGAAAGTATTACTTTTAGCGGTTTTCTGTTCACGCCGACGTGTGTCCTCACACTCCGGTTTGGAACCGATATTTATGTTTGGACAAAGTGTTTTGCCTACTGGAACTAGTAGGTGGTTTGAGTGATAGTGAGACAGCGCTAAGATTTTGCAACAACTCAGTTGGGAACCCCTGCATTGCATACACGGACAGTTGAGGGCTGTGGGGTGAGCTAGCCTACATCGCAGCAATCACGATACATCAAAATTGGGCATGGTTAGCCGGTGAACCAAACCGGCCACTTCCTGTAGCTGTGTACAGTAAACCATTCACTCATAAACGCATAATGCTACGTAGGTGGAATTGTGGAGCAAAATGTGTAGATGCCGAGCTGGCTTACCTAGTATATGGTTTGCTGACTGTCACTCGTCCCTTGAACACGAGGCATGTCCACGTAGCCTAGATTGGTTTAACTACACATTGACATTCCATCATTATGCAAAGCCATGTAGGACGTTTGTCTTGTATTTATACACGAGATGATAACGGTCAAAATCTCTAGGCTGAATATTTAACAGTTTATTTCCTTTTTTATTTACATTGTAGAGCATGGGTGTCATCGAGTGCCACGTGTATCCATGTTTTTGTTGCAACCAATGCACTACACCACTAATTCGCTCACTACTTCAACCGAGGAGGGGAACTAATTGAAATCACCTGGTGTACTTCATTGTTTGCAACAAAAACTTGCATACACTCAGCCCTCGATGGAATGAGTTTGACACCCCTGTTGTATTTATGTGTTCTGCTATTGAGCTAATTTATCAAACATCTCTTGATTTGTATAAATAAGTGTTGAACTAAGCCTGAAAAAAGTGCTTGTCTTACAATGCCCTTGTGCTGTTTGGCAGCATTTTTATTGGAACAGTGCCCTTCACAGTAATCATTTATGTGAAATTGGCAAGTCAGTCATCCAGTAATCCATTACCAGGTTGACTTATAAACTATCATGAAAATACAATTAAAAGTTCCTCTTCACTTCTGCTCCTCAGTGAGTGTAGCTGGCCCAGTCTTACTAGTTTCATTCATCCTGGATCCTGTGAGCGGAATACACAGTTGTGCTCAAGAGAAAGTGATCTGTATGTGCCCACAACCAGGATTTGAGATTATGTCCTTTTATGCACAGGCTATAATAATGTTCTTCACCTGAATTGGGGAAATAGATCTACTCTAAATAAGTGGGTGATTTGACATTTATTATTGACATTAAAATACTGGAAACCATGGCTTAGGCTGATCCAGGAGTCAAGAATTACCGAGGTCATGAGACCTAGCCCCTCCAGGGGGTTTCATCACGAGAAATACATAAATATTTTATGTAATCAGTCTACCCTTGTAGCTAATTCACTACAAGATTGGTAAACTGTCATGATTTTATGAATGGGCACTGAAAATGTACACTAATATGTATCTAGCTTTGTGCCTATCACCACTGTCAATGTATGCTACGTTAGCTAACATTAGCATAAATTAGCCTATCACCATTGTAAAGTCTGACTAAAAAGTGGTTTGTGTAACAGTCAGCTAGACAGAGACAGCTACGTTTTGTTAGTGACTGCACAAAACTACACACAGTGTAGTATTACGCTGTATTACACTGAATCAATATGTAAAACAAATAAAAAAAAAACAGAGGTCATGACCAGGTCCTCAATGGTAGATACGGCCATGCCCACAACACCATAAAGGATTTTTACATTTTACGTTTTAGGCATTTAGCAGATGCTCTTATCAAGTGCAAAAAGTGCATTTTTATGACCATAATTTGTTATCTGTTATGGGGGGTCTTTATATTTAGCTGATGTTTTTGTTATTAGCTCTGTATATTCCTCTTTTTATAATTGCAAAGACATTACTCCCACAAGACCTCTGTGGTCTTCATAAACTGCAGACAAAATGTATTCCATTTGACCAATTCTTTCAGTATTTATAAGTAATTTGCAGTAACAGTTACACATTAACTATTATTAAAAGTTTGTCACAGGGTCTTCTGAACTACAGCCGACTGCACAATGAGACTGCTAAGTAAAAATGGCTGACTGCAAATAAGGTTAGCTTTCAAGTGCGATTATTGTGATGCTGAATTTGTGATAGTGCCAACTTCAGCTGCCCTGAAGTTAAATTTTAATACTGGTAACATTCTGTATATATGCACAGTACACCAGAGAAAACTGCTTCAATCTCCTTTGCTCTATGAAATTGACCAAAGTTCAGTGTTGAACAACAGAGCTGTCCTCTGCCAAATATTGGCCGATAGTCAGAGGACAAGCACTGAAGACATACTGTAATATATTCTGTATTACAGCGCCCCTTTAAAGTCTACACCCAGTCTTACAAATTTCACCTTTTCTTGCCTTACACCCTGAAATTAAAATAAGAAATCAAACCTTTTCCACCTTCCACCAAGTGAACAAGAATTCTACATTTCTGAACATGAATTAAAAAGAATAAACTGGAATAACCAATTCTACACCCTGCCAAGTTAGTGCTTGGTACAAGCACTGTTTGCTTGAATTACAGCCATGAGTCTGTTTGGATATGTCTATACCAGCTTTGCACACCTGGATTGGGCAATGTTTGCCCATTTTCCTTGCAGAAGTGTTCAAGCTTATTCAGATTGTGTGAGAACTGTCAATGGACTATGCTCTTCAAGTCATTCCACAGGTTTTCAATAGGATTTATGACTACAGAATAACTACAATTGAACACAAGTGGAAGCCAATTAGCTTGGTGTGTAATCTGGAAGGTGATTGGTTACCCCTGAGCTGGTTTACAATTGGTATGGTAATCCATGTTATTCTATTTTTTTAATTTTTAAATTTTTTTAATGAATGTTCAGAAATATTGATAATTGTTTTTCACTTCAAAGTTGTAGGGTAAAATGTGTAAATAAAGATGGAAAAAGTCTGATTTTGATTGTTTTAATTTCAGACTAAGGCAACAAAAGGTGATATTTCTTTTATTCACTTTGATTTTTTTGTTCACAAATATCTTTGCTTATTTTTAATTTAATTTTTTTTGCTTCAGATTTTTTCCCCCTAGTTTTTCTCCCAGTTTGGTAGCCAATTATACCCTCTCGTTCCTTTTTTGATTTTAGTCTCCCCCACAAACTTGCCACCCACCTTCACGGGACGAGCTAATACCTCGAACCAATGTTTGCCTCCTCAGAGACGGAACTCGCCCAAACCTGTTTATCAAATCAAATCAAATTTATTTGTATAGCGCTTTTCAAAATAGAATTGTCACAAAACGCTTAACAGAGGGGGAACCCAGGCCTAGACCCCCCCAAAAGCAAGCCTAAAGGCAACAGTGGCAAGGAAAAACTCCCTTGGTAGGGAGAAACCTTGGGAGGAACCAGACTAAAAAGGGGGGGAGCCCATCCTCTTCTGGCCGGCACAGGGTATGTCCAAAAAAGACCATGTCATGGTCAGTCCAAGGTGGCTCAGGGCTGAAAGACTTTGCCCCTCCTGAGTTAGGTAGTCAACGGGGGGCAGCTCACACTTCTCGCAGGATCTAGGGCTCGAGGGCAGGTCCAAGTCAGAGGCCGAGGCAGAGAAGAGAACATGCAGTCAGAAAAAAAAGCAGTGCTATAGCCAGTAGCATTATGTAAGAGCAGGGGAGCACAAGCATAGGAAATATACAGATAGCCCCAACAGGTGTAAGCTATGGCAGCATACCTATTAGGAGAGGGACAAAGAAAACACGCAGCCATGAGAGTTCCAAACCATCCACACCTGATCAAGGATAACCAGCATAACAGTGGTGGTAACACATTGAGGAGGTGACCGTATGGAAAGTTTCTCACTCCATAAGACACTAGGGCACGGCCTTCTCCATCTCTCCACCTAGACTATGTTTGGCAGTAGGCTAGGCTGAAAAGATATGTTTTTAATCTACACTTAAAAATGGAAACTGTGTCCGAATCCCTAACATGCCTTGGTAAACCGTTCCACAACAGAAGAGCTCTAAAAGAGAAGGCTCTACCACCAGCTGTGCTTTTCAAAATTCTAGGGAGTAATAGATGGCCGGCTTCTTGTGAACGAAGCAGTCGTGTCGGCTTATAGGGGGCAATCATTTCGGTCAGATATAAAGGTGCAAGTCCGTTTACTGCTTTAAAAGTCAGCAACAGTACTTTATAATCAGCCCGATATTTAATAGGAAGCCAATGTAGTGATGCTAACACTGGAGTAATGTGCTCATACTTCTTGGATCTAGTCAAAATACGTGCTGCTGTATTCTGTACTAGTTGAAGACTCTTTAGAGAGCTACTAGAGGAGCCGGATAATAAGGCATTACAATAGTCTAGCCTCGATGCGACAAAAGCATGCATCAAGGTTTTAGCATCCTCTAATGACAGAATGTGCTGAATTTTAGCTATGTTTCTTAGGTGAAAGAAAGCTACTCTGGAAGTGTTTTTAATATGAGTGTCAAATGTAAGGTCCTGATCAATAATACAACCAAGGTTCTTAACCATAAGACTTGATGTAACTATGCAATCACCTGCATTTAACTGCAGATCCAACTTGTTCCTTAATTTTTTGGGGCCCAAAACCATCATCTCTGTTTTATCTGAATTTAAAAGCAGGAAATTTACTGTCATCCAATTCTTTATATCAGAGATACAAGCCTCTAATTGAGTGAGTTTAAGTATTTCACCTGGTTTCATTGATATGTACAGCTGTGTATCATCTGCATAGCAATGGAAATTCACACCATGTTTACGAATAACATTACCCAGTGGTAGCAAGTATAATGAGAACAGTAATGGTCCCAGCACTGAGCCTTGTGGAATACCATATTTAACCTGAGAGCAGTCAGAGAACTCTTGATCTAATTGCACAAATTGAAACCTGTCTGATAAGTATGATTGAAACCATACTTTATGGTTTAAATACCATAATGCCCGTCACGCAAACCAACCAGGTTTTCTAGCCTATGAAGGAGAATCTGGTGGTCAATAGTGTCAAAAGCAGCACTTATGTCAAGGAGCACTAGAATAGAAACACAACCAGTGTCCAATGCTAACAGTAAGTCATTTACAACTTTAATAAGTGCTGTCTCAAACCTGATTTGTAAAACCTGATTGTAGTTTTCAGATTTATTCGTTTTTAGGAAAGCAGTTAATTGTTGAGCTACAGATTTCTCAAAATTTTTGACAAAAAGGGCAGATTTGAAATGGGCCTATAGTTCTTCAGATTAACAGGATCAAGATTTGGTTTCTTTAGAAGAGGCTTGATTACTGCCACTTTTAAAGACCTAGGTACCCAACCCAATAATAGGGATGTATTTATGATATCTAACATGGGCTGGCCTAGCACAGGCAAAAGCTCTTTAATAAGCTTTGTTGATATGGGGTCTAACAGACATGTAGATGATTTGGAGGACATAACCAGTTTACTAAATTTGTCCAGATCCAAGGGAGTAAAAAACTCAAAGGTCTCTACGCAACCCTGCTCCTGATAGCCCTGTGCTATCTCGGGAGTTGGAGTGCTAGATATTGGAGTCATTTTCATAATTTGTTCTCTGATTGTCTCAATCTTATCAGTAAACGAGTTCATAAAGTCATTGGAATTATAGACTGTTTTTTGTCAGTTTAGTTTAAATAGAAATCTTGGGCCATTCAACTCTCGCGATGGAAACCAGGGGCTGAAGGGGGGAGGGGAGCTGTTTTTTTAAGTGGCCCTGTAGTTTAGCCGTCTCGTAAGAGGCGTGTTAAATAGAAATCTTGGGGATTGTTTTTATTCTTGGGAGAAAATGGGATAAAATCAGAAACAAAATAATAAAAAATAAAAAATTACAAAAATAGAAATCTTGGGTTGTTTTTATTCTGGTCAATTAATTTTGAGTACAATGACCTAGCTGTAATATGGGCGTGCTTGTATTCTATGAGGCTGTCCTTCCAAGCAGAGCGAAAAACCTCTAAATTGGTAGAGCCCCATCTGCATTCTAATTTCCTGGAAACTTGTTTAAGGGCACGGGTATGGTCAGTAAACCAGGGTGCAAGTTTCTTCTGACTGCATTTTTTCCTCTTGAGGTGTGCGACCGCATCAAGTGTATTCCGTAAAATGTGATTTAGCGCATCTGTTTGATGATCAATTGACACAAAGCTATTTGGGTCCTGACTTTCGGGAAGTAAGTTTATAAATTTTGAAGCCGTCAATGAATTTATAGAGCGGCTGGAATAGTATCTAGATTCCGATTTAATAGGAATATTTATCTGAATTTCAAAAGTAATCAAAAAGTGATCCGATAGTACAGGATTATGGGGAGACACAATGATATTCTCGACATCGATACCATAGGATAAGACTAAATCTAAGGTATGGTTGTGGCGGTGGGTTGGTTCAGATATATTTTGAATAAAACCAACAGAGTCATTCATGAGGTTGCCCTACCGTTCCTCGGCGAGCTTGTGCCAGCTCTCCCTTGCCTTGGGGCAGACAGTGAAATGCTGCTCCCGATCGGGGCTCCCCACCAGGGCTGGTCTGGCACCAGTCGGGTTTCGAACCGTGACCATGATAGGCAGCTCACACTCATAAAGGACCAGCCAATACGAGTGCGTTAGACCGCTACGCTATAAATGAGGCCCATTTTTGCTTATTTTATACAACCTAGTTGGTATTATTCCTCACCAGTTAGAAATTATAATTCATATGAACAGATTTACTGTTCACATGTAATGTACTAATGTGACATGGAAAAAATATTTTCTGTTGTGTTTTTGTTTTCCTCTATGCATATATCATTGTATTGTTTTATTGCCATTCCCTCTTAATCAGATTTCCCTTTACCTTTCCCATTTGCTTTGGTCTGATCCAGGATTTGCATTAGTAGAGGCTGGTGCTGGTGTGCCTGACTGATGTTGGTGTTTCTGACTCTTTTTTAAATTAATATTTATATTTTTTTAACTACTCCTTTTCTCCCAATTTGGAATGCTATAATGTACCTAGGCAAAATCTGGGTAAAAACAAACAGATTTTTTTTTTTTATTTCTTTTATTTTAACAGAATATTTGTTCAATATTTTTGTAAACTTTATACTGTAAAACTATTAATTTCTGAAAAATAAAACACTTCAAAATAAAATTCAAAATAAATGCAACTACGTTAGCTAGCTAGTAATCAGCTAGCTTTTCCCCCCTAACGTTACTTCACTGAGCGAACGTCTTGCCGTGTTGTCTGCCTTGCTAAATATCCTATAGTATTTATTTCACTAATGTTAGCTAGCAAGGCATCTAAGTATTGCTAAAGACTACGTTACCTTGAACTTGGCTAGGAGTGCTGGGTGGTGATCCCGGAGATGCGTTATCAGGTTTGAGGTATTGCCTCCTCTTGCTGCCACGCTTCTCAGGCATGTTTTACATGTTGGGGCACCTTCCTCCTCCAAGTTGCCTTCTGTGTTTTTCTTGTATCCAAAACATTCCCATACTGCTGATTTAGTCTTTTGGACGGGGATAAATGTACCAACGTTATAGTTTCATTCAAATTGAGAAAGGGCCACAGTCATTTTGAGTTGATGTCATCCTGATGTTGGTGTGTCCTTTTGCGGTGACAGGGGCCATGGCCTTCCTGGGGATAGCAGTGCGGAGGGTGGGGATGTGCCGTGTGGCCCTCTCGCCACTTTGCCGTGCCACGTCCCGCGCTTACAGCACCCCCTCTGAGCCCACCACCGAGAAGAACGTCCCGTACGAGAAGATCCTGAAGCAGGAAGGCGGGGTTAGGGGCCCCACCAAGCCCCTGCCAAAGTCTGCAGACGCCGTGGTGATTGGTGGGGGCAGCCTGGGCTGCCAGACCATCTACCACCTGGCTAAGATGGGAATGACCAATGTGGTGCTGCTGGAACGAGACCGGCTGACGGCAGGGACTACCTGGCACACTGCTGGTATGAAGGGTGGCAGAGGGAAGCTGAAGTGACTGAAACTCGCTCTTTTATATGAGGGGCATGTGCAACTCCACAGAAACCCCCGTTGTGTCCACGCTGACTTGTGCAGCTGCCTTTTTTCATTTTGACAGTTACTACAGTGACCTTACTACCCTGAAACCAGTCGGGCCTAATGGGGGGAGGTTTTAAAGGAAATTACAGCGCTATCACCATGATCACGGTTGCTATGGTGGATAACGACCTTAAAACCAATCAGGGACTAGGGGATGTTTCAAAGCGCTGCGTGTTTCAAACCAAAGAACAGACATTTAAAGGAGAATTGTGCCCATGTTCAGTTGCATGTTAATGTCCTTCATCCCTTCTGTAGTACATTGCAACGCTTCAGTCGTTCTGAGTTATCCTGTGCTCTACATGTGCAGTGCAGTCAAATGCAATATGAACGTAGTCCTGAGAGTGTCTCCGTGATGATGTCACTGAAGTGTGTGTTTGAGCTGTTCACCCCCGCCTCTCCCAGGCCTGCTATGGCAGCTGAGGCCCAGCGATGTGGAGGTGGAGCTGCTGGCCCACACCAGGCAGGTGGTCAGCACGGACCTCGAGCAGGAGACGGGCCTGCACACTGGCTGGATCCAGAACGGAGGCCTCTTCATCGCCTCCAACAAGCAGCGGCTGGACGAGTACAAGCGCCTCATGTCGGTACGAACTGAGCCACGCTGGTATGTGTGTGTGTGTGTGTGTGTGTGTGTGTGTGTGTGTGTGTGTGTGTGTGTGTGTGTGTGTGTGTGTGTGTGTGTGTGTGTGTGTGTGTGTGTGTGTGTGTGTGTGTGTGTGTGTGTGTGTGTGTGTGTGTGTGTGTGTGCATTGTGATGTCTCTAAGAGAAATGGCTGGATGAATTAATTAATTACATTTAATTGATAAATACACATACAGCCACACATAAAAGCAGTACCAGTACATGCATTGAAATTATTGAGGATAGCACAACAAAATCAGACTTATTTCCATTGTGGTGCTTCTTTAAAGCACAAAGATGGCAGACAAGATTGTGTCATTGTTTCTCATTAACATTTTCAGTTACCTGTGTTTATTGAGCCTGTGTAATTTTAGATAACTGTTAAAATAAAGGAAACACTTGAGTAAATGAGGGATACAAAGTATATTGAAAGCAGGTGCTTCTACACAGGTGTAGTTCCTGAGTTCATTATTAATTAACATCACACCATGCTTAGGGTCATGTAAGAGATCTCAGTGACTTTGAAAGAGGGTTGGTTGTTGGGGCATGTGTGGCAGGAGCTTCAGTAACAGACTGTTCAACTTGCTGGTGTTTCATGAGGAATAGTAAGGTGATGTTGGCATGGAAGACTGAGGGAAGACATCAACTAGAGGCAACTGTAGTCAAAAGCAAATACTCCTCGACTGATGTTTGCGCATTGGTGCGAGATGCAAGGCAGAACAGAATCAAGTCTGAATCAGTTGACTCCAAATATCAATCTAGGGCATGAGCTGGCAGTGTCAAAAAAACTGTCCCTCAAGTCCTTCACAGAGAGTGGTACTATGGTTGGAGAGCAGTGGTGCAAAGAACACAGGCAGTGGTCTACTGAGCAGTAGGCAATGATGTACAAGCATCACTGTATTAGGGCCACTTCCAGAGTTCTCTAATGGCGTTTTCCCACCCACGGCATGGCACGGTAACCATCCGTGCCCGTAACTATCCCCTTTACGGGTCGAGTCCCTGTGCCGTTTTCTACCGCACAACAGAACCGTGAAGATAGAAGGAATTATCTGAAGTGACAAAAAAGAATTCGACCGCTGTGGTGCATTGCATTGTAAACATTCCAGCTCAAATTCACTAAAGCAGAACACGGCTAACATTAGCTACAATGTTGTTACCTCTTTCTAGGTGTTTGGGAGTCATGTCGGGGGCAGCCAGCACAGGAGATGCCATGCAGTGACTTCACACTAGGCTATATAATCTTTCATATTTATTATTCGGCGTTGGGCCTCCAATGAATTGCAATTTACCAAGATCACATTTAATACCTCATATTTCTTACATCCGTAGCCTAAATTTTTTCAATCGTATAAAAATGAAAACATTAGCTATATTTGACTTTGTGTTTACATCTGTGCTTTTATGTAGCTTGTCGCTGCAAAAATATGTCCAGCACGACCTACGAGTAGTAGTGAACGATATATCGTATTCCAATCGCTATTCTGATATGAGCATTTGCAATATCATACCGTCAAATATTTGCGATATAAATCTATAGCAACGCTCAGCGCTGGGCATGTTTTGTCTTACATTTGTTTCCCACACATACAGTCGCAGACTAGCTTGTCTCCCAGAACTCATTTAACAAAATCACATCCCAGACTCCGTCCCAGCCCAAGCATGCATCAATCTCGGATGCGTTTGAAAATGCAACGCCTTACGAAAACTCTCAAAGGCATAATGGTGAAAGAAACAGCGGCATTCATTCAGGAATGTGATTAAGAAGTTAAACAGAAAGAGTTGAATAATTTTTTTCTACATTTCAGTAGGCTAAACTAATATTGGGGAAAATGGTATTGTTTGGGCTCCCTTAATTACCTTAATATAATGCCTATATTATGATGTCTGGAACACATGTATATCAATGATAAATTTCCCACCAAGATTTTTTTACCCATATTGTATGCAAGATTATCCCTGCCCATATCATGCAAAATAAATAAATAAGGAATGCGAGTGTTGATTTATAAATTTGCAAGATTGTTCATTTGACACTGTCCAGTATGGATCCTTTTGTGTCAAAGGCCTGTGTTTAGCTCAAGCGTCGGAATGCATTGAATCTTTCTAAAAATCTGTTTTTTTGAGGAATGACTATTGTACTATGAAAATGTATATTCTAATTGCGTGAATGAAAATGACAATACTATGCTTTGTCCTTTCAAAGAAAACGTGTTTATTTCAGTTTCCGTAACACAAACCTAACTTGTAGAATCACGCAAACCTGACAATCAGGCCAAACTCTATAAAATACTCTTTGAATAATAGCCTACAAAATAATCGAAGTGAAGCTAAAAAAAAAAAACATGGCGGATGAGCCAGTCTGAGATTTAGCGTGACGATTCTGTGCGATTGTGCTTGGCAAATCAATGGTCTACAGTATTGCTAGCTCCACACTTAGGTCCCTGTTCGGCTCAGTAGTACCTAAACAGAGCAGTAGCTAAATTCAGTACGGTACTTGGGTTCGCTACGGTTTGCTTGGTGGTGGAAAAAGCGACAAAATGTGGGAGCACGGATTGGTTGCCGTGCCGTACTGTACTTTCCGGTGGAAAAACGCTATAATTAACACCCAAGGTAACTTAACCAATGTTTTGGATATCATTTCTGAGTTACCCACATTGACACTAAAACTGGGGGACTTTCCCAGCTTTACCTCCCAGCCTTGCTTTTGAGACTGGAACCAAAGCATATGGATTCAGTTTTCCCAAGGAGAAGTGTAAGCTTGTTATCTGAGAGCCATTGGCTGTTTCTGGCAAATCCGGCACTCAGGATTTCTTCTCCCTGAGGCCGCGGTAGTGCGGAGGCATCTGCATGCAAAAACAATTGGCAAGGAGCAGGCTAATTTCATGTCATTAATATGTAACAAGAAGAGCATGGGGCCCAAGACTGGTTGTGTGTAGACCTCAGGCCATGGGTGATCCTGAGGCACTGGGTGTCAGGATCTATTGCGCTACTGATGTGGGGAGAGAGTTGGTTGCTTTCACATCAGCGTGAGTCACTGCGGCGGTCTTTGAACAGCCCCGGTTTTTCAGTCATTTATCTGGTTCTGACGACTTTTGAAAAATGATTATGTTCTGTTGTTTTGTGATGCATCAGATTATGATCAGGTTGTTAACGCTTTCCCGCAGCTGGGGAAGGTGTACGGCATAGAGTCTTACGTCCTGTCACCGGCTGAGACCAAGGATGTGTACCCACTGATGAACGTGGATGACCTGTATGGCACGCTGTACGTCCCCACGGATGGCACCATGGACCCCGCTGGCACCTGCACCACTCTCTCCAGAGCGGCCACTGCCCTGGGGGCCACGGTAACCACCCCCCCGCGCTCCTCAGGCCCGAATGGCCTGTCCTCAGCAATCTGCATTCCTATGTTCTCGTACCGTGTTCAATTTATATTCTTTTTTTTTTAAAGATTTTGTTTCAGATTTTATCCCATTGTATCCCATTTTCTTCAAATTTAGTAGCCAGTTACACCTGCTATTTTATGTCACTCCCCCCCTAGTAATGTGAGTTTGCTGCCGTAACCCAGTACTACAGGGCCACTCTTATGCGCAGTGAACGTCATGTTGGCTTCCCTCCCTATGTAATGGGCCTCGAACTGTATATAAGAGGACTCAACTCTTACCTCTTTCTTTTTTTTTTTTTTTTTTTTTTGTCTGAACATTTTGTATTATGCTTAATGAATGCAGAGATTATTTTACTTGCTGGTATTATTTTACACTGATATCCTGTGGTAATCATATATCACCATCTAATCATATATTTATTTCATGAAAATATACAATAACAACCAATTTTATGATTGAGGATATTGGGCTATAATGGAGGTCCTTGACAAAATGCAGTTTGTCAGCAATTTAGAACTTTGGAATCATAACATTAGCATCAGCCTACAATTAAGTAGTGCAGATAAGGCAAGGTTATACCTGCATATAAGGTTGAATGATTGATATTCCCAGCCTAGATAGAATTACCATAAAAATGCACTTTGGTATAACGGTGTTCTGTTAGTAGCCCTGCTGTTCAATCCACCACTTTCCTGACCTCTGACCTTTCCCAAATTCCTTTGCATGCCATCTCCTAAGGATTTCTGGTTGAGGTATAAATACATTCACTCTTATGGCAAAGGTCTCGCACAAATAGTCATTCTAGAAAGAGCCAATGGGAGACAATCCTGATCCTAGGAGTCTACGGAGAGGGGATTCTGAACCCTCTGACATTACTAATTCATGTTTGCAGGGGGTTCCCACTATCTCCGCCACACTGAGCTAATAATAATAATATATGCCATTTAGCAGATGCTTTTATCCAAAGCGACTTACAGTAGTGAATGCATACATTTTTCAGTACATGTGGTCCCATTGGGGATTGAACCCACAACCAAAGCGTTGCCAATGCCATGCTCTACCAACTGAGCCACACAGAACCACTGCTTTGACATGTTCATGGACTTTAAATGTGGGCTGCTCTAAACAAATCAGAGTAGACAACGTAGCAGTGCCCTATAATTCCCCCAGGATGTCCCAGTGATACAGCAACAGTGATTGGACAGTGACTTTGGAGCTCATGTTCCAATGAGGCTGCAACCATAGCGAGGTTGGCCCCTCGTTCTGGAATGCATGTTCTCCGTTCCAATGAGGTGGTAGCTATAGCGGAGCGGGACAGTGATCGAGGAGCTCCTGTTCTTAATTCTAATGAGCATGTTGCTATAGCACTGTGTGTCTGTGATTCTGGAACTCCTGTTCCCGTCTGTCAGTTACACAGAAGATTCAGCTCTGTACTTTAATGCAGTGTTCTTGCTACCTGTTCTGTGGGTGCTGCTCCTATTTGGGTTAGTTCTGGTGTAACAGTTCAGCTGTGATCCCAATTTCAGGTGATTGAGAACTGTCCAGTGACTGGTGTCCAGGTGCACACCGACGACCTTGGGGTAAAGAGGGTGACGGCGGTGGAGACCGATCACGGGACCATCCAGACTCCATGCATCGTCAATTGTGCAGGTGAAGCCTTGCCTTCATGAATTACGTGGGCCTTTTTGCGTGTTCACTAGAAAAACTGCAAGTTAAGGTTTCCGTAGGATTTTCTTACCAAGAATCCACTGACAGAAGGTGATGAAGTGAATGTTTTGTTTGCCTGTGGGAGAGGATAATGCATGAGGACAGTTGTCAGATCAGCATTGATTGGTCAAATAAACATCTCACCACAAGAGGGCAGTAAATGATCATGTGATACATCAGAATGTATTATGAATACAGCCTATCTAGGCTTGTCATGTCCTAATCTAAAGGGTATCTAGTTCTTCATCTAGCCTGGACTTTTACATGAAGAGCCACTCCCCCTCTTTTATTTGTTCTATCCTTCCTAAACAATTTGTACTCCTCCACATTATATTCATCCCTGTCCACTGCACCAAGCCATGTCTCTGTAAACCCAACGATGTCATAACCCCCTTTAAATATGATAGCCTCCAGTTCCAAAAATATTTTTTTATTTTTATCTAGCATTTAAACACAGGACATTACTCACACTTATAGTGTCCTTCTCCTCCACGCATAACTTTGTCAAACCACCTCTTCACATTATGCTCTAAAAGACCTTTATTAATTATAGTTATTATTATACTCCGCCCTGGTATCTTCCACCTGGGCAGTCTGTACCTCCATATCCTTAATACTACTACTAATTTCCCTCCCTGCCCCCCCCAGTCCCTAGTATAAATATTCCTCTGCTACCCTAAGAAAAATGGAGATTCATTATGAAATAAGAAAAGGCTAAAATGAACAAGAGTAATATGAATTTAGTCAATATTTTCTCATTTTATCCTAACCCTAAAGTTTTTTCAAATTTAATTCGGCATTTTTATTTGCATTTACCTCGACTGACTTTAAACATACTCGTGAACTCTCCTCTAGTGTTGTCTTGATTATTTTTATTTTTTTTCTTGTTTAAGTAGAGTTCACTCTTTGGCACAACTTAATTGCTGTTGCATATACTGTGCACTAAACATGGTAAATCAGCATGACATATTAATCTTAAATATGTCCTTCAATCAGCCACTGGCTCATGGTAATCCATTATTTTCACGGCATCATAATGGTGCCAAAATGTTCATGAATGTACCACTTTCTTTACTTTGTCATTCAGGTGCCACTGCATGGTAATGTGGTGGTACGCTATTGGTTGAATCAAACATTTTTGTATAATTTGACTGTTTGTATGCTAGTTGATCTACATCGGGTGGGCAAGGAGGGTTGTATCCGTTTCTGGATTTCATGCCAACTCCTGCTCTTATTTATTAATTGGCCCAATCATTTACGTGATTTGACATTTTAGCTCAATTTCTTGATAAGCCCATGAATGACAGCTGACTGTTCTCATGTGAAACATGTTACTGTGGTCCAGTCTACAAGTGATCCAACATTGGCGTATCCAACTAATTCGCTAATTGAGCCAGGGTAATTGGTAGAAATTAAAACATACACACCGGCCCTTCAGGACCGGAATTGCCCACCGCTGATCTACATCATTAGCATGCGAAACAGGCCATTACATTACATTTGTAAGTGCATACACAGTTTGAGGCAGTGATTGCAGGTGTGTGCACAGCATGTGAGGTGGTGATTGTGTGTACAGTGTGTGAGGTGGTGATTGTGTGCACAGCATGTGAGGTGGTGATTGTGTGAACAGCATGTGAGGTGGTGATTGTGTGCACAGCGTGTGAGGTGGTGATTGCAGGTGTGTGCACAGCGTGTGAGGTGGTGATTGTGTGAACAGCGTGTGAGGTGGTGATTGTGTGCACAGCATGTGAGGTGGTGATTGTGTGCACAGCATGTGAGGTGGTGATTGTGTGCACAGCATGTGAGGTGGTGATTGTGTGAACAGCGTGTGAGGTGGTGATTGTGTGAACAGCGTGTGAGGTGGTGATTGTGTGCACAGCATGTGAGGTGGTGATTGTGTGCACAGCATGGTGATTGTGTGGTGATTGTGTGCACAGCGTGTGAGGTGGTGATTGTGTGCACAGCGTGTGAGGTGGTGATTGTGTGCACAGCGTGTGAGGTGGTGATTGTGTGCACAGCATGTGAGGTGGTGATTGTGTGCACAGCATGTGAGGTGGTGATTGTGTGAACAGCGTGTGAGGTGGTGATTGTGTGAACAGCGTGTGAGGTGGTGATTGTGTGCACAGCATGTGAGGTGGTGATTGTGTGCACAGCATGTGAGGTGGTGATTGTGTGCATAGCATGTGAGGTGGTGATTGTGTGAACAGCGTGTGAGGCGGTGATTGTGTGAACAGCATGTGAGGTGGTGATTGTGTGTACAGTGCGTGAGGCGGTGACTGCAGGTGTGCACAGCGTGCGTGAGTGACTGTTGTGTGAGTGACTGTTGTGTGAGTGACTGTTGTGACTCTGGCCCTGCAGGAGTGTGGGCAGCGAAGCTGGGGCAGATGGCTGGTGTCAACGTGCCACTGGTCGCCATGCATCACGCCTACGTGGTGACGGAAAGGATTGAGGGCATCCAGGTAACCGGCCCTACGAGATGCAGGTAACTGCCAAAATAAAGGCGGTATAAAAATAGTGTTTATATCAAAATAAACACTTGAGTAAATGAGGGATCCTTTAAACGGGTGCAGTACTGTGAGAGTCCATCGGGGCTGCCACGGCCTGTATCAGTGGATGGGCCAAGCCCTCCCCTTTCCCAACCCCTCACCCCATCCCACCCAGCTGGGACTCTCCTAGTCCGGGCCAGGGCTGTTTGACTGTGCCCCCCTGTTGCCATTACTTTGGCAGTTACCTGTATGTTACACTTTTCCAAGCATAGTCATCCCATCTCACTTGGTGACAACTAAAGCACGTCGGTTTTTAGTTCTGCATGCAAGTGCTACATCTGAGTCTTTACAATGTGACTGGTATCGTGATAAAGGAATGATTGGTCAAATTTCAGTTCAGTTTCTTGTGCTTGCATAAGCTCCATATGTATGCTCTATATATATCCCACCTCCCCACACCATCTCTGCTTATTTCTTTACTCGTGACCATCATTACAGAAGAAAACACTGCATCACACTCTGCTTTTACAGAAGACAGCACTGCAAAACACATTGCTTGTACAGATCTGCTGTTCAGCCAGCAGAAGCATGAAAAGTACAGTTACGCCGCAGAATGATTTTGGATTGATAAATCTTGGGGTGCTTGCATTGTCGGGGCGGGGGATGGGGTTTGGATATGGTGTCAGTGTGTGATTAAAACATGCCAAGTCATTTGTTAAAGCATCACCTCAGTTTCACGATCTGTATCAGGTTGTGTGTCTTTATAGCTGCAGCAGAATCGGGAGGAGAGAAGGAGAGAAAGACCATCACATTTCAGAAATTAGATCATACAGTTATCATAAGCGTGCAGCGGGGAAAGATGCTATGCATTACCAGTGAAGACCAATAGGGGGCAATGTGACATTTGAAACCAGCTGTATTGGTCCTGTATGGAGGACTACTGGCGTGAGTCTGCCGAGATCTGTGGTGGATCTTCATACGTTAACCTCTGATTTGGCTCGTTGCGGCAGTGCAAGCAAGCAAGCAGGCTGGTGAAATGTCACCAGTGAGCCTAGGATGGTAAAATGTCACCAGTGAGCCTAGTATGGTGAATGCAGTGTAAAGATAAAGACAATCTGAATGTCTGAACAGCTGCCACTTCACCTCATGAATGTGCGAGTGCGCTTGAGAGTATATTGTAATGTGGACCAGAACCACGCCTGACTTCTGAATCAAAGTGCCAGAGTGAATAGTGTTTTATTGGTTTTAAAATGTTTCTTTACAGTTTAAGACAGTACATCTCACAAGGACATGGGTAAAAGTTAAAGGAACAACATTCAAGGCACAATCTCAGACATCTAGACATCTAGACATCTAGGGTTTTGGGGTAAAGAAAAATTGAGCTAGTGTCCGGCAGGGTACATGGCACTCCAGCGGTGTTGCAGTTGACGTGCAGGCTGTCGCTGGGACCAACATGGCCCACGGCTCGCCATTGATGTTGCTGCTTTATGGAAGTGGCTTGGGACGGCCTGCCTGCCCCTCCTAGGCCGACCTGCTGTAGTTTTCCCAAAGACACCTGGTGGTATTCGACGGGCTCCAGCTCGCGGCAGTGCTGGAGAATGTGTCCAGGCTCGCCACGTTGCCAACGCAGCCACGGGGTCTCTGAACCCTCGGATAGTTCCAGCGTCGCCGAACCACCACCACCCCAGGGATTCCGTGATCTTCAAGAGTGTGGCTGGCTCGCCCGGTGGAAGATCAAGCAGCGCTTAGCGGATCTCTTTCTCCGAGGCGGTCCCCAAGTTGCGGTGCGGCTCCTACGACTAGCCCCCGGTCGCTGCACCCAGGACTGAGCTCCAGTCTGAATGCCCCAGTTTGAGGTGATGTCTCGGGCTCCGCTCCTGCCGGGCCGTGCTGCTGGTGCCTCTTGCCCCTGGCAGCTTTGCCTCCAGCTGCCTGATGTCCTACTCCTATATTAAGAAATGTCATAAATAACAGTAGGTAAAGTGCAGATTTTATTTGTGGCCAAGGATACACACGCGTCACTGTATCACTTCATCTTACTAGCTAACTCTTTAGATATGTCCAAAAAAAATGTTTTTTGGGGGGGAAGTGTTATCAGTCATACTTGTTATGTTGTTTTTTCACCATCAGATGGCGCTGTTTGATATTGCTTTGCACCTCAAATGAAGACAAGAGCATGAATTATGATTAATGGACATTTGACAGACGTTTTAAAATATTTTTTATGTTTGTTTCTTAAGGCGTTGGCGTTGTTTTGCTAAGGTGGGCTGCCCTAACTATACGTTTGGGAATTACTGCATAATTGTGTGCGTGAGACCCTTTTTGGGGCTGGCCAATAAGGGTCTCCAGTGGGGAGCTATGTGTAGGACACTGGACTTGGTTTGGGTTCACTAGTTCAAGTCCCAGATGTGTAGGTACTGTTTTGCCTTGGAGGTAACTTGTTGTTACACCAGTTAACCTAGCTACATAAATTATGTATAAACAATAAATGCTTCGTAAAAATGTGATGTAATGCAACAAGACAGTTCAGGTAGCTGAAAACCCCATAAGGCTTCAGTAATGGAGTGCAGTGCTGTATCACACACCAGCCTTAACCTTCTCTTTGCAGCACTGAGCAGCCCAGCCTGGCATTCTGAGGTTTCTGTCAGGGTTTCTGAGGGCCTGTCACTGGATAACTCTCAAAATGCTTCTCTATTAAAGTAATTTGAGAGTAGAGCCTTGCACAACAAACCCGAATTCTGCGTTAACGCTGAGGTGCCGAGGACATTCACAAGCTATAGGACAACGGAATGGGCCCTGTGCTTACTGGATCTCTTGCCTTCCTCCCTAGAACATGCCCAATGTGCGGGACCATGATGCATCGGTCTACCTCCGCCTCCAAGGAGATGCCCTGTCAGTTGGGGGCTATGAGGCGAATCCTATTTTCTGGGATGAGGTAAGATAGACAGTACACACCCATCCTATGTGTGGGTGAGTTTGGTAATATGACACATAGTATCTGCATTTATCAATACTACTTTGTGTGTGTGTGCGTGTGTGCGTGCGTGCATGCGTGCGCGCTCTAATGGTGTATCGGCACTGTTTTTGCACTTAGTGTGGTGTCTGTTTGTGCTCTCAATGTCTGTACATTTGGGCTATGTCTTTGTGTCAGCGTGCTGTGTGTGTTCGTAAAAGGACATTGTTTGTACTGTGTGTCAATGTGATTTGTGCCTATGTGTGTGCTCATAGTGGTGGTAAGTCGTTGTATGCCAGTGTGTTGTATGTTGTGGAAAAGCGAAATTGTTGAAAGTTTGCCAATGTGGACATGCCATGTCCAATCTGTTTTCCTGTCATGTGGTTGAAAACTCAGCGCAAAGCTGAATCGGTAGCCTGTGAAGACTCCCACATACTGTTTAACAAACCGCTCCTCGTCATCCAGACATGATTGTATCATTTCGTTGCATCATCACAAATACCTGCAATCTCCACAGTTTTATGTTTAAACCTGACCCCCACATTCATAGCGTCCGCACTGACAATTCAATTGTTATATATATATATGTGTATATATAGCATTTCACTGACTGAGCTGTCAGCATCCTCAGAGTATCTCGCTGACTAATGGGGCACGGCTGAGCCTCCTGCCTCCAGCTTTGGTTTCACCCATTGCACAGAGACACAGGCCGACCATCACAATCAACAATCACACAGCAACAAGGCCTAATGGATCAGGTGCACAGGGAGGGGCGGGGAATGCTGGAGGAGGAAGTCATAAATTATCCTATTGATCTCTGTGTAACCACAGATGATTAACCCCAAACATATTTAACCTAGGTGAAGTACACAGCTGCATTTTGGGGCTGCAGTGTTTGAGTGTTGAGACCGGTGTGTAGTATGTTTCTGTTTGCAGGCTAACACATGGTTTTTCAGTGCAAAGGTGGTGTTTGTGTTTATGAAGGCTGAAAAAGAATTCTCAAAGGGGCACTGTGTGTGAATATGATGTGAATAAATAGTGTGTGTTATTTTTGGGTTGGTGCGATGCTTTTGTGTGTGTGTGTGTGTCTATCTCTAAAATGCCACTGCTAACTGGAGGTTTAGGTACACTGTGGTGAGCTCATGCTTGTTTGATGCTGCAGGTGTCAGAAAAGTTTGCCTTCAGCCTGTTCGATCTGGACTGGGATGTCTTCATGCAGCACATTGAGGGAGCTGTCAATCGCGTCCCTGCGCTGGAGCAGACCGGCATCAAATCCACTGTCTGTGGGCCAGGTACTCTCACACACACATGCGCACACATATTCTAGACAGCCACAAACACAAATATAACACACACAGTTTATTTTTTGTTCCTAAACTGCATATGGCCAAGATTAATATTAGCTAAGCTGAGAATTAATATAATAGAAATATTAGGTGGTGGTGTGCTTCTACTTCTCCTCTCAGATCACCTTGTTCTGGGACCAGTGTTTTCAGCGCTGTGGTTTGCCCCCTGTTGGTGGGCTGCGTTACAGTTGCATGGTTCCTATAATCTAGCATTATTTCAGCCGCGTAGTCTTTCCCACTGCAGGGTAGGGAATGACCTCACTGTGCATTTGGCTGAATGGCCTCTCCATGGCACCGTTTATCAAAGTTGCCAGTCTGGCTGTGCTGCTTGCGGTTGGTATCAGGTGTGTCCCGGCTCAACCCAGTGTGGGAGCAGCTGTGCCCCTGTCTGCTCTTATGAAACATGACAGGTGTGCAATGCTTCTCTCTATGATAGACCGCACAAAACAACCTTATCCTGCAACTCTCATGCATCTGAGAACCTGGAGCAATTGTGTATGACAGGCAGCCCCTTGGACTGGTTTAAATTGAATGTTGCAATTGTTGATCATTTGAAACTTGTTGCATATTTAAGCCTGGAACACACTGCATGATTTTATCAATGATTTTAAGGCTCTAATTTAGCCATTTTAATTGCCCTGCCAGAACTTGGTGTGTGCATGTTTAAATTGTACCTTAGCTTAATGCCATAACTCATGTTGTGTATCAACCGTATGTCAGATTCTACAAGCCACATTCTGCAAGATAGTTTACTACAGTAATTTGTCTTGTGGATATCAATTTTTGGACAACCAAAAGTCCAAAGGAAAAAACATTATGAAATTTCTGGCCACTGATTCCAATTCACTGGTGATTTTCACCAGGGTTTCACCAGCACAAAAAAACAGCCGTTCTCTGTAAGCACTAACTAGTTGGTGTCTGGGTGTCGTGGTTACTACGATATAACTAGGCTTGGCTGGATTCCATTACATTGATGCATTTTATTGGATGTTTAATAACTTTTTTCCCTTATCATATACTGATATCATTTATCTACATGCACGTTTGTGCAATAATCCTTATCTGTTTTAAAATACCCTGTGGCCTTAAAGCTTTTTAAACACTGCCGCTGTAAGGGGCAACGCCTCTTGTCTCCTACCCACACATTCTGCACGTGGAGGAAAGCTTTGAAACGCATTCGGGATGTCATGCCAACATCTGCCCTAATGGCAGGAGCTGCAGAGGTCAACCAGAGAACCTCCTCTGTCTGACGTGCAGAGAAAACACGATAAAGACATGAACCCCATTAAGCCAGTAATGGATGGAGTCTCCCCATATTATTTATCTCTGTGAAAGGCAATCCATTACTCAGTAGGACTAATGTGATGGAACCGTCTTTGTGGCGCTTCCCCAGTGAGAAGGGACTGCCGCTGCTGGCTCGCGTCGTCCGTCAGGGAAATTCTCTCCGAGGTCATAGAGTTCTCAGTGTGGGGGAGAAACCTCCAGCACTGCTTGTGGCAAAATGGGTCTCTGCTGTCGTTCAGCGTTCTGTGCTGTTGGGCAAGATTGTATAGCTTCACCCATCCTGTGTGTTGCGATGAGATTTTACAGTGTAAGCTTGTTCTGTGTTGTGTGAGCAGGTTGAAGGCTCTTGGTGGGCGTTGTTGAGTCCTGACAGTGTACTGGATGGCTGGGCTCTGGGCCTCATTGCTGCCCCTCAGGGGATGTGGTAGTTGACTGGGCCTTGCCCCTCAGGGGATGTGGTCATTGACTGGGCCTTGCCCCTCAGGGGATGTGGTAGTTGACTGGGCCTTGCCCCTCAGGGGATGTGGTAGTTGACTGGGCCTTGCCCCTCAGGGGATGTGGTAGTTGACTGGGCCTTGCCCCTCAGGGGATGTGGTAGTTGACTGGGCCTTGCCCCTCAGGGGATGTGGTAGTTGACTGGGCCTTGCCCCTCAGGGGATGTGGTAGTTGACTGGGCCTTGCCCCTCAGGGGATGTGGTAGTTGACTGGGCCTTGCCCCTCAGGGGATGTGGTAGTTGACTGGGCCTTGTCCCTCAGGGGGATGTGGTAGTTGACTGGGCCTTGCCCCTCAGGGGATGTGGTAGTTGACTGGGCCTTGCCCCTCAGGGGATGTGGTAGTTGACTGGGCCCTGCCCTTTGGTTATTGGCTTTGTTGACAGCAGGTGTGTGGAGGTTGACTAGGCCCAACTAGTACAGGGCAGTCAGGCAGCAAGTGATGTCCCAGCCTGCACTGCACTTAAGGACAGATGAATAAAAGATGGCCCCTGCACTGTGTGATTCCTTTCTCATCTGAGATGAGATGCTCCAGTAATTTTCTCTCATGTGGAATAATGGCAAAGGTGTGTTCAGTGTCCATCTGCCTGCTCTTTCCTCATTGATTGTGTCGAAGTAGGCATTCAGGGTCATGCTCCACCCTGTATTCAACAGACCGCAGGGTGTAAAATAAAATATATTACATTTTGTGCATATGAAAAAAGGCTTTATCAATGCTGTTTAGGTAATGCTATATATTTTGTTTTAAACAAACATATAAATGTATACAATCTAGGATGTTGAATAGCCTACTGGAATATGAGTTGCTGATTGTGGCAGTTTTTTTCTCCCAGAATCCTTCACGGCGGACCATAAGCCCCTGATGGGTGAAGCACCTGAGGTCAGGGGTTTCTTTCTGGGCTGCGGCTTCAACAGTGCAGGTAAGAGGGCGGGGCCAGAGGGGTTGTGTGTTGGAGGGAATGCAGGCTGTAGGGTGTCCACAGCTGGCGAGAGGTCAAAGGTGAACGAAGGGCATTAGCGAGGTCTGAGCGTAAGGATGAGTTGGAAGAGCAGAGTGGGAGGACGGAGCAGAGCGTCGGGGCGTGAGGTAATCGCGCTCGCCGTCCTGCCACTTCCCGGTCTTTTCCAGAACCAATCCCTGCAGAGACATGGGCATTAAGAGGCTTCTCATCCATAATTGAGAGCCCTGCTCCCCTTTGAGTGCGCGACTGGATCGTAGAGGCACATGCGATTGGCCTGCTGTAATATGTGATGTATATGTGCAGTCGTTTGAATAATTTATTTGCCTAAAAGACGTCATTAAGCAGGGTGACTTGCATAGTTTGCACTTACATAGATATGCATTACCCGTTTATCATCTGAATATTTACTAAAGCAATTCAGCTTCGTTGTTGTGCTTCAACAGGACATCAACAGTGACTCGCCCGGCATATGAACCTACAGGCTGTCCAGTCTGTTTACCACTGCTCCGCACCGCTGCCGTGTTTGTGTTATTATTGCACCTCGTTTCCTCTGCCAGTTCGAGCGCGAGTATGAGTTTTCATCGAGGCTATACCCAGTGAGAAAAGGAATCCGTAAAATCGCCAAACTGTCCCGGCTGAGGTTACAAACCACAGCTCCTCCCACCCGACATCACTACCCAATTGTGAGAGACTGAAACGTTCTGATACCCGAAACGGAGAGCGTTTTCAAGGGCAGAGCAAACCCCGGACAGGGCCACAGAACACGCTCTTCTTGGGTTCCGCTGACGTGGCCTCGCGCGGCTGTCCCTAAGGCAGGGGTCACTTGGGCACACCTCTCTGTCACCTTCAGTCCCAAACCTGCTGCTCAGGGGAAAGCAAGGCCACATCACCATGGAGGGGCTGGCAGGAAGCCGCTGCCAAGGACAGCTGTGTGTACATTCGTCGATCGATCAAGTTGCCCTAGTACTGTATGATTCTGTTCTAAAAAAAAACCATGCATGATACTTTGTTCATACTTTTTGTCTAATCTTAGGAGAAGTGTGAAACAAAGTTTACAAGTTTAAATCAAGTTTAAAACTATGGTAAAATAATAGGCTTTAGGCTACAGTACTTGGATATTTATATGGTAAAAAAAATGGCTTGACTGGCCACTAGGGGGCCAATATCAAATGTGAAAAAGTTGACTTTCAAGTCACCATTAATTCTAACAATAAATCTACTGGCCAGTTCAAGGACTAGGCCTCTGGAGCTTTTCGACTTTTATCAGCATTTTAGATGTGCTGAGGTGAAGTCCCGAGTTCTTTTAAGTGCACTTTACAACCCCTCGCTCTGGACTCAAGCTCCCATGTGCACACCCCTGCTTCTTCCGATGCCAACATTAATCCCATGCGCCTCCCATGAGCTCCCCTGACGGGAGAAGGCAGGCGGAGCATCAGTATGCACCAGCACGCCCGGCACGTCCTCTCCTCCCGGCGCCACTCTGCCCTCGTCTCTCATTAGTTTTTTGCCCTGACTGTTATTCAGGGGTCGTACATGGAGTGCTGTCCTTTCCTGGGGGGAGTGATGGAGTGGGGGGCGCTTCAAGACGGCACGCCGGGTAACGTAGCCGGACGGTCCGCTCGGTAACGTACGCGCGCGACACAGATTAACGCTGTTATGTAAGTGTGCTGAAATCCAGCTCCTCGCAGGGTGGCGACTGTCACCGAGTCCTAACCCTTCGACGTACCTCTCCCTTCGAATGATGATGGCTGTGGCAGGTTTCGCACCAGATCAAATCTGAGGCCAGGCTGTGCCCTTTCTGTGAGCCCCCACTGTGTTTCAGGCAGCCACACAGCGAGGCTGTGAGAAGTGTAAAGCCGTAGTTCATGGTATTCTCAAGCCTAGTTTGGAAATGGTCTCCCGGGTGGCTGAATCGGGGCCTGGAGTCACAGGTTTGAGCCTCTGCTATGTTGTTAATTCTATAGTTGTTAAGGCTATAGTGGTGGGTACAGTTAGCCTTATCCTAGGAGGGGTACGGTGGGTTTTAATCTGCCAGGGTCCCTCAGGTCACCGGGTTCCTCCCTACAGTGTTGCCTGGCACCCACCGTCGTCAGTGAGATGGACCCCTCTCCTCCAATCAGGGGGGACTCTCCTGTGGTGCTTTGTGGTCTGTACAAATGGGAGGGTCTGTCTGAAGAGTGCATGTGCCTTAGTTGCAGTGCTTATTGAGTGGGTGTGTGCGCTGCACGCTGACTCCAGAGGCACAATGGGCGGTTCAGAAATTTGAGAGAAAATTGATTAAAAGTTCAGAATGATCAGATCCTACAAACCTGCAAAGCTTCCCTCCAACCAAGACTGATCTGAAAGATCCTCCGTTTCACTCCTGTAACATGGGAACCCCAGGTTCACTCGATCTGAAAGAGTCTCACATTTGTCATTCTCAGCAGCGGGAGTGAGATGGACACTTCAATTGTAAATAATAATAATCTAAAAATTTAGCGCATGACAGAGAATACAAAATGCACGTTTTTATTCACACTTTTGAGACACAGGCCTATTTTAACAGCATAAAACAATAAGAATTATGAAGGATATGAAACACCATTCATTCATTCGGTTTTCAACAAAAACAATATTCCTTTTGAAATGGAAAGGGCTGTCCGACAGCAGAGGCTTGGCAACTTGAGGAAAAAAAAGAAAGAAAAAAAGATTTCACCAAAAACTCGGAGAAATGCGGAAATAACGTTAGGCGTGCTTAGCAAATTCAAGAGACCACGCTATTGTCGGCTGAGGTAACGTTAGGCTATACAAAATATAACCAACATTTTTTGTCGTTGTAAATTGTTTTTTTGTGAAATATTGCTAGATATATTTTATAAAATCAAATCATTATACTGTATATAATCAAATTGTGTCAAAGCAATATTATTGCATTCATTAGAGTTTGTGCTATTGGATAACTCCCACTGTCATACGTAATCGTTAATTTGATATGCTTGATCGATCAAATTCTTAATGGCGTTCAATCGATCATCGATTAATCATTAACATCCCTAGTGTGTGTGAATGTGTGTGCCTTGTGCAGGGATGATGCTCGGAGGTGGCTGTGGGAAGGAGCTGGCCCACTGGATCATCCACGGCCGGCCGGAGAAGGACATGTATGGATATGACATAAGGTATAGTTCTGTGTGTGTGCGCATACATAATTAAATAATGAAAGCACTCAGACTCTAGGGAAAGCGTTTTACTCTGACCAGACTTGAACGTTCCTGTGACTTTGGGGAAGGTGAGAAGAAAGGAAGGCGAGAGATGGCAAGCCGCTAACACACAGACGCCCCCGGGCTCGTCATTTACTGTGTCGGACTGTGGCGTCCGTCTTCCCTCCCCCCTGCCCCAGGCTGGGTCCCGCTGGACGGCGGGGGGTGATTGATGACGTGATGGGGGACAATGTGCAGACATCAGTCAGGGGTGGATTCATGTGTCTGTCGGGGGACGCTCTGACCTTCTGCACTTCGGCAGAATTGTAATCAGGCGGGTGTGAACATGCTGTTTTGTATCCATTGGTTCCGAGTCGCTCAAAGGCACATTGTGGCAGTGTCTGGTCTGTTCTCGTTCTCCCCTCTTGAGACTGGTCACGTCACTGGCCTTTAGAACCGCCACTGTTTGTATGCAGCTGAAGTCACCTCTCCAATACTGGCCTTCATTTTACGTCTTCAGTGGCTAGGCCCCGGCGCTGCCCTTAGTGCTGGTAAATTGTTAGACTTTGAAATGGATTCAGTTTTTTGACTGAGTAATGGTATGAAGGATTGCTTTTTCCACAGATTCCCAGGTAGGAAAAAAACTAGGAGGACGGGTCTTCTCTGCTCCTCTCTATTCCTCCTCTCCCCTCTTCTCCTTTCTCCTCTTCTCCACTCTCCTCCTCTCCAGTCTCCTCCTCTCTCCCCGCACCCCTCTGTGCTGTGTCCAAGGCTCCTCCTAATGGCAGGTGTCTGGTCTATTTGTTGAATTACCGAGGTAAACAGCTGTCGCCACAAATCAAACCAAACCAAAGCCACATCTGTGCAAAGTCTCAGACACACCGGAGCAGTTCCTCGACTCCTAATGAAGAACGTGTCCGTCTTCTGCAGTAGCCCCGCTGGAAGCACTCTGTCTGCACGGTCAGCGAGGTGCGAGGGCTCATCTGGCGGCTGGTGACTTCCGAAGCAGGGCTGTGTTAACCTGCCTAGAGGAGCGCTTCTTTCTGAAAAATTCATCCTCTGCGCTTTTCATTGCTTTCATATTCCAAGCCCTCAGTGGCACGTAGTTGCCTGTTTTGGAGCACTGTCACAGTAAGCTGACTTTAGCAGTGCGGGAACGTGTGTTCCCAAAGATTTCAAGTTCACCCGCATGCACTTTGGAGGAAATTCATCAATGACCTATGCGCCATACCAGAGCCTAGGGTGTAAGAAAGGAAGACATGCACATGCTTTCACACACAGACTGAAGTGGTGATTTTTCATGAAATGCAGCATCAGTGCAGATTAAAAAACAGGCCTCAGTGCAGATTTAAAAACTGGCTCCACCACAGTGTCAGTTGGTTTACAGCAGACCAAAAGTGGGCAAAAAAAAAAAGTCAAGTGCCATCCTACACTGACCTCTTGCTGAATGTATGGGTGTGTGTTGCACTTTTGTGTTTGGGTGCTCAAATGTCTTGGGTTTGTGATGCGTGTTGGGGCTCCTGTAATGACTCTTGGCATTTGCAGGAGGTTCCACCACTCGCTCACCAACAACAATCGCTGGATCCGAGAACGCAGCCACGAGTCCTATGCCAAGAACTACTCTGTGGTCTTCCCCTTTGACGAGCCGCTAGCCAGCCGCAACATGAGGAAAGACCCGATCCACAAGGTGCAATCCCTACCTCCCCTCCCTGGCTTCAAAGGGCCACAGTTGCTGTCGTACCTGAAAGAATGGACAGAAGATTGAGGGTTGAGTGCATTTAACATGGCCATGTTGCAGCTTTAGACTAGGAAATGAGGACCCTAGATGGGCTGAACTATGTGTATTATGTTCTCAAGTTCCTTTTGTAAGTAGGGAGAAGAGAACGTGTTGTGTAATTAACACTTAGCAACTTGCTAGTATCCTGGTGTTTTAATGCACCTTGGCCTCTGAGCTGATTTTCTGTGTGTATGTGTGTCCATTAAGGCTCAGTTGCTAAGCTACAGAGGATGTTTAAGTGTTTCCAGAAATACCCAGAACTGGCTTCTCTATTCTCCCCTCGCCTCACACTACTAGCTCTCGTCTGGGAGGAAGTTCATCCGTGTGGATAATGGGGCCCTGAATTAAAGATTGCGGCAATAAGAATATTAGATCCTCGTTTATCACTGCGTTTCCTGCCAAGATGTCTGTAAACGAGACACTTAATATTTAATTCCAGACTTGAGGTGAAAAAGGCCAGAATTTTTCCCAGTTTAATACGTCAGTGGGCTGCACATGGGAGGTCTCTGCCTAATGCTCTTCATTACTTTCTGCCTGTCACAGTGTTGCTTAAAACCACTGTCTACCTCCCGCAGCATTGCTCTTAACCACCGTCTGTCCCCTTCTAGAACTGCTCTAAACTCCTGCCCTGTCTACTTTTAAACTGCTCTCCACCAGTCCAGACATTGGCAACAAACTCATTGGAAAAGTTGATTTGGGCCCATGTTGGGTGGTAGAGGCTGTCGTAATTCCAGTGTGTTTCTCTGGTATGATGATGAGGTAGCATGCTGTGCACACGTGTGACTGTCTCTGTTCCTCAGCTGCTGCTGGATCAGGGCTGTGTGTTCCAGGAGAGACATGGCTGGGAGAGACCCGGATGGTTCAACCCAGAAGGTCCTGCTCCAGTAAGATGTTCAGTAATCCGAACCAGTGTTGTCCTGACGATGAAAGACATGGTTATAGTGGAACAGTCCATTGCACCGTAGCCATTTCTTGCTTTTTTATTATTATTATAATGTTATTTACTGGCTCGCACTTGCCTTGATTTGTTGTAAAATGTCACTGGACTGGCATATGTCATCACATCATCATGGCTGGCTGGGGTGGTCCCAAAGCCCAGGCCTACAGTGGTGTGCTACTCAGTTTGGCAGTAAAAAACACTGGCTGCAGCTCATGGTGAATGGTGCAGATTCAGGGGGAAAACATCCATATCGGTCTCGTTAGATGGATTACAGAAGCTCTGCCCCCTCCGGCTGACTCTTTCTTTGTGTTTTTCCTTGGCAAGATCCTGGACTATGATTACTATGGGGCATATGGAGTCTCCCGAAATGAGGCGTACAAATACAATGAGCTGCTGGGCAAGGAGTACACCTTTGACTTTCCCCCACATCACGATGTGGTGAGCCGCTCCCCTTACTGCCCCCGCCCCCTCACCTCTCCCCACTCACCCCTCTGTACCAACAGCATGCAGGGGTTCCCTCTGTGTCTGTGTGTGTCTGTGTGTGTCTGTGTGTGTCTGTGTGTGTCTGTGTGTGTGTGTCTGTGTGTGTGTCTGTGTGTGTGTGTGTGTCTGTGTGTCTGTGTGTGTCTGTGTGTGTCTGTGTGTCTGTGTGTGTACGTGTATGAGAGTGCATTTGAATTAGAGACTGAGAGAGTATATGCATGCTCACTTTTTCTCTGCATTTCAGATACGGAAGGAGTGTCTGACTTGTAGAGATGCAGTAGCTGTGTTTGACATGTCCTACTTTGGCAAGTTCTACCTGCTGGGGCCCGATTCCAAGAAGGCAGCAGACTGGCTCTTCTCTGCAGACGTCAACAAAGCTGTGGGTGCGTTCAAACACAGCATTCACGCACGCCCGCACACAGACACACGCATACATGTGCACACAGACACATGCACACGCATACATATGCACAGGCACACATTCACACCAACGCACACACACGCATACATGCACACAGACGCACACGCATGCATACATGCACATAGACACACGTGCATACATACACGCACATACGCGCTCACACACACACACACGTACACACAGCATTCACACACACATACAGACACAGACACAGAGACAGACAGACACACACATAACGCATTAACATACATACACACAGACACACACACATTAACATGCATACATACACACACACACACACACACACACACACACACACACAGCAGGTGCTGCTGGCAATGATGTTGAGAGGCGATGGCACTAATCACCAATCCATGAATAATGTAGGTCCATACAAAGTGAAGCAAGAGTCTCTACATGACAGACGAGTTCTCAGGCAAAACAAGGTTGTTTACATTCAGAGCTGCTGAGTACCCAAGTGTATTAAGCAACACAAACTGTTGTAATGTAACAGTTCCGCTGTGTTTGTCTTTGTAAGGATCTTAATTCAGTAGACCTGGGATTGTGCCTACCTTGTCTGGGTAACACTTTGTGTTTCAGGCTCCACGGTCTACACCTGCATGCTGAACAAGAGGGGAGGAGCCGAAAGTGACCTTACAGTCAGCCGCATCGAGCCAGGCTCCACCCACTCACCTCTGGCGCCTCCTTTCGAAGGTGGGCATTGCTGTGACGGTTTTGTGTCATTCAGGGGTGATTGGCGGGCCTGGAAATGGTGGGGCGTGTCCCAGCACTTGGGCAGGACGTGGGGGGCAGAACAATGATTGATATCCCTTCTTGCTCACCAGCAGCCTGCAAGTTGCTGTTCGCAAAAGGGCCAGAGAGAGAAATCTGTCAACACTGATTTGTGTTTTTGGTTTTTGTACGTATTGAGTCATAATTGAACAGTTCTTCCTGTTAAATGTCACTTTAATACCAGTATTACATTTCGGTTTGTTTCGGAGATATGCTTTATTGGTTGACTTTGACTCCTCACAAATTTTGATCCATCTGTCACCACTGTCCCTGAATAATGACACCATTGGGTAGCTTATGTTGGTTACTGATAAATCTGATTACCTTTGGACTTTAATTCAGTCTTGATTCAGTCTTTTTATGAAGTGAGCAATGTCTTTGAACAGAAACAATACCTAAAAATGCAATACTGGGCTTGGAGCCAACACAAAGATTGCCAACTTTGCAGGGATTGCCAACTTTGCAGGTTCTCACAGTTGGTCAACACAGCCATTTTCCACTGTTTCAAATCTTGGATCAGTCTTGGATTTACAGAACTACACCGTGGTTACTTATAGCTAACATCCTTTTAAATGTCTGGTAGCACTTTGTAGTTAACATGAATATGACACTAGCTTAATAAATTAACCTTACATAAATGCATATTTAAACTATGGAATGGAATGATTACCCCAATTTAGAATAGAAGTACAGTGGTGACATGCAGGTAACTGCTAAAGTACAGGGAGCACTTGAGTAATTGAAGGGTTCTGGTGGCTCTGTTATGGTGTGGGGTGCATTTTCCTGGTGTGGTTTAGGTCCACTCAATTCCTTAGAGGGCAAGGTAAACAGAAATAAAAACAAATTTTGAGAGATCACTTTAGCCTATGGAGTAACTTTTCTATCCTGGAGTGAGTTTCTTCCAGGATGACAAAGCCACCATCCACAGGGCACGAGTGGTGATTGAATGATTTGATGAACTTGAAAGTGATGTAAACTATGTGCCATGGCCGTTCAGTCATCAGGGCCCGTATTCACAAAGCATTTTAAGGGTAAAAGTTGGTCCTAACTCCGCAATTTAGGAGCAACTCCGAAAAATAATGGGCGTGTCACTCATAAATTTAGGACTCCTAAATTTTTGGGATAAGAGTATTTCACAAAGGGTTTGAGAGCTAAAAACAGCTCCTAAATCCAGGAGAAGTTAGAAGCAGTCAAGAGGACTTCTAAGTCGCTAAAGACCTACTCACAGCGATCCGAAAATCTGCTGCTGCCGGCAATCGTTTTCGCAATCGCGTCAACACTGGAGATATTGAATGATACAGAGCTCATAAAAAGGTACCGCCTCAATCGCGAGGGTATTATATATATAATATAATATATATTATATATAGATACCGGCTGATTGTTTACGAGATGCAGACATGTAACCAATTGACTAGTCAGTATTCTTGGTTTCATGTTAAATCAGTGACACGTAGCCTACATTTGTATTTTAGAATCTTTATTAGAATATAATAGGGTGCATCGGATCATTTTTGGATCAGCAAAAAAAAAAAAAAATAATAACGGGGACAAAGGCGCGTTTCCACCAAAAATTACCAGGAACTATTCTCAAGGAATTGAATGAATGATAATTTCAGTTTTTCAATTTAAGTTATTTCACTAAATCTTTATTCGAAAATTTCCCCAAATACATTTTTAGATTCAGTTATGCCTTAGGCGATTTAACTAGGCTGGTCTTATGCCTGAATTAATTTAATAAAAAATTAAAAGATCGCTAATGTTTAAATTTTATTTAATTCGGTCGCGTTTCTAAAAACCTGCCTCCCAGAAACGCATTTAGTATGAAAAACAAAGCAAACCAAAACATACATGGTTGTCTATCTCTTCACTGTAGGCTAACTCTGCATCGAGATTTAGGGAATTGTTACTTTAAAACGTGACAGCGGCAGCGACAACTGTATTTCTCTATGATGGTTCAATTTAGCTATTAATCTGCGGATCATATGCGTGCCGAACCAATCGCTGTGGGCATTCTGAGTAAGCTCGTTCATGAGAAACAACGTCATCCATAGCAACGATGTCAACCCCGCCCTCACTCTTAGCTTGAAAATTCGAGGAATTCCTTAGTATGAGTTTGTCTTTGCAGCTTTGTGAATAGGTTTTAAGGTGGGACTCCTAACTAAAAGGTTTTAGTGCGGTTTAGAAGTACTCCTAGTGGTAAGATACAATTCTTTGTGAATACAGGCCCAGATCTCAACCCAATTGAACACTTGTGGGAGATTCTGGAGCGGCACCTGAGACAGTGTTTTCCACCACCGTCAACAAAACACCAAATGATTGTATTTATTGTAGAAGAATGGTGTTGCATACACTTGTAGAATCTATGCCAAGGTGCAATGAAGCTGTTCTGGTGGCTCTCGGTGGCCCAACACCCTGTTAAGACACTATGTTGGTGATACCTTTATGTTGCTTCATGTGATGTTCAACAAGCCTATTAAGTGACGGATCATATTGGTTTGAAGTGGATAAAACGAATTCCGCTCCATCACCAGGGAAAACGGTTTTATTTCCGGCTTGTGCAACATCAATATTCCCCTGTATTTAAAGCTCTATGGGTGCTCTCTTCACCTTTTTGAATTCTCCTGGATTTCTGCATGTTGGCTTGCTTTTACTCTCACATCTTTTCCGTTAACAATGCTCTACCAAAGTTTCCACAAATGAAAGAACGAACAACTACACTTAGAACATAATGTTGACAACAGAGTGCACAGCACCCAACCAGCCTGACCGATCAACGATCAAAGTAGCATAACTCGCCCTGCACTACCTCAACGTCAACCTCGCGTAAAAACTATGATAACCAAACATTCTGTAAATTGGCAGCAGATTCTGCCCAGTCCATAAGGGTGGATTTCTTTAAGGAAGCTGAGCCTGCAAATAAAATGTCAGTGTCTCGTGTGAATTTAATTGAATTTAGGTGTTATCACCAAAAAGGCGCAGCCCCCAGGCACAAGCAGTTCTTTGGACTGCTTATTGTTCGTGCCCAAGGGGATTGCTTGGAGATCATTTGGACGCTATATGGACCTGCTCCCCCTTACCTCCAGACACTCATCACACCCTACACCCCAGCCAGACCCCTCCGTTCCGCCTCTTCTGGCAAACTGACATCAGCAGCATCACACTGCCTCTGCTGGCTTGCCTTCTTCCCATAGTGCATCCTGGTGCCATCTCTTCCCCAGGTAAACGACGCACACGCACCCGGCCATCCACATGATGTAAAAGAAAATGTGATTCATCAGACCAGCCCACCTTCTTCCATTGCTCCATGGTCCAGTTCTGACGCTCACGTGCCCATTGTAGGCGCTTTCGGCGGTGGACGGGTCAGCATGGGCACTCTGACCGGTCTGCGGCTATGCAGCCCCATACAGACACCTTTATATCATAGCCAACATTAACTTTTTCAGCAATTTGTGCTACAGTATCTCTTCTGTGGGATCGGAACAGACGGGTTAGCCTTCACTCCCTACGCGCATCAATGAGCCTTGGGCGCCCATGACCTTGTTGCTGGTTCACCGGTTGTCCTTCCTTGGACCACTTTTGGTAGGTACTAACCACTGCATACCGGGAACACCCCACAAGACCTGCCGTTTTGGAGATGCTCTGACCCAGTCGTCTAGCCATCACAATTTGACCCTTGTCAAAGTCGCTCAGATCCTTATGCTTGCCCATTTTTCCTGCTTCCAACACATCAACTTCAAGAACTGACTGCTCACTTGCTGCCTAATATATCCCACCCCTTGACAGGTGCCATTGTAACGAGATGATCAATGTTATTCACTTCACCTGTCAGTGGTTTTGATGTTGTGGCTGATCGGTGTATATTCAGTTGGACCTTGTGGATCGCATTTGCTTTAAAGATTGTACTATTGTATTTGTATGCAGAATCCTTTGACTGTGCTTGTTTTGCCCTTCTATGCCTAATTGAATGCAATATAAGAAATTCATAAACTTGCATTTTCAGAATTTGTTTAACTGACTGAACACCTAGAGTATTTTCAGTTTATCAGTTAACATTTTCAGTTGCATGAGTTTTCTTCTCATAATATTTATGTATATATTCTCTCTCCATTAACAGAAAATGCATAAAGTCTACTTTAGTAGGGTTTTTTTTTTTTTAAACATCCCCTCCTCTACAAACACCATAACTGGGATTTCCCATTTTCCGAAAGTCTGGATATTCTCCTGAATGAGGTGGACAGAATCTAAACCGCTAAACCCCACTGAAAGTGTCCACCAAATTTGCATTACAGAAAATGGTTTTGAAACGTTTTGAATGACCCTAACTGAAGAGTGTGGCTAGTATTAAAAATAACATAAGCAGAACTGGGAAGTAAGATTGCATTGGTCGTAGCAGAAAAGCCAGAGAGTGAATCACTCCTACAAATGCATGTGCGAGGTCTCGGGTCTCGCACAGATTCGCATGCTGCACTCGCATGCATTTCTGCCTTTTTTAAGAAAAAATCCCACTTATCAGACTGTTGTAGTAGCAACCCCAGGCCCGGGTTCTGAAATATTTAAGGTTGTTATGGTAACTGAGTGCCGATAAGGCATAAGAGCAAGTGAACTTCAGCAGGAAGAGGAGGACGATGTGAAAGGTGTGCTTTTTTTAACAGCGGGATGCTTTGCGTGTGCCATTTGGTCTTACTGTGATAGAGGATGTGAACCAGTGCGCTCGGGTATGAGCAGTGACTGACTGGAGCGGTCTGTAGCTCTGAGTGGGGCAGATGGAGAAGATGGTGGTAGTGGAATGGGGAAATGACAGTGGCCTAATGCTATTGCTTTTGAACAGGAGGCCCGGAGGAGCGCATTAAGTTAGAGCAACCTCCTCAGTGGCTACAGAGTATCATAAATGGAGTGTCTTGAGTCTCTGAGTCTCCTTTCAGCGGAGTTCAGGGGCCGTGCAATGTACAATGATGCTAAGAGTAGGAGTACTGATCTAGGATCAGTTTAGCCTTTTGGCTCACAGTGGATATTGTTAGGATATGGACAGGGGAAACCTGATCCTAGATCAGCACTCCTACTCTTAGAAGCTTTGTACATGCGGCCCCTGGACGGCTCTACCTGTTACTAGTCTCTCTCATAGCCTCAATGTTTTTTACAAGATTTGACATGTAGACAAAGCTATTTGCATGGTTGAAAATGAGAGCTTTAACACTGTTGTCTAAATATGGACCAAATATGGTGTTTGACATGTACTGTGCAGTGCATGTCAAATTTTAATGTTCATTTTTGTTTTGTTATTTGATTTTCTCCTTTACAAACATAATTGATTTGATATGGGTATGTGGTAAAAGGTTTTCAATTTTCATTCCAAAAAACTGGTCACAGTGCCTAAACACGTGATGTCAAACATTTCTTTATCTCTTTCTCTCTGTCTCTCAGGTGATGGGTATTACCTGGCAATTGGAGGGGGGGTGGCCCAGCACAACTGGAGCCACATCCAGACTGTAATCCAGGATGAGGGCTTCAACTGTCAGCTGCTGGACCACTCTGAGGACATGGGCATGATCAGCATCCAGGGGCCCAAAAGGTGGGCTGTGCTGCACTACTCAGTCCTGTGAACGCCATGATGACAGCAGGTCTGCTCCACATGAGCGACGCATGCTGCTTCCAGCGAAGGCATAGAAAGCGGAACCGTTCTGTCAGCAGCCCTCGTGTGTTCTCTTAGGGCTACAGTGGAAAAAGGCACTTATATCCCTTTGTCATTATTCGCCAGGCGACAATGACTGGGGTGGGCACATGGGCAAGGTGTGGGCTTGAACATGGCATCTCCACATGAGGCTATAGGATGGGGAACTATGGGCCAGAAACGATGGCAGGAACAATAGCCAAGATTTTCAGGGTTTTTCCCCACTAAGGTTTCTGACCCCTGGCTTCATACTCGAATCCCAAACTGTAGAATACAGAGAAGCTTGTTGTACCGGCAACATAGCTCAGTTGGAGTTACCTGCGTGTTTGTTTGTTTTTTGGTGTTTTGCTAACTGGCTAACTTGCTATTGGGTGAAAAAAAAAAAAAAAACTAGTGCATGCATTTTAGGAATCAGTGCATGATGTAAGTATTACGCAGTTGGATAAACCTGCCCGTAGCCCTGCAGCCCCTTCTTGGCTTAGGGGCACGAGCGAGGCACACGCTTCACCAAAGGATCTCGTTGAGCCTGGGAAAAGGTTAGCGGGCTGTTAGCCTGAGCTCGTCTTGAGCCACGAGGGGTCACTGGTGCACGATGAGATTCGCTCGTCCCGCCAATTTATTCACTCCCTTCCATGACGACTCTTCAGCCAATTATGCGCCACCCTGTGGGGCTTCCAGCCACAGACGGCACTGCCAAGTGCTGGATTTGGTTCCAGACAGTAGGCTACGTCCACACACTGGAACAGTGTCTTAACAGGATGAGCCACCCAGCAGCCAGCACCCGCTTAGGTTTTATATTTGAGAGGCGACTGTGAACTCCTTTTGTATCGCTAAACACTCAAGACGCTCTTTGATTTGTATTTGTAAGCGTCTCAACAAGTGATAACATTGTGCTCGCTGTAATTTCACTGCTATTGCTGGGGCTGTGTGGTTTACGTTACGTGGGAGTGAGCGCACTGAGCCTCAGGAAGCAGCTGGCTGCAGGGGCTCTTCCCTCTCTGCTTTTCCCTGATGTCCCTTCTCTCTGCGCTCTCTCTGCTGATCCGTGTGATGAATCCTCTGCCTCTGTCCTCCCTGCAGCGTTTCAAGGCCTTCACTCGTCCTGCTCTGCAGCGTGGCTCATTGTGCTCTCACTGCCTCTCGTCCTGCTCTGCAGCGTGACTCATTGTGCTCTCACTGCCTCTCGTCCTGCTCTGCAGCGTGACTCATTGTGCTCTCACTGCCTCTCGTCCTGCTCTGCAGCGTGACTCATTGTGCTCTCACTGCCTCTCGTCCTGCTCTGCAGCGTGACTCATTGTGCTCTCACTGCCTCTCGTCCTGCTCTGCAGCGTGGCTCATTGTGCTCTCACTGCCTCTCGTCCTGCTCTGCAGCGTGACTCGTTGTGCTCTCACTGCCTCTCGTCCTGCTCTGCAGCGTGACTCATTGTGCTCTCACTGCCTCTCGTCCTGCTCTGTAGCGTGACTCCTTGTGCTCTCACTGCCTCTCGTCCTGCTCTGCAGCGTGACTCATTGTGCTCTCACTGCCTCTCGTCCTGCTCTGCAGCGTGACTCATTGTGCTCTCACTGCCTCTTGTCCTGCTCTGCAGCGTGACTCATTGTGCTCTCACTGCCTCTTGTCCTGCTCTGCAGCGTGACTCATTGTGCTCTCACTGCCTCTCGTCCTGCTCTGCATGAATGGTTTTGCATCCCTCCTATAGAGTTCCAGACTCTTGTAGATCCTACGCCAAGGTGCATTGAAGCTGCTGCTGTAGCTCTTGGTGACCCAACGCCCTATTAAGACACTTTATTTTGGCAGCTACCGCTTCTCTGAAAAGGTGATATGCTCATTTTCAGGCACTGTGCGGTGTGTGTGACAAGACTGGTGTAGTGAGTGAGAACAGAGTATTCAGAGGCAACGTCCACGTGAAAGGGACTAAGGCTCTCATTGTGTACCCCAGGCAGGGCAAGGCAACAAAAACACTTCAACAATTTGTTGGGAAAAATATAAGCCCTGGGCTCCAGGTTCTTATAAGCAGGGGTGCACATAAGCGGTACGCCAGTACACATTCGCGTCCTCAAACGTTAATCGTGACCTCAAACGTTAATTGCGTACCAAGCAAGGCAACAAACTTTTGAAAGATATGCGACTTTAAGTTTAATTAATCCATCACTGGTAAGTTAATTAACTAACTAGCTAAGTTAATTAACTTACCAGTGATGGACTGATCAAACTTAAAGTCGCATATGTTTCAAAAGTTTGTCGTCTTGCTCGGTACGCAATTAACGTTTGAGGACACGATTAACATTTGCGGACGCGAATGTGTACAGGCGTACCACTTATGTGCATCCCTGCTTATAAGGTTCAACAAGGAGCCAATTGTCTGAATTTCCAATTTCCTCGGAGCAGGCGGTGCAGGCAAAAGGTCCATATTCTCCTGAGCACAACGAGGGTTACAGGAGAAGCAGTTTCCACACGCTGTGGCTGTGCTTGGCCATCTTCCTTTCCTTCAGGGCCTTTTTATGCAGGTCTACTTGAGAGAACGCAGAACAGCTGTGGGACAGGTGTGTGTGGAGAGAGCAGTGAGCTAAGCTGATATTTGTAATGTGGGACAGGTGCACTTCCCAGCACCACAACATGGAAACGCATGTTGCTTGCATAGCTATGTGAAGCTTGGTGTTTAAGGTTTCTGTCAATATTCAAGAAGTCATTAGAAAATGAACCCCAGGGAAAGGTGTCTTATGTTGGACATAAAAAGAATGGGGAAGCACATAGGCCATAACAGGCACATTTATTAAGTATGTCCTCCCAATCAATATCCCTGGGTTTTCTCATAGGACAATCCTATATGCATTATGGTTTTGCCGGTAGGCAAATTAAAGGTTTTGAGAATGGCTCCCATTCAAAACCACAAAATTCTACTATCATTATCTTGGCTGCTTCATTTAATGTATTTGGCAAACATTTCGATAGCCCTGTACAATTATATAAATGAGCAAATTTTTTAAGACTTTACTTTTTTTTTTGTCAAGGGTGCCTAAATATCAACAACACTGACAAAAACATATGCTGCATACAAATGGTTGTACGGATGTCTTGCATCAGCCTTCAGGTGATTCAACTTTGTAGGTGTTTTACTTTTTATTAAATTAATAATTTACCGGATGCACGCGCCCATGGACTTCGAATGAAAAGTTTGCATTTTCCCCCAAAAAAATGTATTTAAAAAACAGCCAGAACACTGTCAAAAAGAGTTTCGCGAGGTAACTACTATGGTGAAGGGGACAGACAGATACTACTCTCTAGTAGTCGGTATAAAACCACACATATAACGCTGGCCATGGCAAAATGTCATCATTGAATGAAAAAGTAATGCTGGTGCTAGCTAGCACGGTTATGTCTTGAATTAATCGAGGTTAATCAATCAAATAGTTGGCTAGCTATTAGCTAGCTCTATTGGCTAGCTACTGCACCAGTGGTTTCTAATAGCTAACTAATGTTGGGCATTTCCATGTATATGTACTGTATGTACTTGGCTAGCTAGGTAGGTAGCTATTGATTTCATAGCTGAAACAGTCGTTTGTGCTCGTTAAAGCTAGGTTACACTAGAGCGAAATGTAGCATCCACTAGACAGGGATAACATCTGGCTGATTGGAACACTAGCTAGCCAGCTAGCTACCTATACAAGATGGGAATTAAATCTACGTCAATAATTGCAAGCACTGGGCTTCATAGTTTTTGGGATTTAATTTTAATATGGATTGAACACTATTGGAATGAATTTAATTCTCCTTTTCCCATTGCCTGGTGGTGCCTCAGGGAGTCTGCCTGTATGTGCATAAAATGAACATTTCAAGCACAACCGAATGAGCTTTCTTTGCTGAGCTTTGAGCTTTGCCCTTGCTGTGGGTACATTTGAGTGTAAAGCTCAAATTTTGAAATTCTGCTTTCCCCCAATATACTTTTCCAAAACATGTTTCCTCACTAGATTTGAGGAGGAATAACTGTTGTATCTTGCATACAGAGCACGTAGCACTTCATTTGGAATATAGTGTGATATTCCTGTAAGGTTTGGGCACACAGTTTCCTGCTCGACAGAAGTGAGTATAAATCAGAGTGATGGTTGCGGAGGGGTTCTATGGAAGGTTGGCAGCTTGTCTTCGGCAAGCCTCCTGACCCAGTACTTCCATTTGTCAGTGGCAAACAAAACTCAAATGATTGTGTAAATGATACTAATGGCTTTCGACATGGCAGGGCTAATGTGACATGAGAGAATGGAGCTCATTGCTAAACCATACATGAATATATGAATGAAATGTCACGATGCATTTGTAGTCGATGTCAGCACGGGTGAAGACGGCGCTTTATTCGTGGAGTTACTGTTTGAGGATCTGCATCCCCCGAGAGTTCCAAAGGCCCGCAGATTCTGGCTGTAAAGCGCATCATTAATCACAGCGAGCTCCCGGCCCAGGCAGTGAAGCTACACGGCATAGAGCAGCCTTCCCCACCTGTCTTTACAGCTCATTAACACAAGCCCTCTGTGTGTTTTCTGGGTAAAACGAAGAAGCGAAGAGGATTGATGGCTCAATTGTTGGTATGCTTTCATTTTTGTGAAGAAGAGGCCTGTGGTTTGGCCTCCAGCGGTGAGTGCTGGCCTCCTCTCTACCGCCTGAGCCACTTGTTTATGGCGGTTTAGGAGTCTCCGGGATAAGAGTTCATTATGAGCTGCTCTCTGATCCTGTGCAAACAGGCTGGTGCTGAGAGAGTGGGCAATCTTTCTGTTCTACGCACATGGACTCACGTGCACACACTTACACAGATGCGCACACACACTTACACACTGGTGCACACACACACGTACTCAGATACACACACACTTACACAGATACGCACAAGCACATACACCGATAAACACACAGATAACAAACGGTTTTAATTCAGTGGTGCATCAGAAGAAGTGAAAGAGATCCCTTTTAATCATACCAGAGAGAGCTTGGCACCACCTCCACACCTGTATCCTCCACCGCAAACTCACACCCATCCCACATATTCTCATTCCATCTGTGTTTTCACATCCTACCCACTTAATCGCACCCATCCCACATCTGTCTGGACTGCACCACTTGACATAATTTTAATGCTGAACCATTTTACAGTAGTGAGTGAAGATGCTAAATGTCAAATGGTTGAGTAATGAGTGGGTCATTTCGATGGGTCAGGGCAATGAAGACATGCACACAAAGGTAGTTCTTAGGAATATCACACCCAAAGTTTCGTTTTAAAGAATGACCTGTTTACCTTTTTGTCATTATTCCTATGGTTGCGAAGTTGACGGCGTAAAGACTCTTAAATCTCAGTTTCTGTGTCCCTGTTTGTTAATGTAATGCCATGTTTACAGATATTGTAGTGCAAGCATCCATCACTTTGTCTGTTTATGCTGGTACTGCGAGTCCAAAACCGTTGCCAAAACCAAAGTGCATAAGCTGCTTCTGTCAGGCCAAATGGAGGAGCTGGACGGCCTGTACCAGCACTGCTTCTGCCTCTGCCTGCAGAGATGTGCCTGTCATGAGCTGTCCCTCTCCCAGAGTCGGAGGGAGAGGGAGGCGGAGATGTTGATTGGGCAAAGCAGGGAGATGGAATGGGAGGGAGTGTTGTCGCATGATGGATGAGTGCTATCTGTGCTGGCCTATGGTTTTAGGCAACAGCTGTATGCTCTGACTACAGAAGTCCCCTTAATGACAGCACACATGCTATACAGCAAGATAAGTACAGAGTCCCACCATCCAGGTCCCAGTTCCAAAACTACAGAAGTTTACTCGTGTAGGTATACTTAATGACTAGTAAATGCTTAGGCGCAATGGTGTTTTAATGTATAATGCACTTTCATGGATATTATGGATGAATTTCATTTGCAACTGGGTGTATGTGTGTGAAGTGAACTTGGAGTAAACTTGAACTGTCCTATGAAGCTATTGTTTGGCATGACTATCACTTATGGAATAACGTATCAAGTTTGATCTATTAAGTCCCCTTTGCCATTGCAATGAATCACAGTTGTTCACAGTGCATTGTTGTTTAGCACAGATAAGCTGAAGACCAATGGAGGACAGTTGATTGCAATGTCTGATTGATGCGATGGTTGACGCGTGTCTTACCGTCTGTAGCCGTGCCCTGCTGCAGGAGGTGTTGGACACAGACCTGAGTAATGAGTCCTTCCCCTTCTCTACACACAAGGTGGTGAAGGCTGCCGGACATGAGGTGAGTCTTGATCCGGCACACAAACTCACACTCTCACACACACACACACACACATACGTACACTCACACACTCACTCACACACACAAACCCACATACACATTATGTCTTGACTGAAACCCCTTAGATTTGCTTTGCTAATTAATAGATGAGATCTATCATCAGCCAGTGATTAATCACATGACCAGTGGCAAGGGCAACTAATGTCAACTAATTAAAATGGATTATGCTCCCCTAAGATGCATTTACATTTTTCTTTATAAAAAGTGTACTGTACAGGAAGTATTGATCTTTCAACCTCGTAGCTGTAGTTAATTACGGCAGCTCCCGGTGATGTTAATTTAAAATGATAGAGGGCACCGCCGTGAATGAGTTTGCTTTATTCAGCATTCGATCGGCAGCGTAGAGGCCGGTTTTTAAAATGGACGGACTGATTAAGGCGGACTGATGTGTAAAGAGGCGTGAAGACCGCAGACTTATTTAGCAGTGGGTAATGGCATCGATCAGTGATTAGGGCAATGGATTCAAGACCAGAGGGTCATTGTTTTGAAGCCAGAGTTTAACTTGACTGACCTTCGTGGACATGTTTATCAAACACTCTCATGGTAAATTTGTTGTTGCTTCGGTCTGTGTAAATTGGTTGCAGGATGTCAAATTGCAAGGATTTTGATCTGTAGTTTGTGTGAAATAAATTTGAACATTGTGAAGTGAAATAAGTGACTCAGAAAAGGTGCCACAAGTGCATGCTGGGCCATGTGGCCTAGCCATCACAGGTTCAGGCCTTGGCTGTCATTAGCCGACTATAGCCAGTCCACATTGGCAGGACACAACTGGCTTTGTCCAGTGAAGGGAAGGGTGGGTTTAAGTCAGACAATGTTCCTCAGATTACCGGTGATTTGGTTCCTCCCAATGATGTGCCAGGTGCCCACAGGCCAGGTCATCATTATTGAGAGTTTTTATGTCTTTTGTACTGGTGTGCTTATTGGTGCTAGCTCTCCTGTAGTGCTGTGTGGCCTGTAGTGTAATATGGTTACTGCATCATGGGTGAGTGCATACTGTGTGTATTCAGGTGGCACAGGTGACTCGAGAAGAACAATTTGTGTTTCCAAATTGGGGAGACTAGAGGGACCTTTTTGAGTGATTAATTGAAGTTAAGTAATTAAGTGAACTGTGGTGAACTGAGTCTGAAGGGACCGAAGCTAAAGGTTCAGGTGTTCTTGGTTCCGGAACGTCTCATAAAATGTTTATTCAGGCTCTCCTTGAATTCTCTGAGCTCAGGCTTTTGTGCGTGTGTGTGCCTTTGCCTGCATCTGCACAGAGCCCCAAAGTGGCCATGCCATGTGTTTGGAGACCTGTGCGTCTGCACTGGACAGATGGGCTGCCTGACTGGCCTCCAGCACAAGCATCACATCCCATTTCTCTCTCTCTTTCTCTCTTGCTCTTTCCTTCCTCTCCCTCTGTATACCTTGTTTATCTTACTCCTGATTTGAGCGGTGCAGATTCATACAAAGAACAGTGTTTCGCATCCATAGATTTTGGGCAAAGGATTTAAGAAAAAATTCCTCATTTCTGATTCCTGGGGTTCCACGCATAACATAGTGAGTTCAGCAGATGGTGAAATATACAAAAAATGTACAATGTACAGGTAACTGCCAAAATAAAGGCAACACTTGAGTAAATGAAGGATGCTTTAAATGGGTGCAGTACCTGTGTGTTCATGTAGCCGCACGACTGGTGTTCAACCTTCCAAAGTTTTCACACGTCACTCCACTCCTCATCCCCCTTCACTTGCTCCCAGTTGCAGCTCGCATTCAATTCAAGTCATTGATGCTGGCGTACTGGGCCACATGGGGGACTGCTCCATCCTACCAGTACTCAAAGAATTTGGGGAAATTATATATAAACCACAGAGATATTTTTATGCAGTCTCTAAGAAATACCAGATGACTGGAAGCAAGGTAGTATAATTCCAATATATAAGAATGGGCAGCGTACTGACCCAGGGAACTATAGGCCTGTCAGTTTAACCTGCATCTCATGTAAAATACTGGAATGTATTATTAGGGACAAGTTGGAATCATTCTTGAAAAATAATAGTATTTTAAGGAAGAGCCAACATGGTTTTCTTAAGGGGAGGTCATGCCTAACAAACCTAGACATTTTTGAAGAGGCTACAAAGTGTTTTGACTTGAACCAGGCTTATGATATTATATATTTGGATTTTCAAAAAGCATTTGACAAGGTATCACATGAGAGGCTCATTGCTAAAATGAATTCAGTGGGAATTACAGGAGTTGTTTCAGAGCGGGTATCTGGCCTAGGGGTTGTGGGCAGTGGAGTCCTGCAGGGATCGGTGATTGGACCTCTGCTCTTCCTTATTTACATATATTATCTTGATAGGGATGTTAGTAGGAAAATAGTTAAATTTGCAGATGATACTAAACTTGGGGGTTTAGCAAACCATTTGGAATCGACTAAGATAATCTAAGATGATTTAAACAAAATCCAAGAATGGGCAGAAACCTGGCAGATGACCTTCGATAGTGCTAAATGTAAAGTGGTGCATGTGGGAAATAAATATAAGACAGGAGTATTTTACGGGAGAATAAAAATGAGTATGTGTTCAATTTGAAAAAGACTTAGGAATTGTAGTTGATCAAAGTCTATCTGCATCAAAGCAGTTTGCTACAGCAGTGAAAAGGCCAACAGGATTCTGGGATACATAGCAAAAAGTATTGAGTCAAATCAAATGAGGTTATGGATGTGTTATACAATGCCTTTGTCAGACCTCACGTAGAGTACTGTGTGCAGTTCTGGGCACCACACTACAAGAAAGATGTAGAAGCTCTAGATATAGGGCAACTAAATTGGTACCTGGTATGAAAGGTAAAAGTTATGGGGATAGACTTAAGGCACTCAGTCTATTCAAGCTTAGCAAATGGAGACTTATGGGGGATTTGATTGAGGTTTTTAAATTCCTAAAGGGGATTAACAAAGTGAGCTACCAAAGATTTTTAAAGAAAGTTTGGTTAGCAGAACACAGGCCACAGGTGGAAATGAGATAAAGGCACAGATATTAGGACTTTTAGAAAAATAGATATATTTTTTAACACAGACTTGTTAATGCCTGGAACAGCTTGCCAGGTCAGGTAGTTGAGGCAGAAACCGATAGTAACTAGATACTCTTTTGATTAGAACATTACAAGTCTAGTTGAGCTGAACAGCCCGTTCTTGTTCTTATGGTCTTTTCAAATAATATAACAAATATTTTTAGCCATGACAAAATTGCACTTCTGGCAATTGTCTGCCCTCATTGCACAAACTATTTGCAGTGTCTGTTAGTGTCTCATGCAAAGCCTCACGTTCAGTGAACCGGGTCGCCTTTGGGGCTTTTGGCATTTTAAAACCAAATAATGAATCCAAATAAACTACGAGAAAAGTATAAAGAGTTTTCCAAAACTTTGAAGTTTTTCAATAAGCGGCACGATGTGCAGGAACCCATTCATGATAGTAAATGCAAACCCATGGAAACTTTATCTTGTTGTAAAGGGTATCCTATTGGCTAGAACTTTAGACCAATTTCAGCATATGTAGGGAAGTGGAGATCATGTCACATGATCATATTACTGGTGGCGCTGGTTGGACATTCAGGGGGGTCTCTTTGGCCAATACTTATCGGAGAATAATGGGCTTATTTTGGAGCAAAGGTTTACCATCGCGAGGATACAAAACTTTCCTATATGAAACATACTCCCATATATTGTAGACCCAGGAGAATGACACATTTGCTGTTGTTGGCGATGCGAAGCGCATAGTGTAAACATTGGAACTCTCTCGAATTTGGCTTGCTCTTGTGATAAAGCAGGGTCACTACCTTTGTTCATTAGACGCGTACGGTGATCAGGATGCCCACATTCTCAACGACCCATCATATTTTGGGACTTCACCAAAAGTAAGGAGCAGATATTTTCCTAGAGTACCCTGGCTTAAATCAGGACAGGATTTTTTTGACGGCATCCCAGTTGATGTGAATTGCGTGCGTTGCCTAAAAGACGAGATTCCACCTATCTGCATATAACGGGTCCATATTTTCGGTACATTTAACCATGATATTTAATATAATATAATAAAATATTATATTATTTAAAGGAGAACGTGCTATGTGATGTAGACGGCCCGCCAATGGGCTGGTGACAGTTAACATGTTAAATAGTCTCTGTCCCACTCTCTCCCTCTCCTCTGAACATCCAGTATAGTTCAGGGCACACTCTTTATTGCAATCAGATAATACTCACCCCGTCCTGCCTTGTAGAGCTGCTGTTTCATCACAGAGGGGGGGGGGCATGCTCAGACTTCCGGGAAAGAGAGGGTCATTACGGCAGTGTCTGTCTGTGGGAGAGCGAGGCGGGAGAGGCAGTGAAGGGCCAGGAGCGAGGCTGCGGGGAGGAGAGGAGGAGGGATGTGAAATCAATAGAGTGAGGATTTGCAGCAGATGGCTCCTGATGCTGAGTTATAAAACACCAGAGAAGCCCGCCAAGTCAATGCAGCCGTGGCCTGAGGCAGAGATCGGCCCCTGACCGGGTGCAGGGCTGCGCACCGGGCCCGATCTCTGCTGTCTCTCAGCGTGTAGCACGTGTGTAGCATGTAGTGTGTAACACTACGTCAGCAGTGTGGTATAATGGTTAGTGACCTGGGCTTGTAACGTTAAGGTTGCAGGTTCAAGGTTCCCCAGGTGGGACAGTGCCATTGTACCCTTGAGCAAGGTACTCAACCTGAATTGCTTCAGTTAATATCCAGCTGTATAAATGGATTGTAAAATGAAATGTAAAACTGTTAGTTGCTCTGGATAAGAGCGTCTGCTAAATGCCTGTAATGTAATGCAATGTAATGTAACAGGCACAGGGGTCTCTCAGTGTACTGCCCCATTTGCTCCCTGTGTCCGGGTTCCCCCTCCTGTCTGATCCACGGCTGGGTCAGGGTGCCCCAGTTTCAGAGTTGGCGACTGTAGCAGAAATCGGCGTGCCCGGTGCTGCCTGGTATTTCCTCAGTGATGTTTTGTGGAGAACTGAGTAGTCTGTAGAAGCACATATGAACATGGGTGAGCAGTGTTGTCCGTGGAGAAAAGATGTTTGAAACAAAGAGGATTTGGTCGGTTTCTCCTCAGATGAGTCCTAGAAGTCCCCCACTAGACTCATTATTATTAAGTTATGTTTCCTTGTATTTTATTTCATGTTAAAGGTTGCTTAGATTTTATTTTATTTTTTAATTTTCTGCTTCGCTCTTTGAAAGTCCAGCAGTTGCAAGATGCGCAATCATTTAACTGAATGGTTGAAGTCAGGGGTGAATGACTAGTCAGTAGTGTCCTGATACACCTCTATGGGAATGTGTGTATCCTGGGTGCATATGTTCAAGTGTGTCTGGACATTGTTAATCTGTAGGGCCCTCTTTCACAGCAAACACAACATATTCCTCAGAGCTTTTCTCTGATGAACTATTTGACAGGGATGGATTGGGAGTCCTTGAAATGCACTGCTTCCCTCGTTCATTAAAAACCACAAGCAGGGCCTCCCGCGTAGTCCAGTGGTTACAATGTTTGACACTGGCCATGGAGACCGGGGTTCGATTCCCCATCCTGCCAGAGTTGGCTCTGGCCAGGAGCGCCACCAGGGTGCGGCGATTGGCCGCACAGAGAGGGGGGAGGGAAGCCGACAGGACGTTCACTGCACATAAGAGTGGCCCTGTAGTACCGGGTTACGGTTGACGGCCTGGTGAGTGCCGTCTCGGAGGAGACGTTACTTCGCCTTCATCACCACCAGTCGCAGGACTCCAGCAGCGAACTCACATTACTGGGGGGGATTGACATAAAATAGCGGGTCTAATTGGCTACTAAATTGGGAGAAAATGGGAGAAAATCAGAAACAAAATCTTTAAAAACCACAAGCAGAGGAGCTGCAGGTCACCATTTATCTTTGTTCGGCTTGGATTTTTTCCCACCAGCAGGCAATTTATCATTTGCATTTGTTTAAAAAATGATCAACACTTTACCATGTCGTTTGAAATGCATTTGTATACATTTGAAATGACCCATTTGAAGTTGGGACTGAGTATTAACTTGATACCAAATACTCAATTGAAATTTAAGAGGCGTTTGGTTGATGGAACACGCATCCCTACACAAGGCTAATAAGTTCTTGTTTTGGCCAACCAGACACTTTCATGGAGTGTGTAGTATTGTATTATTTTTTTTTTTTCTTCCAGAAAGCAAGCTGCCAAATGTATTGCCCTCTATCCCATACTCATTAAAAACACTGTCTTTTTATGTTGTCTCTCCCCCTCATCCACTTCTCCACAGCCTATTGTTATTCATGCAGCTGTTGGGTATCTTTCGTTGAGGGATAAAGATAGCTGGGGAGGGCAGTGGGTTTGTCAATAGTAGGGTGCAAGTGACAATGGGTCAGCAAGGATGTTTCAGCCACTTCCACGTCTCTTTCCTGTGTCTTTGTGTCTCTGTCACCACCCACTCTCCGCTCACCGACCTGCCTTCCCATGACAGGTGCGCGCCATGCGCCTCTCCTTCGTGGGAGAGATGGGCTGGGAGCTTCACATCCCACGGGATTCCTGCATGCCGGTGTACCAGGCCGTCATGGCCGCCGGTGCCAAACACGGGATCTGCAACGCCGGCTACCGAGCCATCGACTCCCTCAGCATCGAGAAAGGTCCGTTTTACTTTTACCTCACTTAAACTCCGCACCTAAATAGGACAGTAGTTTATAGGTTAATAGTTTCATCCATCACTAGTGGGGTTTTTTTAATAGATGGTACAGATCCCAGGCTGCTTTGTGCTCAGGGCAAGGTGGGGGTCAGAGTGTTTAATGATGATCTGGGGAGTGCCATGGCTGAGGTCTTGTCTTGGCTGCGTTCATCGAGGGAGAATTTAACCTAGAGCTTGGCCAGCTCAGCCTCCACTGCTGGGAAGGTCAGGTGCTCTTGGATGTGTGAGACGGGAGGATCCGGTTCACTGGAATAAAGAAGAATGATAATAACGCTGTGTGATTTAGGAGACGGGGGTGATTTATTCCTCCTTGGAGATGGGCCACCATTCAAATGTAGTGACATTAGGTGGATCATTGTTGTATATGTGAGGATTCCTTCTATTCTAGGGCACCAGTTTATGAACTAGCATGAATATCTTAATATTAGGGAACCCCAAGTGCCATTATTTATCAAAGTGAACAGACAATTGAATGAATAAAAAAAATATTATTATTATTTGACAAAAGCCTTTTGTTAAGTGAAGTTGTATTAATGTCTTGGAGAAAGTTTCATGAATTTCTTGGATATCATGGCAAATTGTGTCAATTCTTGAAGACAAATTTATTGTGATTAATGAAGGATTCTGTTATCTTTTTCCCTCCCAACACAACTGCATACTTCAGCAGTAGTGGCTGGCAGTGTAGTGTAATGGTTAGGGAGCTGGGCTTGTAACTCAGAGATTGCAGGTTCAATTCCCAGGTGGGGCACTGCTGTTGTACCCTTGAGCAAGGTACTTAACCTTAATTGCTTCAGTAAAATATCCAGCTGTATAAATGGATTGTATGTAAAGAAATGTAAACTGTGTACAGCCGTGGCCAAAAGTTTTGAGAATGACACAAGTATTGGTTTTCACAAAGTTTGCTGCTTCAGTGTTTTTAGATCTTTTTGTCAGATGTTACTATGGTATACTGAAGTATAATTACAAGCATTTCACAAGTGTCAAAGGCTTTTATTGACAATTACATTAAGTTTATGCAAAGAGTCAATATTTACAGTATTGACCCTTCTTTTTCAAGACCTCTGCAATTCGCCCTGGCATGCTGTCAATTAACTTCTGGGCCACATCCGGACTGATGGCAGCCCATTCTTGCATAATCAATGCTTGGAGTTTGTCAGAATTTGTGGGTTTTTGTTTGTCCACCCGCCACTTGAGGATTGACCACAAGTTCTCAATGGGATTAAGGTCTGGGGAGTTTCCTGGCCATGGACCCAAAATGTCGATGTTTTGTTTCCCGAGCCACTTCGTTATCACTTTTGCCTTATGGCAAGGTGCTCCATCATGCTGGAAAAGGCATTGTTCGTCACCAAACTGTTCTTGGATGGTTGGGAGAAGTTGCTCTCAGGATGTTTTGGTACCATTCTTTATTCATGGCTGTGTTCTTAGGCAAAATTGTGAGTGAGCCCACTCCCTTGGCTGAGAAGCAACCCCACACATGAATGGTCTCAGGATGCTTTACTGTTGGCATGACACAGGACTGATGGTAGCGCTCACCTTTTCTTCTCCGGACAAGCTTTTTTCCGGATGCCCCAAATAATCGGAAAGGGATTCATCAGAGAAAATGACTTTACCCCAGTCCTCAGCAGTCCAATCCCTGTACCTTTTGCAGAATATCAGTCTGTCCCTGATGTTTTTCCTGGAGAGAAGTGGCTTCTTTGCTGCCCTTCTTGACACCAGGCCATCCTCCAAAAGTCTTCGCCTCACTGTGCGTGCAGATGCACTCACACCTGTCTGCTGACAGTCCTGAGCAAGCTCTGCACTGGTGGTGCCCCGATCCCGCAGCTGAATCAACTTTAGGAGACGGTCCTGGCGCTTGCTGGACTTTCTTGGGTGCCCTGAAGCCTTCTTCACAACAATTTAACCTCTCCTTGAAGTTCTTGATGATCCGATAAATGGTTGATTTAGGTGCAATCTTACTAGCAGCAATATCCTTGCCTGTGAAGCCCTTTTTGTGCAAAGCAATGATGACTGCACGTGTTTCCTTGCAGGTAACCATGGTTAACAGAGGAAGAACAATGATTTCAAGCACCACCCTCCTTTTAAAGCTTCCAGTCTGTTATTCTAACTCAATCAGCATGACAGAGTGATCTCCAGCCTTGTCCTCATCAACACTCTCACCTGTGTTAACGAGAGAATCACTGACATGATGTCAGCTATTCCTTTTGTGGCAGGGCTGAAATGCAGTGTAAATGTTTTTTTGGGGATTAAGTTCATTAAGAGGGACTTTGCAATTACTTGCAATTTATCTGATCACTCTTCATAACATTCTGGAGCATATGCAAATTGCCATCATAAAAACTGAGGCAGCAGACTTTGTGAAAATTAATATTTGTGTCATTCTCAAAACTTTTGGCCATGGGTGTAAGTCGCTCTGGATAAGAGCGTCTGCTAAATGCCTAAAATGTAAAATGTAAAATGTAGTGGGTCTCTTGTTGGGTTGCTATATTAAGAATATAACGGTTAGTTATATAGTTTGCGCAGTGGCTTATATAAAATGGCTAGCTAATGTGGAACAATTTATTTTGTGAGTAACATGGAATTTGTTATGATAAATGACTGTGTTATTTCTGTGCTACTGTTCATTCTCACGATGATTGCATTTTGTATTGATATAGTGCTAGAAGTCATCTAAGGGCGGGCCAAATTTAGTGGCTTGTTAAACCTGCTATGCCAGCCAAAGTCTTGTTAAATTGTTCATTGTCTTTTAAAGTGAGTCCCCTGTTTTGATACAGTGCTACAGCCCAGTGGCTTTAGTTAATCTGGCTCATGTACTTGGAGCGCAGGTGTTGCTTGCTAAAAATATTCATCTTTTGTCAGAATGTGGGAGGGCTCGGTATGCTGGCACAGGCTGGTGTCGTTGACAGCCGACCCTGTTTCACAACTGACTGTTGGGCTGCTGCTGGTTTCAGTTTTTTTCCTTTCTCACAACCTTTCGCTGACATGGTAAAATGGGATGATATCCCCATGATTTGACCATCCTTGTGATTGCCAACGTGAGCTTGTGTTGTCTCTCAAGCAGAGAGAGCTTGATTTCCAGCTCTGATTGGAAAGATGGGAAAAGACAATGATTCTGAGGGCCAGATTTGCTAAAGGATTGCGTTGGAAAAGCAGCCGCTTTGCAATATCTACATCAGATTTACTAAACGGTCGCATTGAGTCAAATTGCTATTAGGATATAATTTGCGGGGGTTAAGTCACTTTGCGACTTTCCTTTAGATGAATAGTTAAATCTGTTCATGCATATGGATACATGAGGTGAACGCGCTAAAAAAGGATGGAGATTTAGTAAATTAGGTCGATTAAGTATTCAGTCTGATTTACTAAAGCATGCCTTAATTACGACTCCTCCTTGCATGAGAATTTTAAGAACTCTTGAAAACAGGCTGTATTTTATGAGCGCTGATATCACCTAAGTACACTGTCCATCCAAAAAAAAAAGTCACACACTCTAATATTTCGTTGGACCGCCTTTAGCTTTGATTACGGCATGCATTCGCCGTGGCATCGTTTTGATAAGCTTCTGCAATGTCACAACAGTTATTTCCGTTCAGAGTTGCATTAATTTTTGCCAAGATCTTGTTTTGATGATGGGAGAGTCAGACCGCTGCGCAAAGTCTTCTCCAGCACATCTCAAAGATTCTCAATGGGGTTAAGGTCAGGACTCTGTGGTGGCCAATCCATGTGTGAAAATGATGTCTCATGCTCCTGAACCACTCTTTCACAATTTGAGCCCGATGAATCGTGGCATTGTCATCTTGGAATATGCCTGTTCCATCAGGGAAGAAAAAAATCCATTGATGGAAAAACCTGGTCATTCAGTATATTCAGGTAGTCACCTGACCTCATTCTTTGGGCACATAACATTGCAGCAACCCCAGATCATAACACTGCCCCCACAGGCTTGTACAGTAGGCACTAGGCATGATGGGTGCATCACTTAATCCGCCTCTCTTCTTACCCTGATGCGCCCATCACTCTGGAACAGGGTAAATCTGGACTCATCAGACCACATGACCTTCTTCCATTGCTCCAGAGTCCAATCTTTATGCTCCCTAGCAAATTGAAGCCTTTTTTCCGATTAGCTTCACTGACAAGTGGTTTTCTTAAGGCTACACAGCTGTTTAGTCCCAATCCCTTGAGTTCCCTTCGCATTGTGTGTGTGGAAATGCTCTTACTTTTACTATTAAACATAGCTGTGAGTTCTAATGTTGATTTTTTACGATATGATTTCACCAAACGTTTAAGTGATCGCCGATCACGATCATTCAAGATTTTTTCCGACCACATTTCTTCCTCGAAGATGATGGTTCACCACTATCCTTCCAGGTTTTAATAATGCGTTGGACAGTTCTTAACCCAATTTTAGTAGTTTCAGCAATCTCCTTAGTTGTTTTCTTTGCAGGCCAATAACTTGACCCTTCTGAAACAGATTAACATCTTTTCCACGACCACAGGATGGTTGTTTAATGAGAAGCTACTCACTGCATCAGTTAGGGTTAAATAACTTGTTGCCAGCTAAAACATATTAATCACTGCAGTAATTATCCAATGGAAGGCTCTTACCTATTTGCTTAGTTAAATCCAGGTGGTGACTTTTTTTTTTGGCCAGGCAGTGTATTTCACAATTCCTGTTTTGTATTGTGCTTTCCAAGGTGCTAGTCGCTGTCCCCACAAAAAACTTGCAGGATTTTTATTAACTAATTTGTCATCAGCCAGCAGTCAGTATAACAATGCAGTTCTGATTTGAACAATTAGAACTTGAAATAAAAATTATTTTACTGAAATGATGCAGGATTTTTTCTTAATTCTAATTTGTCATCAGCCAGCAGTCAGTATAACAATGCAGTTCTGAATTTGAACAATTATCTTATTGTGCATATGCGGTCAGGAGGGTGTATAGAATGAATAGTTTTACAGTTTTAGATGGGCTAGTACTGTCTAACATGTATGATGTAATTGTTTATCAGTAAGCACTGCCGGAAGCATGTTTACCAGGGCAAAGCAAAGCCACATCACGGCAGATTAATGTATCAACAAGATCATTAAATAATATTCCGTTCAAAAATAACTCCCAAGGGAGGAGATTCGGTTTGAACCTTAATGTTTACCGACTCTGTGCATGCATGCGTGCGTGCGCACTCGTGTGTCCCTGTCACTCCATCCCTAGGGTACAGGCACTGGCATGCAGACCTCCGGCCTGATGACACCCCCCTGGAGGCAGGGCTGGCCTTCACCTGTAAGCTGAAGAGTTCCATCCCGTTCCTGGGAAGAGAGGCACTGGAGGCCCAGCGGGCACGCGGGCTGCAGCGACGCATCGTCTGCTTCACCATCAATGAGTGAGTGCTGACTCAGAGCCACACCTTATGGGTAATGTAGTTTTGTGTGACAGAGCTGACAACATTGTACTCCACTCCAGGAAGGTACCAATGTTTGGCCTGGAGGCAATCTTCAGGAACGGCCAGCCCGTGGGCCACCTGCGTCGATCAGACTACGGCTTCGCCATCGACAAGACAATCGGTTATGGCTATATACGGAACCCTGACAGGGGAGTGGTGAGTACACCCTCACGCTGCAAAAAACATTGTACAGCCCTTTATAAATTCTTGATTAAACGCAACATTTGAGAACATTTCCAGGAGTTCATCTTGATCGCCTTTTAAGGGGTCAGGGAATCATTTTCCAGTTTCCCACATTGGCTCTAATGGTTTTCTGTTTTTTTTATTCCCTCTGGAAAATGTCAATTGTGAAGCGCTGTGTGACAACCTGTTTGTAAATGGCGCTATACAAAAATAAAGATTGATTGATTGAGTAAGGGGACAGGGCTGAACTCTGGGTTCTGCTTCATTTTTGTGTAAGCAAGACCGGTTGCAGGGGAACACCTGCCCCTCCATTCTCTTCACCACATCATTAATTAATACAGCTTAACATCAGAGAAGGAAGAAACAGCTCGGTCTTTATAATCACGCTGTTCCAGGTAGAAATGTGTCTGCTGATGACCGTTATCCACAGGGGGTGAAATGTCTCCTTCATCTCCCTTTGATTTATACCTCTTTACCCTTCTTGTCTCCATCCTGACCCTCAGCCTGGTTTTGCATGTCAGAGCTCATAGTGCGTGCAACAAAGGTTCACAGAGACGACGAGACCTCTTTTGTGTCACCACAGCAACGGAGTGATGAGATGGGAAGGGATAAGTGCTTGATGAGAAGTGACAAAGGAGCAGATCTCCTCCGACAGGGCTGCACCTGCAGATGTAACATCTTACTCCCTCTCAGCGTCAGTGAAGTGAGCTGTGATTGTGGAGCACTGGGTATTCTCCCTCAATAGAAACAAGGCCCAGTGGGCACACTACCAATCCTTCACATTTTCTCCCTAACGTGCTGCCGGTTTAGAGTAATACATGGAGCTGGTCTTTATGGATTACACACTTTATCATGGAAGAAAGATTTCCATTGTTCATCGCTAATTTATTTAGCATGAGTTCACTTTGTTCAGCTCCAGTTGCAGTTCCCTAATGACACATGGTGTTAGTCTTTCTTGGCCGAGTTCCCTGATTCCTGGATGCCATATGTTTCGAGTGTCGAGTGTCGCACGCCCTAGCTGTGTGTAGGATGAGTAATACTCCAATAATCCAGCATGGGTGACAGAAGGTCTTAAAACCTGTGACCTCTCAGTTGTGGTGACTTGTCTGGTTTGATGACGACAAGCACGTATGAGCAGGAATGAGACATCGGGGGTGAGATGGCGGGGAAGAGGGAGGGACTCCACAGGTGCTTGAAGTGAAGATCCCCTGCTTGGCCTAATCGGCGCATTACACACCTGAGGTAGAGCTCAGTGCCCCCTGGGGGCAGATGACAGCAGAGCACAGGGCTGACGGGTGCACAATGCATCAGAGGTTATATTAGGCCAAGATGGAGCCAATTCACTTCGGTTTCTCAGCCCTAGTTAATTCCAACTGCATTGCTAAGCTCTTTACATGAATCCATTTCAAAGCCACATCTAGCCTGCGGGCTATTTGGATGATTTGAATGTTTTCAGAGCCCTCGCAGTTTGAGTCTGCCTCGGGCTCCTTTGTAGAGGTTTAATTAGACAAACTGGAAATGGGGAGCCACGAGTGAGGGGACTTGTTTCACTTGATTTGTTTGACATTGAGATGTGAATTAAGTGGTTTAAATGTTTCATAGCTGCGTAAGAGTGCTGGGCATCTCTGTGGCTCCTTTGCTTCCCCGTGCCCAGTGATTAAGCAAGTCTTCAAAAGCGAACAATGAGTTGCAATATGGCAAGAACAAAGGGTACTGTTGCCCTCCAAACATTCCCATCACATGCCACTCTAGCAACTACTCCAGTAGCATTGAGGGGAATTCCGTGTTAAGTGCTTTTGAGTTGAGCGCAGTGCCAGGCTGGCTCAGGTGACACCTCTGAAGGGTGCGTGTGTGCTTTGCTTGCAGGTGAGCCCTGACTTTGTGAGGAGCGGGAAGTTCACTCTGGAGCGGATGGGCGTGGTCTACGAGGCCGTGGCCCATTTGAAGTCGCCCTTCGATCCAGAAAACAAGCGAGTGAAGGGGATCTACTGAGCATCAGAAAGGAGGCGGGCAGGAGGGGTAGATCCAAGAATAAACCCACAATACCCACCATGTCAAGGAGGCTCCTGCAGAATGAGTTTGTGAGATGTGACTTGTTTTAAGTGGGGATTCATTGGGTTCTGAACACAAGGTGGGTCACTGTTTGTGGAAGCTGGTTACTTCCTTATCTTTTTTTTTAAACACCATAGATGGACAGACAACATGCAAGCCTCACATGGTGCAGACATTTCTCCCAAATCACACACTATCATCACAATATAACCTAGGCCCTTATGTGTCACACATTTACAAACATCCCAATATTCAGAGAAGACCTAAATGCATTCTCATAGCAACAGCTCTAGATGCTGCTTTCAGTTTTATTTGATTTCATCATAAAATGATAACTGATGACTAGAATTATATATTTCTAAATAGCTTGGGTCCAGATTTACTAGGGAAATGGTCACAGTGCAATAACAGTCCCGACAATGCAGCTCCTTTGCTGTCGCAGATACCGACACGACCAATTTACTAAGACGTTCTAATTATGCAATGAAATGCCCTCATTCCCAATTTTGCGGTAGGAGGCACCCATGAAAAAGGGTGAAACAATATGGCAGGCTTACACGTCTAGGCTGTGGACTAATCAGGCACAAGTGGCGAGGGAACCATGAAAGCCACAAAAAAAAACGACTTAAATTTTCAGATGAAGTAATCAATGAGGTACAGTCACAAGGCCGTATTACAGCATAGGAATACAACACCGAGTCACATCACTGAAACAATTAATTAGGCATAACAAAAACAGTGTATGATGTAAAGAAAAGACTGCATTATGTTAGAATATAATATTAACCCCTATAGAACAGGTGAAACAATCCACATTGTAAAATCCCTGTTTTGTTTGTTGCCTTTTCTGTCTACTGGAAAAGATATGTAAAGGTGTGCTTGCTAAAGCATCTATGCAGTACAAAAACGCAGATTGTGTTGCGGATTCTGATCTTTCCTTGATCCTCAAATATGCTGCAACTGTAATGCAATAATATCCCTTGTTTATAATCCAAAGCAACAATGGACAATGGGCCTTACAATGCAAAAACACCAGCTTGAATTTACTCCCTAGAGACACCAAATCATAACACATCACACAAACATAAAAAAAATCAATTTTACTACATTGTAAATCAGCATTCTGATATTTGAATGTGATATTGTTCACTTGTATTTGTTGAATAAATAGGTGCAGTTGAATGTTGAGCAAATTGTTTGCCACATATTTGACAGTAGATGTATTCTGACCATTGCTGATCACTGATATCTCCCTTTATGGTCACATCAAATAAATACTATCCTATTGTGCTTTTTGGCATTAGGTTTTTCGTGCTATGTCTGGTACAGGGTTGGGTCAGAAGAGGTCAGTTTCAGCAAAGGCAGTGGATATAATATGGGTCTGTTTACTACAGTGTACGATAGACAGTAGTTATTAGATAAAAAGTGTACATCAGGTGAAGGCCAGCAATTTAAAAACTGGCATAAAGGTATGATTATGAAGTGTTCTCATATAGGAAATTTAGAGGTTTCCCAATGTATCTCTTCCTAAAACAAAAAATGCAAGGACATTTAATTTCACAGGTTATTAACAGGAATAATATGGATGAGTTCAATAACCCTTACTGTTTTTAATCTCTATGCAAAAATAAAATGTGAATGTGTAAATGGTGCTATAAATCTGCTGTCCATGTTTTCCATTCGCATGCGTAGATCATTACAGAAATTTGTCGAATTTTTCTTCATTTGCAAGTCATAGGGTAAAATGTGTAAATAAAGGTGGGAAAAGTCTGCTTTAATATGCTTTAATTTCAGGCTGTAAGGCAACAAAAGGTGATTTTTTTTAGATGGGGTGTAGAGCCCAGCAGATGACCTTTAGTGTAATTTGTTATAAAATTGCTATACATAAATTAATATAAATAAATACAATTTGAAATATCATATAAAAGCAAAGTGAAGAAGCACAGACTGCCATTTGCAGTTTACAATATGATTAAATGATGACAAATAAATGACAAGCAACTGCAATTTGATATTCGGTTGAAGTCGGACCTGAAAACCATTTCCCCATCTTAAGTCTTAATTATTACTGTTAGATGCTCAGATTTAAGCTTGAAAATATAAAAAATGTCAAATAAAGGCTGTATAAACACATTTTAGATTGGATGTATTTTATTTGTTGTTCTTATAGTATCGTGCAAATGTGTGTTGCATGGGTGGCATCTTGGGAAGGGAATTTGGCAGCGAGACCGATCCTTGCGTCTTTCCGCTGGGAACTTAATCTGCAGAGCTCTGCTGACTCGAGGAACTGGAGAGGACCCAGGCGAGTCACAGGACCATTACGGCCAGGGTCTCAGCCCCTGCTGTGGGGCTGCACCTCCGTGGGCAAGCCGGATGAGGCGGGAGGACTCCTGCCACTCTCACATGGGTACGGGACTCTCTGGAGACGGGTGGTGACCTGGGGCAGTTCCTGTCTCTCCCAGTCCCCCTGCCAGAGATGAGCAAACAGAGCCAACAGTGAAGAAGAGGGCAGATCTGCCTCCCTGCCTTTCTCACACAGTGCGGCTGAGTGCGTGAGGCTCCTGCTGGGCGCCTTCATGCAAAATATTCGTATAAGTCTGAACTCTTCCCCCAGTCCCCATCCCCCATCCTGTCCTGTCTCTGGTGTCCTCACTGACTACAAATCGCTACAAACACACCAGGATGCTATAAACCTGAGCTGACAGGCAAAAGAAGAGGACACACGGCAACGCGGGGGGGATTGTTACACCATGTTAAGCACTTCTTCTCTTCCTCATTTGTGGTCCCTTTCACAGATCTCCCCGAACTGGCTCTAGTACTCACAGGAAACAGCTGGGCCGTGGACTGGTTGCAGTGCATGGAGATGGGGGAGGTGTTGTAGAGGGAGTTCAGCACCTCCCCGCTGAAGGTGTCCCAGGTCAGGGAGGCAAATTGTTCCCTCACGTCGGTCTGTCCACAGCTGCAGGGGTCACCTCCCTGAAACCTTCCAGAGAGAAATGGAGGTTGGATAGGTGTACCAGGTTGTAAAGTAATACCTGTAGTGCAGAGTTGTTCAACTACTACTTCATGGGGGCCAGTTTTTTTTTTTTTTTTAAAGTTATGTACACAAGCCCGTTTCCATGTACTAATATAATATAATATATGCCATTTAGCAGACGCTTTTATCCAAAGCAACTTACAGTAGTGAATGCATACATTTTTCAGTACCGTATATGTGGTCCCATGGGAATCGAACCCACAACCTAAGCGTTGTGCTCTACCTACTGAGCCACACACAACCACGTACCACCATGTACTATGCATGAATAAGATTGTACATGTGTAAACCGAATATATGCTGCCTTGAAGTATGCATAGCTCTTGCTTACTATTCTATCACAAGAGGGAGGTGTGCTGACACTGCAGGCTTGCACATAGTCAGTTTTTCATGCTTCTGAATAACACTTTTTTTTCCTCATACATCAAACGGCCAAGAGTACATCTATGGCAGACTGCATTGGACTCCTGGTCCGCCCTGCTGTAGTGTGTCTGCCATAGGTGGCAAGAGCAGATTTACCTGTTAATGAAGCTGAAGTACTTCTGCAGGTACCCTGGGTCCACATGGCTCTTGCACAGTTCCAACCGGGTACGGGGGTAGTAGTGCACGTAGTTCACACACATCTCATCCTCAATCCCAAATCCTCCCTGTGAACAGATCAGATGGGGGCTCCTCAAATTGGCATCGCTTCAAATGCTCTACGCTGGCAGAACTACAACACCATCAGCAGTGCACGTCCAGTAATTAGTCAGAAGTTAACTTCTCTGCTGTATAAGTCTTGTGGTTGCAGTGTTTTTCAGAGTTCATTGTAATTCTTACCCCTTGAATAAATCCACCATGTAGGTCAACCTGCTCAGTCAACATGCAAGGCTGTTGACAGATTAAACGGAAATGACCCACGCCTGCCCACTGACTATGAGACAAGGAACTATGAATCATGGAGGTACTGAATCATCAACATCTGTAGCCTAAGATCAAACATTAGAGAACTATCCAACCTGTGCAAGGAGAAAGAGCCTATCATTGTCGTAGTGGTGGAAACATTCCTGGACCCGATTGTAGGAGATGGAGAAGACTGCATTGCAATGCCAAAGTACACCATGTGCTGCGGAAAATTCTGCCTCATCAGGTGGCGGAATCACAGTGCATTGCCTGCAAGGAATTGCCATCCACCACGATGCACAGAAAGATCCATGGAACTGTCATGGATCACAGTCACTCACTCTCAGAAGCTCCTAGTAGGAGTTGTTTACAGATCACTAAGCACCAACACAGACATCTTTGACTACCTAGACACAGAAACCTTGCCGAAAATTACAGAGTTTGTTGCACATTCTGTCATGCTGGTAGGTGGCTTTAATGTCCACCATGAAGACTGGCTAAAGTAGCTGTACTGACACAGTTGGCCACCAGGCTCTAAAACTTGCAAGTTGCTTAAGTCTGCAACAAATGTTGGATACTCCAACCAGAGGAGACCAAATCCTAGACCTCATCATGACTGACCTTCCAGCTGTGTCTACAACACTTACCAGCCTGGGCACCGTGGACCACAGCCCAGTGCTTGTAAATCTTGACCTACCTGCATATAGAGACAAGTATTTTCTGAGGATGATCCAGAAAGGATTGCTAAGCAGCAAGAGATGGTGGAAGCTTATGAACTCCCTCTCTGGAAGAACTGCTAATGCTGGCATCCTTGTCATCATACACAATGACAAGGCCTACATCAGAGCACGAGCCAAAGCAGAACTGTTCTGTGAGGCTTTTGCGCTGAAATTCCATCTACAAGATGCAAAAGACCTAGCTCCATACATCAAGCAATCTACCACCTGCTCCATCGAGACTATCAAATTCAAACCCATGGACATCAACAGGCTCCTGAAAATCCTAAAACCTGATAAATCCTCAGGACCAGAGTCCTCAAGGAATGCAGTGTTGAGCTTGCAAGCCCGCCTCTTCCATTGCTGCTTCTAAAGTGGAGTATTCCCAAACCAAAGAAAGTCGGCCTCTAACACCAATACACAAGGAGGACTCCAAAGCAGACCCATCCAAATAGCGCCTCATATCTCTGCTCTCCACTATCAGTAAGGTAATGGAAGGGGCAGTGAACAAAGGGGTACATGCTGAACAACAACCTGATTTCCAGTAGATCGTTTGGATTCAGACTGAGCCACAGCACAGCAGACCTTCTAAACATCCTGTGCCAGAGGTGGAACTGCCTGAATCAAGGAGAGGAAGTCAGCATCATAGCCCTCACCTTTGACAAAGTGTGGCATTATGGACTGAATGCTAAACTCTAAAGGTGTGCTTGGAAGGCTGCTTGCATGGCTCCAAAACTGTCTCTACAACAGATTGATCAGAGTTACCCTGTCAGGCTAAGCCTCAGAACCATGCTCTATCAACCCTTCAGTACCACAAGGCTCAATTCTTGGTCCAGTTTCGTTCTCCATGTTCATCGATGACCTGGCTGATGTCTGTGAGAATGAGCTGTGCCTGCCTCTAAGCTGATGACTCAACCCTGTATGCCCCAATACTATCACCAGCTGAGAGGGCTAATGTGGAAGCCAGCCTTAACAGGGATCTCCACCATATTAACAACTGGGCAGAAAAATTGAAGACCACCATCAAGTGCAAGTTCTTGACTCCACCAAAGATGGACCCATACTTTGATAGCTGCCAGCTAGCCACAGCAAAGGAGCTTGACATCCCTAGTGTCACAATAGACTCCAAGCTTTCATAGTCTAAACACCTCACCAACATCTCCATCAGAGCTGGTCAGAAACTGGGAGCAGTGAGAAATTTGGCCGGTAATCTCAACACTAAGCCACAATTTACAAGGCACAAGTCTGCAGTGTCATGGAGTATACCTCACTGAGCTGGATGAGTTCCCCACCGACCCGTCTCAGCCTACTGGACAACATAGAAAAGAAGGCCCTGAAAATAATTGGTGTGGGCCAGGGCACAACAGGTTATCCCCAGTCTGCATCACAGAAGATGCTGCTACAGTCCTGTACAAGATGCACACCCACCACTGCCCCATGGACTTTCAAGCTATGCTTCCTTCACCATACCCCAGATGCCACGCCATCCATTTATGTACAGCCATGCCATGTCATGCTCTCACCCTCCCAGTTGCCAGAACACATTACCTGTGATAGAGAAATTCTGTCTTTGGGAATTGTTTTTGAGTCTCTTCTACATTTTACATTTACATTTTAAGCATTTAGCAGACGCTCTTATCTTCTCACAGGTGCACAAGGTGTGGAGCTGTGTCAAAAGAGATAGGCGGCAAGCTGTCTGTTTCTTAGAACTGTTTTGTAGTGAGCTAGCTAACCCGCCACAGTCTCAAGGTCAGAGCGTGCCTGCCAAAAAGATTACGAGGTTCTCTCAGAGATGAGGAAAATAACTGTCTCATGACTGATATGTGGGCGAGGCTATAGCATTTGTCTAATTATTATGTATAATAATCTCTGCTCTGCAGGAAAAGAGTTGTTCTTTGTCTGACAGGGAGGCATTGAACCCCGAATGCATTGGGTTGAATAAACTCTGCTTGATTTTCATCTAATGTTCTGTTTCTCATTTGGTGCAAGTATTCTCTATCCTCTTTTAAGGTATTCTGAATTCGTGAACCTAACACCTGGAGCAAAGTTTCTTATGCACTGCTGTCCATATATGGAATAGCCTCCCAGAAAACATTAGTCTCATCAGACAGTGCTCTTCAGGCCTTCAAATGCCAAGTGTATGCACACATCCTTACCTGTCCACCCCACTGACCACATCACCATACCGCTGAGAAGCAGTGAACCACATGATTAGCCAACTGGAGGTTGTTTTATATCAGATTTGGCTATTCACATTTGCAACCAATAAAAAAAAATAAGGTGACAGTGTAGCATACTTCAGCTGAATTGCTTCAGTAAATATACAGTTGTATAAATGGATTGTATGTAAAGAAATGTAAACTGTATAAAACTGCACCTGCTATCTCTGCTGCATCTCTATAAACAGAGGCCTGCTTGGCACCTCTCCACCACCTCCCAGCCCCCTCATGTGCCAGAGCACACTGTTGTTTCTGTGTGACCTTTGCATCTATCTATTAGATTAAAAACATTACAAAGCGTCTGCATGATTTGGTCACTTCAGGGGAAATGGGAGTAGTGACTAATAAAACAATTATTTTTTTGTTTTTAAATGTATTTCAGGATCACAGGGAATAGGGAGGGATGAAATTCACCACTTCTGTTCGTGCCTGCGTCTGTGCACATGCGTGTGCGTGTGAGATCCAGATGCACTGCTGGAGTGGTGTCTGAGTGATCTCAGCTGATTGCTCCTCTCTGTCCATGGTCTGCAATCTCAACACTGTTATGAATATGTTTTGGTTAGGCATGCAAATGTCAGCCTGTTCTCTTTAATCTGGTGCTGCTTGCAGAGATTTTCCTTTTACAATGTTGGGAGGTAGGAATTTGTCTCCACCACGGACACTGGTATAGCAATTGTCATTGATTTGATAACATGGACAAACGTGTGTGTGTGTGTGTGTGTGTGTGTGTGTGTGTGTGTATATGAGTTTGAGTTTGAGTTTGTGGTGTTGTGTGTTATGCTCAGGAGACTCACCATAGTGGCCTTTTTCCTGTCCTCAGTGTTGTACGTACAGCTGGTCAGAAGAACATCGCCCTGTGACATAAACCCTATAGTTATCAGGGAACATGACTTCCTGAGAATTCAAGAACGTCTTTTTACATTCTTTTAATTTTTTTAAAGATTTTGTTTCAGATACAGGGCTGTACCTCTATGGCTGCATCTGGTATCACAGATCATCTTCACAGGCAAAGTGGCTACTTACAGGTAACACATTCACCATCTTCTTTAATGTTCGGATTATCTGATGGAGAAAGCAAACACGCTTATTCCACTGTCGTTAGAGCACATCCCTGCCCAAACACAAAACAACTAAGGAGACCCAGTGATCACTGTTTGTTTATTTTATTGCCTGTTGTGTCAGGTTTTCTAAATTCAGACAAATCCAAGCTCGGTATGGGAAATGAGTGAGAGCATGGGGACTCTGACTCTGTGTGTGGCAGAGGTATCAATCCAACAAATGATTACATCGTCATTTGTAGTCAGACAAATGCTTCACAGTCTGCATTTACCCAAAGGATAAAAAAAAAAAATTTTAGCCAATTTGTGAAAAACATGAAAATGATTCCCCTTCTTGGTAGCTAATTGCATTCAACTTTTATAAAATTACTTGATATTTCAAATGGGAAAATAATGAGCCTGTTAAAACGCATGTTGTTGACATGCATATGGTGTGTAGCAGTCTGTTTTTGCGTGTTGCCTGGCAGAGACACTCAGGATGTGCATTACCTGGTAGTGGGTGCTGAAGTGTTTGTCCTCCTGCACAATCTCCACTTCCTGGCCCCCTCTCACCAGCACAGTCCTCACCCCACGCCCTGCCAGGTGAGTGTGTAGCTGGGATGCAAAGATATGAATCCCTCCAGGGGGCAGGGCCTAGGGGAGGGGCAGGGAGGAGTCAGACTCATCTTCTGGCCTGCTATGCTGCACTGCACAGAGTTGGTGGTGTTTAACTGGGCACCCAGTCATTGTTATTTACTTTCTAAACCAGTTTTCCAGCTGTTAACCCACAGTATCAGTGTTGTTGGGCTCTGAACTTGTTACTGATACCACTGTTTTTGAATTCTTAACTCCAGCATTGGTAGAGCTCTTTGACTTTAGTGCTCCAAACACTACTAGTGATACCTACTGTCTGGGTACACTTGGCGGTGCAGTATCCAGTCAGCAAGAAATGCTGTTCTCTCGGTGGGATGGCCATCACCGGGGTGTAGACCAGGCCCAGCTCCATGATCCCAGCATCATATTTCCTCAAAGTGGGCGTGTAGTACAGACGGATCCCTGAAGAGTCCTGGCGACCTACAACAATGTCAGTGGAGGGATGAACAGTACGGAGAAGGTGTAGGGTTCTGGGAGGGCAGATTAGGAATGGAGACTGAGACTTGGAGGTTAAGGAACTGGCCAGAGGGACGCATGTTCAGCTTGTGGACACTGCAGTGGTACCCCAGAGCAATTGGAATTGCCTAAGTTAATGTAACCGTCTGTGTATTGGGTGATATGTAAAATATGTGCATATATGCAAGCCACTGGGTAAAGGCTGACCTAGGAAAGGAATGATCAAGAAAATAGGTGCCAGTACCTGAGATGATGAGTGGGTTGTGGTAGTGCACCTCTAGACGAAGGTACCTGGAGGATTCTGGCCCCCCAAAAGGCAGCCCAGCGTCAGGTGGGTAGTAGAATGCCTGCCAACACAGAGATCTGTATTTAAACTGCAAAACTTATGTGATTGATCATGGGACCACGCCAACTAGTGTGTGTGTGTGTGTGTGTGTGTGTGTGTGTCCGTGTGTGTGTGTGTGTGTGTGTGTGTGTCCGTGTGTGTGTGTGTGTCCGTGTGTGTCCATCCATCCACTGAACTATGAGAATGTGGTGTCTTGCGAAGAGTAGTCAAATTAAAAACTGGATGAGAGTATCTGGAGTACAAGGCTTTATGATTCCCATTTACAGGCTCTGCTGTGAAAGTTTAGATCCCTCTGCCCATGGCACGATGGATATACTCTAGAACACCTTTTTTCAGAGACGACCCTTACACAAGCAGTTGTATTGGAGGTCCCTTTCTCTGGCTAGACTCGCAGAAGCTCAGTGGGCATTCATTTTCTAACACCTTTAGATTGTCATTAATGGAAATTAAATCATTAAGGAAATTAGTGCACAGGGTAATCCTCTGAATTTATTGGCCTCATTCACTGCTATTCAGCCATCTGAAACTAAGCTCTCTCCTGGCAGTGGTGCTGCTAAGATAATCGGGTTGGGTTTATGTAACTGTTCGTCTTCCACCTCCATACTCATGGTTCTTTAGTAATACTTAAAAATATATATATATTATTATTTTTTTTAAAGATGGAAAAGGCCTTCTAAAAGCCTAATCTCATCCTTTCAGTTCTGTTTGCCACCCAGCAGAACACATAATTTGCATTTATTTAGCTCTTTTGGTAATCCAATTGGTGTCTCCCCTGTTCAGCACCAGTTCTTGGCTGTGATCCTTATCCATCAAGATGCCTCTGCCTTGTATACCCTGTACACATCTCTACCAAGGCTGGCAATGCCCATGTTAAAAAAATAAGCTCCCTCCAAACACAAGGCTGTTCATGAATGGATTTGCCACCATCTGCTCAGATCTGTTTCGCCATGTTTGTGATCTTATTTCCCTTGAGGACACTTGTAGTTATAATTGTGGTCCTTTGGGAGGAACTCCTCAAAAGTCTGGTAACTGCTCTAATTTGCCACAGTTTAGGTGAAGGTGTGGGGGAGCTTCCCTTATTACCCCTGGCTGAGTGAGGGTGTGGGTGGACCTGTCCCTATTGCCCCTGGTTGTATGTGAGTCTTGCGGTAGCCACCCTTTTTCTCCCTCGTTGAATGAAAGTGTGGGGTTAACTGCTTATTGCCTGTGGATGAGTGCAGCTTGTCCTGAAATGGGGATGTCAGGGGACGTTGCTATCCTCTGGTTGACAGTGCCACAGTCCCTCCCCGTGGGAATACTACCCCTTATCAGATTTGTCTCATCCAGAACCCATGAACTCTCACGGTTTGTCCTTTTATGCATTTCCTGTGAATATTTCATGAAGTACTTCAGATCACCACAGTGATGTCATCAGAATGTCTTCTCACCCCTTAGAATTAGATAATGAGTCAAAGGTGAGCACTTACTTTTAGATTCTGAAAGAAGCACTTTGTCAAGAGACACACATAGAGGGGTGGTGGGATGTCTTCATTGGTACAGAACCCAAAGCCTGAGGACACCATGTCATCTGCGGCCTGTACATGCTTCACGGAGCCTGCATTGATTTCAGGTTGAAATTAATATAACAGTGGTAGTGAATGGGGAGGTGTGCCTGGTGTAGCTGTGTCAGGGGAAGAGTTCTGTTGGGCAGCATGTGCTTAGTTACCTCTGCCCCCATGGCCCAGGCGGCCAACACATGGCGGCAGTAATTCAGGTTCTTGGGCTTCATTTTGGAGTCGCAGGGGCCACTGTACTGGGGCACAGTCTCCAGCTGGGGTGCGCACTCAAACACCTCCATGTGGTGAACAATGGCCTCGTTGCCTGGGGTGATCACAGACTCATACTAAGGAGACAGAGGAGTAAAATGAGACGTTTTACTCTCTCGATGAGGAAAATGGTCAAACACCACACGTAGTGTGTCAATTCTATTATTATACTCTATGTTCATCAAATCTGCCATTTCAGTACTTTTGGAACATTCTTAAAAGGTTATTGACATCTATCCTCTTATGTTCTATGTTTTTTAATGACCAAATGATAACTACCAGGGGTTAGCAGAGTGTTTGTATGCAGCATTCCTGGAATACTTTCCGTGATGTTGACAGAACTTGCTTGGAACAATAAATACATTCTAAGACAATAAATGTGGAGAATCTTTTGAGAATAAGCTGTTCTTTCTGTATATATACGGGTAAAAGAGATTTGTGGAATTTGTCTGGAAATGGTCATGTGTCACATGAATGGAGTGTAAAATGGGGGCTACCATAACGATGTGGTTCTTGGGCATGTCACGAGGCAGCTGATAAATATGACACCAATAGGTGGTCTCCTGCTTGGGGATGGTGACTGAGGGGGCCAGAACTTCAAGGGTCCGTACATCCTTGGGCATCAGGTGGGAGGGGGTGTCTGGCCGGAGGAGGAGGACACGTTGTACTCCAGAGTGGATGAGGGAGAGGTTGAGCTGCTCGAGGGAGCTGAGTGGCTTGTCCAGTACTCCATAAATCAGATGAACTGTGCCTTCCTACACAACACCCAAAATTGTAGATACATGCAATCACATACAACACAACATGTCAGTGTACAGAGATGGTCTGAGAGTATATAGTAGTGCTCCTCAATCCTGTTGCTGTAGAGCTGCAGGGTGTGCTGAGTTTTGTTGTTACTCAACACTTAATTGATCAATTAAAGCAGTTGGATTACACAATTAACTCCCCTCACCTGGTATTGGGTTTGAACAGGTTGTGGAATTTATGGAGAAACCATGCGGTTGCTCTCCAGAACCAGAATTGAGGACCACTGGAATATAGTACATGTATTTGTAGGCTTGTTAGTGGTGATGGCGTACCTCTATAACATAGTCTCTGGGGTCACAAGTGCTGAACGGCCTCTTGAAAAGTAGGTAGAATCCATCAGGGGTGTGGCGTGCATCTATCAGCTGGTAGTCTTGCTGACTGTCCAGTGTCACTTGACCGGTGCCATCACTCCAGGCATCCTGAACACAAATGCACATTTCACATGAAACCGTGTGAGCTCACATTTTAGCCCTTTGGTTCCTCTGCTTTCTTCACCACAATCACACAGAATTGGAGCCATAGCACCTTGTGGACTACAAAACCATCTATTAATACTTTTATGGACCATTTTACGGTCTAGGCAGGGGAATCAGGGTGATTAATGTTCACGTCTACTGGCAGGGCAGCTAGGGCACACAGCTGTGCAGCATTATCTAATTGTACCTGTGTGCTTAAAACTGCTCTGCTCACTTGGTAGGTGGCTGGAACACAGAAGCTGAATGCTGGTGAGAAAGTGACCAAAGAATAAACCAAACGGATAATTGCGAACGTCTGTGTGTGAATGTTTTGTGTTTTTCTGAAAGGAACTTTTTGTTAAGTTTGTTGTTTTGATTTATTGTTTTTAGCCAGAACCTGTGAGGGGGATGGCCAAAGTTTATTTTGTTAATTTGTATACTGTTGGTTTTCTCTCTCCCTCTCTCCCTGTGGGAGAGCTAATCAAATCCAGTCTAATAGAATATCGGTCAGACCGATAACTCAATTTCCTGTGTCCTGCTGTTCTGTTCCAATTCTGGTAGTGTCGCACGGCCTCTGACGGGACCCAATCAGCGTGATGCGCTAGTTTTCATTGTATTGCATTTAATCAGTAATGTGTAAGTAGTAAGACTCAATGTGCATTTATTTAATGAATGTATTTATTTTGATATTTAATTTATTTATACATTTATCTACATTGCATGACATTGTGTACGTTGTCACCATGGTAAGATGCATTGAAATGCATATCACAGCAGAAACATGAACACAGGGACAGAATTGCCAGTTACGCAGTTGTATGATACCATATATTAAAGCTTGGGTGGGTTCCCGAACATTTTGTACATTCGAGATTAACATGCGACTTTATGATGAATGTAGGAAAAGTACCGGCTACTTCTATGTGGGTTTCCCCAAAGCTGTCGTTAGCTGGTATTTTAAATATGAGTTTAACATGTTTTTAGTTTAGCTTAGTTTAGCCCCAGCTAAAGAGGCAAAGAGCAAAGCAAGTCAATAAAAACTAGATTGACAAACCTCTGCATTATCTAGTTAGTTTTTTGGACATTGGCATGATGTAAATTAATTAGAAATAGTTACAAATAATTATAACAGTATATTTTGAAGAATACAATTGCAGGGAAAAGGAATACATCGGCACAAAATTGGTTTTGTGAAGAAAGTTCTACTTCTTTTGGATGAAATGGCACAACATAAACATGTTATTTTCAAAGGCTCGGGGCAGTCTCTCCAACACAGAAAAAGGGCAAGACCTTTCCAGCCAAGACAAACAAAATGAGGGGTGAATTACACTGTGACGGGTACATAATTATCTGATGCAGGAACCACAAAAAACACTTAATGGTCTTCAAATTCATTTCCCTCTCTCATCTGAGAGAGGTGTCATTGTATAGTAAAAAAAAAAACACTGTATGGCATGTAGAACCATCTAACCACTTTATATAGACACCAATGGATGCCTGGGTCCTGTTTCTAGAAACAAAAGTAGAATTTGGTTGCTTTTAGATATTTGCATCCAGTTTTTGGGGAAGTGTACAATCCCTTGTGGTAGCACATACAGCCAGTGGGTTTAAGTTTGCCCGCACGGCAGCATTAAGGCGCACTGCTTGGCTGTGTAACGGAGTTGGTTCTGCCCACAGCGAGTTTCAAACCGAGGGATCTTGATACGACAAAAGAGCGATTTAGCCCGCTGAGCTAAAGACTGAAGTCCCTAAGTCTGGGAACTAATCATACTCTTATCGACATTACATTCTGTAGTGGGCTCACGAACCAGAGCTCACCCGCTACAGCTGCACAGATGGCGTAGCTGACATGAACTGCGTCTTTGGTTTAAATGAAGGATTCTCTAAACTGCTGCCATGATTAGGACAGCCCGGTTAGGCCAACCTGCTGCTGTTATTTTAAGGTGTCAAGTTAATTGATAAGCTTAGGTGGCAAGTCCATTGATAAGCTGGAAGATATGGAGCCCAGGAGAAGTCTTCATCTTTACAGGCTATTCTTGTGACCATTTAAAATATATATGCCATTTAGCAGACGCTTTTATCCAAAGCAATTTACAGTAGTGAATGCATACATTTTTCAGTATATGTGGTCATATACTGACATTTCAGTATATTTTTCAGTGTATATAATACTTTTTTTCCCTCCTAATTTAGAATGACAGATTTCATTTTAAGGCCTATCCTGTTGCTGAAACTGTTACTCAGATCTTACACAATGTCTTCTGTCAATGCAGGAGGGTTCACAGTAGCATGTGTTCCCTCCCAAATTAATGCAGCTTTCTGCCCCTTCATTTCAATCTATCTACCAGCAGAGCTGTGCCATGACTGTGTTAGAGGACTACATAACTTGCACCCTTAGTGCAAGCAGATAGCAGGCACCTAATTGACCATAGGATTCACGATTAAGTGATGGGGCAAGAGATGCCCTGCCAACAGAAACCCTCCCTCCCAGGGCAATGCTATGGAAAATGATGCATCCCCAACAGTATTCCCATTCACAGTCAGCACTTGCACAGTGAAGATTTCATCTGGACTGCAGGGCTCATCATGCACTAAGAACAAGTGCCTCCGCTGGATATGCTCCTCTTTTAGGAAGAACTCGCAGGACCAAGACACTGAGGAGGTCTTGTCAGTGAAGGAAAGCTTGTCATCCAGATGTATCATTAAGTTATTGTGGTTTGGAAGGGAAACCATGAGAAACCCTCCAGTTGTTAAGAGATCTTGGAGAAGTGACGGTTAGACCAGTGATGGGCTGAGGGTTAACAATGCCCTACCATAAGAACACTTTTCATACATCATTATTTGAACTGACTGTATGTGTAGTTGACTGGGAAGTTGATTACATTGACCCAAAGGTTTTGTGTGGGAATGCTTGGCATTGATGCAGCGTGAGAGACCGGAACTGCCCAGATTTCACCTCTCAGGAGAACAGTCCGTTGAGTCAGTGCAATAGTTTAGCCTGTCTTCTTGAATCACAAAGCTGTTGTGTAAAAGGTTATAAATATTATTACAGAATAAGTCAAGTTTGTTGTAGTAACAGCTCAGGACAAAGTGTACAGAATCCTAGGCCACTTATTTAAAACTCCCAGATTGACCAGAGAGACCATTTGTCAAGATTAATTAGCTTCTGTTGGTCTCTTCACCCAGGTTTACAAGGACGCGCGGTTGTGACTGGGGAAGTCTCAGGCTTTTAAAGGACTACATTTCTTCTCTCAGACCTTCTCCTGGGTGCACTGAGCGCAATGCCATTCAAGATTCATTTAAAGGGAACAGGACCAAATGGTCAGGAGTAAAAACAGATGCATAATGCATGTTTAAACACCCCAGGGCAAGCAGTATATTCACCAGAAGAAAAGAAAAAAAACCTTTGAGGAGTCTGCCTTCTGTTTTGGCTCACAACTTTTTCCTCTTCTTTCAGAGAATTGGACATCAGGGCCATCAGCTTGAGAGAAATTGGCCTTACACAGAGGTTGGGCGTGTGTGCAAAAGGTGAAGGGGTGGGTGTGTTCATCAGTAAAATCACTGCAGCACTCACCTATAATATTCCCCAGAAGAAACTAAATACAATGAAATTTGATCCTGGGTGGATGTGACAAAGGATACACTAAACCCTACATCTTGCTTACAGTACAGGTCAAAAGAATATAAACATTTTTCAAAACAGTCCTATAGCTTGGTGGGCATATCCATACTTCTTCATTTGAATGATCTTAAGCTTGAAGTAAAAATTTAATAATACTGTTTTGTGTTTCAGTGTACCTTTGTTTACCTGTGGCGATGCTCTTTTAATATATCACCCTTTTTCAACTGGAGGAAATCCACAGTATTAATTATCAGCCAAATGCCCCAGGCAATTTCTTGGACTTTTCGACAAATATGTGCTATATAAATTTTGCTGGAGCATGTCTGCCTCTTCTGCAGAGAAAATATCTGCTATCATTATGTTTCTCACAGAGTATGAAGCAAAGTGCAAAGACCTGAAAAAAATAAGGTGATGTGACCTTTACCCAGCCATTTTTGTTGTTGTTGTTTTTGCTGTAACAGAAATACATGTTGTTTTGTTTTTGTCATTGATTATTGATTTTTTTTTGTCTTTGGATTCTGATTTACTCTGCTGTATAAAGAGACACTGGCATGTTTCTTTGGATTAAAACGCATGACTAATTTAAATGTGAATTGAGGGGAACAGTTGGTTATGGGGAAGCAGTAGCCTGACCCTATTCCGGTCAGCAGATCCACATTGTGTTTGTCTATTTACACATTTTATAATCTGCCTGTTTTTTTTTTATCACCGATGATTAAAAAATAAATCCCTGTTTGACAGGAATAGTTTGAGAACCAATGATATGCAGTGCATTATACAGTTGGTTGGGGGTATACTTTGAATGTTTAAATCTAATGGGAAATGGGATTACATAGGGTATTAAAGCCATTTGTCAATGTGGGATATTAATACTTTCCTTTTGGCAAGGTGGATTTTATTTACCATTAAAATAACTGCTTTGCTCTAATTACAACATTTTCCTTAAAATAGTTTCAATGATTGTTAGATTTTTCTTTAAAAAAATACAAAGTGCTCCTCTGTCCTTGGACAAGGATGCCCCCCCTCTTCCCTTGCTTCTGAGCGAATGAGTTGACCTGAGTTGGTGCAGTGAGGCTCAGTGTAGCACAAGGAGCCACCTCCAGAGCAGTGCTCAGGCAGCCTGGATGGGGCTAGCCATCAGAGACTCATGTAGTCCACAATCTGATGCACCAAGAACCTCTATGCTTGACCTTCATTGAGGGAGATGTGGTGCTTAAGAATCTGAAAGAATGCTTAAAGCATTGTTATGCATTATAAATCATTCAGGCTAAGTGTAACAAGATTCTTTTGAAACATTTCTGTAACGGCCAACTTGAATCGGCTGTACAAATACCATGTATTTTTGTCGAATGTGAGCCGCAGGCTATGCCGAATTAGAATTATTTGTTTCTAAAAACCATTGGCCTTTTTCATAAATCATCAATAGCAATCTTCTGCCATTTTCTGCAAACGATGAACCCAGAACTCAGAAAGGGTCAAATAAATGTTTGCCTTTATTTTGCCTACACATATAATATGATTCCCAAGATGTGACATTTTAAAACCTTAATACAAATGAAGAATATGTGGTAAATGTAAGGCCACATCAATGATTACTGATAATCCTCAACTGAGTAAATTGAAACACTTAACTATGGTCATTTCCTTATTGCTACAGATGCTTTACAAAGACAAATTATATCAATATTCTGTACAAATCAATATCCATGTTTTCATTGTATGTCAATAAATATTGGTTCCATTGAGTAACATTCCTAATGGCCTAAATGGCTGGAAAATCCAGTTGTTCAATCTGCAATACTAGTATAAATAAAACATATTGCAACCAACAATAATTACACCTGTAAATATATTTATATCATTATATATGAAATATCATAGTTCTCAATTGTATTCCTAAGTCGTTTACATTTTATTTCGATTTTAGACCTTTGACAATGTTGTAAAATCCTAAAAGATGAAACCAGAAGACACCATTTCTGTTGTCTATAGTCCAGTTGAGGAATAGTATGGAACCCATCTAGTGCTTTCCAGCATCACAATAACATGTTTTCCATACAATACATACAACTAATGATTACAATCAATGAAACAGTTTGTCAAATATCAATAATCCAGCAGTAACTAGATATACTGAGCTCTAGTTAAGCTTGATGCCTAGTTGTCTTTTTTCCTCTTGATCTGAATTATAGTGATGGATTGATAGCAGCATATTCAATAATACCCATGAACAACTCAATGATAGATTTTCACCTGGAAACACTTTCATCAACATAAAGATAAAACAGTGAAGATGAGTCATCTGATGAGTCACAAGTGCTCAGGTGTCAATCTGCTCCCCTCATTCCTTGCCCATGAATGAATATGAATATAAAAGACCAATTGATGTGGATATCATTTAACAATAGCTCAGCAATTTGTAAAGAGATCACATTTTCAATGTTTTAAACATCATTGCTCAGTATATAATCAGAGCAGATTAGTATGATGCATACCACATATTTTCTTATCGAGCTACTGCTGTTTCCCTGTTCCTAAGTTGCATGTTTTCTAACTTTCATAGGGTATGCTGTAGCTTTTCACATATGAAACATAGCTCATCTGGATGAGACATATGGAGAGTGACATTATAGGGCATGGATGGACATGGATAGGATGTGCACTGTGAACCTCCTCACCAGCAAGTGGTTCCGCTTGAGAGAAGGTCAGGTTGGCTCTTACCCCAAAGTAGGACTTGCGTCCGTCGTTCCAAAGGACAACCAGGTCGGCGTTGATGAGCTCCCCACGGTCAGACATGCCAAAAATGAGACCCTGGTGCAGGTCCCTCACCTGCAGCTCCAGGTAGACCTCCTGTAGGGCATTGCTGATGTTCCAGGACAGCTGCAGGTCACCTCTGGGGTCAAGGGGGATGTGGTAAGGCAGTTTCGCCCCAGGGTCACTGCCAGCTTGGTACGATGCCATTAGGATCACCACCAGAGTCGCCAGCATGGAGAGATACATCAGCGTCACGTCCTGAATACTAAGACTTCTGTTGAACAGTCTCATGTCCCTGTACAGTCTTCCTCCTCCTCTCAGCTCGCTCTCTGCCCAGATTGTGTTCCTCCTCTTTATCTGTACTTATTCTCAAAGGGGTTCTTCCTCCTTTTGTCTCTGTCTGGTTCTGGTCATCCCACTCACCCTGATCTTTAAGAGCACTGGCACATGACCGCTCATGTTCTGTCCAATCTAATTGGATTAGGTTTGTTGACGAAATTCGATTGTTTCTTTAGCCCTCTGGTCAGGTACTTTTTCGACATCTGCCAGTCTCTAATTGATCCTAATTGACCATGGACATTATCAATGGCAATTCAGCTGGACTAAGTGAGTTTTATTGCCTATTTAATCTCTGCTAGGTTTGGGGGCATGGGCAAGGTAGGGCTCATTGACTGAGTTGGAGATAATGCTGTGGCTTGGCCACAAGAGGTATGTTTATACCAGATGGTGATTTAGGCTGTGAAAAAGTTGTTATCCTAATTTAGGCCCAAAGTTGGTCCTAAGTATAACTCACGCTGAAAGAGAGCTATTACAGTTTTTTACATTTTTGGCATTTAGCAGACACTCTTATCCAGAACGACTTACAGGATGTGCATTAATAGAAAGCGGTGATTGATATAAAATGTAATATAAAACGGTGTATACCGTAATATAATGGTGTAAACCGTAATGTAAAACAGTGATTGCATTCTGCATTGTGAATGAATATACATGAAACAACAATGCCACACGCATAGTGGCAAACGCATTCAAACAAGGAGGATAACAAGTTTCAGCTTCACAATCACATTGAATCCTTGAATAAAGCAAATGTATAGCGAGCATTACAGTATCTGGACAGTAGCAGCTAGGGAGAACTGTTGCATGGTGTAGCATTTCCTGTCCCATAAGGATGGGTATCCAGATGTTGATTAGTCAACAACATCTGATGATATTATATATCGGTCCCATATACTAGTGTATTCTAAAAACATGGATGTCACAGATACAGGGCCTGGGGTGATAAGGTATTTGCCAGCATATTGTATTTCACAGCTGTCTGTGGAAGGTCCTTAGGCTGACACCAGGAAGAAATGGTGAAAAAAATGACCAGTGATGATTTATTATATGAAAGCAAGCCTTTCTCCCAAGGCAGCTGTGTAGAACCGCCAGTCTGTTGAAGATCATAGACGCTTGTTTCTCCGATGCTCAAAATAATAAATGAACAATTAACAACATAAATGCAATTTTTTCATAAATGCCATTTTCTTTTGCACTATTGGAAACAAAGGGTGTTGATGAGGTTATGAGAATGAATACATCATGACATGGACATTCATGAATATGTAGGAGTGACATAGCCATGATCTTCATTAAGCAAAAAAAATAGAATCCCTGTGGCAAAGAAGACAAAATCAATTAGGGGGAACAAATGCTGAACAACTCCTAACATTGAAAACACCATGAGCTTTCATTGTCCAGACTAGAAAAATGTAACAGCTGCTCCCCGCTATTGCTATGGGTCATATGCACATGTGCTCACTGCCTGTACATATTCATGCTAGCATGACTGTTACCTGGTTTGTGTGCATATATGAGTCTGTGTGTCTATGGATGGGGGCAGGGGGTGTTGTCCAAAAAGATTGGGCATGTCCCTTCACATGCAAAGTGTTTTCCGGGGAGGAAATTATCACCACCTATTAACTTTATATAGATTTGAAGATGATAAATAAAATATATAGCTCATACTCAGTGGAGGAAAGACTGACATAACAGATAAATAAGTCGCTCTGGATTTTTTAAATCCTTTCTTTGGCTTGGAGGTAACCGGAAGCAAGTGATTGTCTCAATCAAGAAACAGTGACACTCTCTTCTTTGTGGGAAAGGTTATCTCAGCGCCTGTAGCCATGATGGTGGGGGTTTTAGGCAGTGAGTGAGGGGGAGGAGAGGGGGGAGGGGGAGGGGGAGGGGGAGGAAGGTGGAGACTGTTGGGGTTAAGGCAGGAGCAGCTGCTGGTTTGGACAGGAGGCAGAACAGCTAATGAAATGATGGGAGTTGCTAGAGGTGGCCGATAGGATTTATACCTTCTCCAGTGTGACAATATGCTGGGTTTTACTGCCAGCCCTTAGGTTTCTGTCACACTGCACCCTGATGGCTACTCCACTAATGCGTCATAAACACAAAGAGGTCTGAATAAAAGAGGCAGGAGGCAAGGGAGAGGAGAGGGAGAGGGAGATGTGAGATGGAGAGATAGAAAAAGCAGAGAGAGAAAGTAAAAGGGAGATGGTATTTTAAGAGATGCTATGTTCGGGATGTATATCTGTATGTGTGTGCGTACGTTCATACGCACGTTTGGTGGTGGGAAGGGGGAAGAGGGGTGGGGAGGGGGGTTACACAGTCAGAGATAAACAGAGAAAGCAACACACAGACACACACAGACTACAGTGCCTGGGGCTTACACTGACATTCTCCAGCCCAGAACATTCAGTCATTGTGCTTAATGCCTTGCCTTCCCATCATCCTCTGCTCAGCCAGGACAGGGTGGGGCTGGAACTGAAGGGCTCAAAGAAACAACCCCCCTTTCTCGCTTTCTCTCTCTCCCCCCTTTATGTTGCTCCACATCCCTGTTTCTATTCCTCTATCAACTGTGTCTCTGTACTGAATATTTGGTTGGAAAGTCCCACAAGTAATGACAAACTTGCTAAGTGCAGATTGTTCAGACACACTCAGGGTTCCTTCTAGTGGAGTGACTGGAAAGCTTTCATTATTCCCTTTTCATTGTCATTCATTTGCGATGATTGTGTATTCATCGTGCATTTCTGAATGTGCGTTCTGTGTGTGTTTTCTTTCTGGTCACAATGGTAATGATGACTGTGAATGTTTCCCTCTTTGTGCTTATGAAGGTTGATTGTTGTATCTTTCTTCAATTCAGGAAATAAAAGGGTCAGGACTGTTTGCCTTTCAAATGTTCCGTTTTATATTGTCTTCCGTGCCTACAGTGTGCCTGTGCCTCTGTATTTGGGTGCATCACACAGAAATCAAATAGTCTCTTAGGTTCTGTGAGAGCAAAATGCCCATGAGCAACTGTGAGCGTGGGGAGGATTTATTTTATTTTTTTCAACTTTAACTAGATTGACATCCGACCACTGAAGAGAAAACTAGCATGAAATTCAACTCACTACAAACAAACAAACAAACAGGAGTACATCATGAACAATAATGGTGCTGGGGCACCCAAGGCATTCTTCCTGAAATATAATACTGGTGGTGATGGGGAACAAAGAGCCTGTCTGAATCCTCATGTCTGGAAAGGAGGAGAGGTAGAAAAAAAAAAAAAAAAAGGACTCCCCCACCTGCCTCTCTGTACTTATGCATATTTCAAGGCCTTGTCACTACAATACAGTGGAATCTCAGCCTTCTTTCATATTTGGATGTTTTAATAATTGATTCTATAAAAACCCAGGTTTCACTTTCCTCAAGCTGTCTTTTCTTAGCTGCACTCAGGGTGGGGGGGATGGAAGGGGCTGGGAGCCGGGGGCCGGGGGCCAGGGGCCAGGGGCGATGTCTCTGGAAAGACACAGGGTGAGAGATACTCAGAAGAGTGAGAGCGTGTGAGAGAGTGCGAGCATATGGGAGAGAGACAAACTGAAAGTATGGGATTGTAGGAGATGCAGATCGTAGGAAAGACCTGGGTTAACACTCATGCATTAAGCCCGCAATAAGGCCCACTCACTGCATATTTACCACAACTTGAATCAGTATTATGTTATGTATTAACAGATTGCTTGTGAGCATTAGTAAATGCTAATCCATAGCTTTGGGGAGAAATGACCCGATGTTGACCTCTGCATGATGTTTTCATGATGTGAGATACTTCCCCTGGCTGGGATAATGAAGGCTAAAATGACCCTGGAGGCTGCTAGGGCTCTTTCACTTCAGGTCAATCCCATTGTAATGGTTTTGATGCCATGGCAAATATGACATCTCAAATGACAGACTTCCTCAGTCATACAATGTAAAATTGAATTGCATTGCGGAGACAAGCACTTGATCTTTCTGCCCATGAAAGCTGAGCCATCAAATTGCCACTCAAGTCATAAGATTACTTTCTTCAGGTGGGCCATTCCTTGCATTTTTAACTCTTTTTTTTTTTGCTTTTAGTTTCTGATCAGTCTGGTGGATCCTGTTTTTCTCAGCCATTACATTGCCTCCCCCATCCTACCTCCCCAGAGAATACCCCTTCATTTTCCCAACACAGTCCTCGCCCTCTTCCCCCTCCCTCCTCCCTCCTCCCCCTCCCTCCTCCCTCCTTCTGGGTTTCTCTTCCGGTCCCAAAGCTATCCTTTTGAAAAAGTCATTGCTGCCAAACACAATTGATAAGAGCTGTGTATGGGACATACAGAGCCGGAGGAAAACAAACTATTGAAAGCCAGGCAATAAATGTGCTATTCATTACTGTCCATTTTTATTTTTTGCACTAAATTACCATTTTCAGTGAGTGAATATTCACGATTATCATATGTATTCAGAAGAGGTGGCATCTCTATAACTTGCCCTTTCAGCTTGTAACGTAGGGTAAACTCTGTGGCCAGTCCAACCACTTGTGCTTGACAAAATTAATCACTGCCTGGTTTTGACATAGCGGAGTGTTCTGACAGTTTCTTGTTCTGACACCGGCAATAAATGGAATGCCTTAATCCAAGGCCGTCACCATGGAGTCAACATTGGCTTTTAAGCGTTTATTTATATTTTTATATCAGCTAGGCTGTTTTGATTATTTAAGCCCCATGGAGTTTAGTTTTCGCAGTCCCCAGAGTAGAAAACGACGGTGTTTCATTATTTAAGCCCCATGGAGTTTAGTTTTTCCTATGAAAAACGACGGGGGGTTGGAGGTCGAGATGGTCAGAGTAGGCTAAACAAAAGTGAATATAAGGCATACAACCACGTAAAATGCGTAGGCTAGACAATGGGCCTAAATAAACATACATATAATCAATTAGAATGCAACTGATCGTGTACTTTATGCTTAATGTGTCGGCTGTGCGTTGTACATGGCCAAAACCCGTGGCTTACAATGGCACATTAGTCTACAACGAAAGCCAGTCCCTCTGACAACAGTGGCTCAGTGGAGGGTCGATGTCTTTTGTGGCTATGCGATAATCAAATATGGCAGTATGGTAAAAACATTTAAAATGCATACACATTCTTAGAAAATTATATTATTTTGTGCTTTGACTCGTGTAAAACTGTCAAAAATCTCTTCGCCATTCGGCGAGCGCGAGCAGACATAACGCACTGATACGGTTTTCTGCGGGGCGGGGGGCTTCGTTCCGTGTCATCAGCAGCAACAATTAGTCAGCGTGTGGATCCTGGTTATCTAGTAGAGCAGGGCACACGGACAGCAGCCTCCGGCGTCCGTGTCCATACATTGAGTCGGTCTGTGGATAAAAATAGGGGGGAAACATTTACACCACCCTGCTTATTTTCTAAGGAACATTGAGGTGGGGGACGGGGTGGGGGGGGTTGGACTCCCCGACAATGATGACAGACCTATTTGTAATATGAAGCTGTCGTAATGTTTTTCACTTCTTGTGGAGGGAAAGAGCTGCAAGAAAAAAAAAATCACTTCGTGTCGTTATGTTATTCATGCAGGGACGGCTTTTGTTGTCTTTCAGTCGAAAGCAGTTGAGACTATTACTCCGAATTAGTTAAAGAAGTCAAGTCATTTTTGGCACATTCTTTTGGATTTATTCGAAGCCACACTTGAAGGTTTTCACCTGTTAATACACTTTCTACGTTAACCCTGAAGATAATCAGTACACAGACAGTGGAATAGAAATACATTTAAATCATTTTGCATAGATGCGTATGACGCACTGGGAAACATGTGAAGAAGATTTGCTTTTTTTAAACTCCAGATTGAAAATTTACCATGGGAAGGAATGCCAGAAAGCGGGGGATTGTTATATAATTTTAGATTGGTGGGAGTTTTTTAAGTTACCTCCAAAACGTGGTAACTGTCTACCGACAGAGGCACATTGCCGAGACCGTTGACGCGAGCATACATTTTTGTAATCATTATAAGTAGGCTAATAATATTACTAATAATAACAACAGTCCGTCTTTTTCTCTTCGACCAAGCTACCGGTTGTGTTGGGAGTGTTGCAAATTTAAGATTTCATATTTCAATTACACAGAAGTTTTTGGTGAAACGGGGGAAGTAACAAGAAACTACATTGGAGAACATCTGCTCGGCGTTACTTCTCACCAGGCTGAAACTGTATCAATCACCACTGGAGGCTGCTGCCGTTTGGGGATCACGTGGCAGCTTCACAGATGCCTCAGAGCTGGGCTTCTACAAGACAACACCACCGCGGATGCGATCTGGTACCATTCTAATATTTATAAAGGTAAGGTCATTGCTTTGTTCGGCGCCTGCTGTGTGATTATGGTTATCCCTGCTTAAAAGTCCGGACCGGTGGAGCAAGCTTCTTCGTGATCGAGTCTCTGTCTCTCTTTCTCCGTTGTCCTTCGATGATACGAGTAAGAAAAGAAAAGGGGACCGCTTCACTCCCGACACGTCCGTGGCTAATTCACGCGGTGCGTTAACATGATTATTTCGATCTTATTCTAGTATGCTAGAGAGTGGATTGATCGAACAGGCAGGTGAGTGCTGGAGCTCGCCGAGGGCCGTGCGACTGGGTCATGATGGATCACTTATGAGAGAGAAACAAAAGAGAGAAACATGTATGTTTCCAGCTGAAATCATGACAAGGAAGTGTAAAATGTTTGTGACCCTTATTTATATAGTGCCTTTGTCTTCTGTGTACGTCCGTGCTGTTTGCTATTGTTCAGACTAGTCGTTTGTGTGGGTGGTGTAGCCTCCTCTCCGGGCAACTCGGCTATCCGTGGTGCTGATGGAAAGCAGTCCCGTAATCACCCTCCTTGTTACTTGTTTGGTGTGTGAGTCTTAGTCTTAGTGAGCAGCCTTTTGTAACACAGAGAGAGAGAGAGCAGCAGGTTGGTCCCACACTCTTGTATATATAAGTGTGTGAGTGTATATGGCTGAAAATATTGTTATATTCTAGGTGGAACCGTTTGAAAATGCTCTCATTTGACCAGTTGCACGTTCCTACAGCGCCCTGCATGTAGGTTTAGGAGGGTGAAAAGGCAGTACAGCATGACTGTAATCTGCAAGTGGACAGTGCAAGCCATGTCACCATGCATATGGGAAAGCAGTAACGATGTCAGAGCGGAGATGGAATGTGGCGATATCTCAAACACTTGGGCCTGGGAAGGGGCGGGGCCTGTTTACCCTGTGACTCTTAGTGACCCCTCCATTAATAGTGCTTCCTTGGTGGGAGGAGAAGGGGGTGACTATTTTCCCTGCTGGCCAGTAATGATCAAAAAAGAGTGGGGGGAAGGGCACACCCTCAGTACTATTATTGCACATTTCTTTTCCTCCCCTGCTCTCCTCGTGCGATGTCCTCTCTCTGTCCTTCATTCTCTGCCCCCGCTAGCACTCTGTACCCCATCTTTCTCCTGCTCCCTCCAACACTCCATACTCTCTCCTTCAGTGTACATCCTGCCCCTTATTCCCAATGTCCATTGCTTTTGGATGTCTGCTTTTAAAGCAGCTAAGGTGGGCACAGTGGCAAGCCCCTGTAATATCAGGAAAGAGCCTAAATGTCATGTACAGAATCAGAGTAGAGGGGGGAAAAAAGGCATAAGAATGGCTTAAACTAAAGACAACCTTATTGAGTCATGCTGAATGATCAATGCCACCGAACCGGGTTTGAGAGGTGAAAATAGCCTGGGCTGTTGCCTGGAAACACAGTTGTGGCTCCTTTCAGATGAGGAACATTGCCGTTAATATGTTGCTTGCTTGTGGCCTTATTTGGTTCCTTTATTTATGTTAGTATTTGACCCAATGCCTTGTTCTTTACCCTCTGTCCATTGCCCTCTAGACTTCCCATCACTCTTGAGTGCTCCTTGCCCCTACTCACCCCATCACCGAACCAGTAGATGCACTTCTAATCCTCTCTGTCCATTTCCTCGCACTGCTATTGGCCTATTGGCCCCGTCAATCACCCTGCAGACACGTTCCTAGCCCCCTTGATGACATCCTTGCCATTTTCCCCATCTTACTGCTCCCCCTGCCCCCAGGCATGCTACTCTGGATCACTATGATTTGCAGGGACATGGTTGCCATGCCTCTATACCAGAGCTGCTTCATTACCAGAAAATTCTCCTGGCATGTTCCTCCATTAGAATAACCACCATTGACAAAGAGACAGCGGTCATTACTGAAATTAATACTGGGGGGGGAGGGACTATTGACATCAGTATTTTTAAGCATTTGGAATATTATCCAAAAAGAGGCTGACTTGCAATGTCCTACAGTGCTCACATGTGCACAGTCTGAAATCTTTTCACTTTATCGTTATTGCATATAGTAAAATGTGTTTACTTTATACGTTTGGATGTTACAGCGTATGGGGTAGCTTCAGGACAGAAAACATAGCATCGGCAATGGCCAGGGGAAGAAAGGGACCGGCTTATTTTTATCCTGAACTGTAAATGTGTAAAAGCAGCGTCGAAAAGCAGCAGCGCTCACAACGTCGTTGAAATATACACTTAGAAATGAACCCGTCTAAATTGGCTGGTGTTCACAGTTCAGAAGCAGCAAATCAGCATGCTGCGCAGAGCGAAAAAAAGAACTCTTTAAATAGCTTAGATTCAGCTGTATCAAGCTGCCCTACAGGAACTTCTCTGTGTGGGGGGCGGGGGTTGGGGGGGAAATCACAATGTGCGCTAACAAAGGAGCTTTTTATATAACTCCCGGAAACAGGGGTTACAGAGCCATTGTTTCCAGATGTAGTGAAAGGACAAGCGGTTGTGTGCAGCTCCTATTGAATGATCCAAGTTAATATTGCACCAAGCACTCATGGCCGATGCCCGCTATTCCTGCGGCCCCTTGGAGAAGCCATCGTTTTCGATCGCTGCTGTGTACCGTGGAATCGCAGACATTCAGCACCGACAGGATATTTTAGCAGTTGATTCTCTGAACTCTGTATGTGAACTCCCATGTGAGTTCCATAGCAGTGGCAGCAGACTACGTCCAAGAGTAATCTCAACAATCCTTTATTGTCTGAAAAAACAAAAAACAAAAACAAAATAGAGAAAAGATCACATCTTAAAGGAGTTTCCATTTTTTCTTACTGAAAGCATTCTTGTCTCCGCTTCAGACAGACATCCATTAGCAGCAGCAACTATATTTCTCAGTTCGGTTGCAGCCATCTTTACAAGCTCTTAGAGTCCACGCAACTGTCCGTATGAGCTCAGAATCATATGGCAGGTCGTACAAGCTCCTTGAGTCTCCTAGAAATCATTGTAAACCCGTTGAGCCCTATAGAAGTCTGCATAAAATCTTTTAATCCTGTTGCTTTCTGCACAAACACAATGAGTCCAGAAACAGTCTAAGCTTTGACTCTACTAGTGACTGCCTCGCGCTAGAGCCAACTAGATCCCCTGACTCCAGCCCCCATGCACTTGATGGGGGGTGTTGTTTCATGTGTGATAGAGGCTACGATTTGAGAGAAGAGCACCTCTCCGCTGATCCGGTGCTGGCTTGGTGCTGTTCCAGGCTTTGTGCGCGTTCATGGTGCGACGTCGGCCTACTTTCTTCACATGACAAGCGTCGGATACCAGCGGCCAAGCTGACATGACAGTGTGCGCGTAAAACTGCTTGTAAAATAGAGCGGAGAGCTCTTTCCATTTCATGTCAAGTGTCTTTTAGCCCCACGGGGTGATTCTGAAATGGAGACGAGGTAAGAGATTATTTCTGCCTTTTCTTTCACAGAGATTTTTGTTGGCAGAAACATTGTATTCATAATTCTGTTTACATGTCTGGCAGGTGTGTATATAATAACCTGCCAGGGGACCCAGATTCAGAGAAGCTCCATTGTCTGTCCTGTCTCCCCCCATCCTGCTCTAGCACAGGCATATGTGTGCCCCTCACCCCGCTCCCTATCAGGGCGAAGACTTGGCTGTGTACCATCCAAACCACTCTGTGGTTGCTCTCCAGATTCACTACCCTGTACATAAAGGTTCATTTGGACGAGAATATGGAATTATTGTTGGTGTCGAAAAGAATGTTTAATTTATTCCTTCTTCCCTGACACTTTGCTTTTGTTATGCGGATGCAATTTGTGCAAGCCAATTAATTAGGCTATCCTCATTGTTACTGTGCTAAACTTGCTAAAACCATTTTTAAAATGGCAGCGATTAATGTTCATGGGATAAGGACTTGTTTGCATGCCTGCATTTCTCAGGCCTGTGGAAATCCCTGCATAGAATTCAGAATGAGGCTCTCATCTCTCAACTCGATTTCAAGTCCTGTTTACAAACAGGGTTATATCTGCTGCATGTGGATGGTTAATATAAGAAGAACTATTTTAATACGGGTGAATTCAGCTGCATTTCTCTTGGCAATTGTTGCTCGGAGTATTTTTCAATGTGGCACATGCAGAGTGATGATGGGGTAGTGATGAGTGGCTTTAGAAAATGACTGTGTTTCACAGTCTGTTGTTGTCTCTGCTGTTGATGACTACCTCTGTATTTTGCAGTGCATGATTTGCCATGGATGTGTGCCTGGTGGTGAATCACAGCAGACTGAGGTGTGTGGGTGTGAATGACTCGCCTCCTGGAGCTGCTTGCAGTTGCCGTGGGAACCGAGCGTAATGTTTGCCAGCTGGGGTGGGATCTTATATGACCTTGGGGGCAAGTTGCTGTGGACTGCTGGACACAGGGGAAGGCATGTCCAGTATAGTCAACATTGACCGCAGAGATAAAATACTGCTCTGCCTGCAAGTCTAAGTGCGCACAAGATATTTACAGGTCTGCGCATCAGTCCATCGAGCGTTGCCCCGCCGGGCCTAGCTCAGTATATATGGCTTCACCTTGGCATCCATCCATAAGGTCCAGTTCAGTGGGGGTAATTCCATCAAGCCTGATTCAGTGTTCATCAGAACTGGAATTCCAGGCATGTTCCATCAGACCTGGTCAGACCTGACCTGACCAGTCACTGATCTCTGTGTTACATAGTAGACATCAGTGGTTCTGAACGAGGTCTGATGGAGCAGCATTTGGAGTGCATCGCTCTATCAGGCATCAATCCATCAGGCCTGATTCAGAGTGCGTTGGTCACTCAGGCATCGTCCCACCAGGCCTGGATCAGAGTGCACCGCTCAATTGGTCAGCGCTCCATCAGTCCTGGGTGCATCCATGTATCTCTGTGAATAACTAGTTCGAAATATACCACTCTGCCTGTGAGAGAAATTTTTGTTGGATCTGTTGTATTCCTCAAATATAACATACACATACCGTACACATCCGGAACGTTCTCTCATAGGTAAAGAGCATGCACTAAGGTCAGTCAGCCCTTGAGACACTAGCAATTTTACGCACATCAATCAACTATCTTTATATTTAACAATGTTAATTTGATAGGTGCAATTGTAAAAATGTGATGATATTATGATAATAAACAAATACTTGAAAATAATGTTGTGGATTATTAAAAATAATAATGATAATGTAGCATTTCACATTTTTTTGGTTAATATCTATTCATATGGAACTAGAACAAGAGCATCGAGCAGAACTAACAACAACTGCAATGGATACCTGTAACGCACTGAAGCCGTTGACCATTCCAATTGAATAATGAGAGTTCACTGAGATGTGGCCACTGTGGCTGACGTCCAGCTGACGTGTCAGAGGTGGCTATTTATTTCCGTTTCTACTCAGTCTAGTGGACGCATCGGCCCGTCACATTTCACTCTGCTCCGTGGTTGTCAAGGTGACATATCCCATGTGGGAGTGGTCAGCTCCTGTAATTGACACGGTGAAGCCCCCTCCCCTCAATTCCAGATGACAGTTTGCGGTGTCCACATAGCAACTGAGAACAGAGGTTGGGTCCACACCGATAGTCATGCTTTAGAGGGATTTCACACCACAGCTGCAACAAGTATGACCATGTGCTCTGTGAGAATCAGTCGACTATAGTGTAAGAGTTCTGTGTATTGTCCTGTGTAATGTCTTGTGTCAGGGGTAGTGTAATCCCATCACTACCAATTGCTGGGATGTAGTACAATGTGCTGTAGGTAGAAAGTAGACAACATTTTTAAAATCATGCGCGTGCACGCACACACACACACACACACACACACGCACACATATATATATATGCATGCAGTTTAACAGTGAGTCCCCAGCAGCCCCACTGTGCCTCCAATAAACACATCATTGACCCTCTCTCTGTTCGCCTTACTCCCCAGGTTCCTCCATCGTCACTGTTAATGTCGGCCAATGCATATTTTATTCCAGGTTAATAAGCAGGATTCTGCACGCATGTTTAGCTAGTTGGCCCTTCCCTCAACTCCTTCCTGTCACATGGTTTTATCTCTGCTGAGCTGCAGGTTTATAAGAATTGGGAGTCCACTGTGGGAAGATATGGCTCAGCATGATGAATAATTATCTCATTTAAATTCATGGGGAGTTCCTCCTTCCCTGCCATAGAGTAGGTGCTATTCTGGGCTTTCTTTGATTCATACCACCGAACACACAGCCAGTGTTGTACTGCGATGCACCTGCTGAGCAACAGTTCCCTGGACACTTTCCCACAATCCCAAATCAGCACGGCACCCGATAACTCTTTGACCTCTGTACAAAGTTTCCTGTTAGGATGCTTGTCAGGTCTCGTGTTGGCACAGTTTCAAGGAGCGAGCAATTTATCTGTATAATTTGCAGATTGGAGTTGAAGATTACAAAGATAGTGGTCTATTGCGTTGGACAAGCTCTTTCAGGAGAAATACATTGAGTTGCTCTTAAGATTTAGGTTTTTATGTTCGATCCGCCTTGATGGGACATGGAATAAACTTAATTTTGTGGTCCCCTTTAGGAGAGAGATACCACTTCTGTTGGTTTCTTGAGTTAAAGATGTTTTTTTCCCAGTTGGTGTAAGAATGTGAAACAAATCAATTGACAGACATGGCTTTGGTCATACCTGAATATGTTGCTGCTATGAAATATCTGTCACACTGCTTGGCCAAAACATAAATAAAGGCTTATTTAGCAGACTGCTCTCCTAACCCAAGTCTTACTTGTAGAAACATGGTATGTGTAAGACATTATGTGTAGGTTACCAGGAGAGAGCTCCAATTCTGTTTGTGTGTTCTGAAATCTGTAGGTGTACTATGTTATCCCTGTTCATAGTTCCCCTCTCATAATTCACGGTTAGGAAAATGCAAGTGTGTGTGCTAGTCTCTGGGGTGATTTTGTGTAACTTTGTGTACTATTCTGGGCTCGAAGAATCCAATAAAATGCTCGCTGAAAAAAGGGATGCTTGCTGGGTCTGGAGGGCAGCTGTGAGGAATCGAGAGCGGAAGGATTGTGCACAGATATAGCAGGCTGGCATCATGTGTCATAGCTCTCCATGGAAAAGGAAGCGAGTGTACTTGAGACTGTAACAGCCCTCCCCTCTGGACAGTGGACAGTGAATGGGTTTAGTTAGTGTCAGGCAGTTGGGAACCCGTGTCTATCAGCCCTTTGCTTGTGGGTTTGACAGCGGGCCTGCTGCCCCTCCCCGGCGGGCATGTTGAGCCGAGCTTCCCTGTTCCTTCTCAGGTCCGATGTCAACACTTTTGTAGCTATTCATTAGCTAGGCTGTCTAATGGCCTGTTTGTTAGAGGGAGTACTGGTGGCCATCATCAATGCTGTCTAGATAGATTGGCTCTCTACATTCTTGTGTGTGTGGAGAGGTCATTTGTACTTTTTTGTGTGTGTTGACAGGAGTATGTGTGTGTGTTTAGGGAAGGCTGTATGAAGGTATTTTAGGGATACACATTAATGGAACACTTGTGATTGAAACTCAGTAAAGCTAGGATTAAAAAAATGTAATAAAAAACGGTCAAATGAATGTAAAAAAAAGTGAAAATGATTTGGTAAAACTGAGAGAAATATAAAATGTGTCTCTGGTACCTGGATTTTTATCTTACTCTTGGCACAGAGGGCCTTGAAATGTTTCATTCTAACAGGAAGTTCAGACAATACCTCCTAGTCTGCTATAGTAAAATGCCCACATCAGTCTATGGGGTAATGTTCTTCACTTGTGCCTCCTACTGGACTAGCAGCAACACCTCCAACAACAATCTGTCTTTTTGTGAAGGGCCTTCATTCTGGAGTTATTATTATACTGTTGTATGTGGGCCAATGCTGTATTACTTCTGGACAGAACATAGCTTATTTCTCTTAGGTGTCATTAATTGCAAAAGTTAAACAAGAGGTTACTCTCCAATCGTTTGAGCTGGCTGGCTGGCTGCAGTGCTATGTATTGTTTCTTGTATGATATGGGGAGGTTAGAATATCAGCATTCCCATGAGTAATTCTGTTCATGTCATAATGGAGGGCTTGGGCAGAATCCTTACAAAATAATAATAGTGGCCTTCAAACTGAAACATTGCTCAATTGCTTTTGACAGTTGTTTTCGAGAACCTGTCACTGCGCCCACTTTTGTTTGCTCGTAGTAATTATCCCTCTAAAAGTACTACAAGCAATATTGTTGCTTTAGAGGTTCTGGCCTAATCATTTTCAATCATGGGATATCCCCCTATGTGAAATTACATGCAAAATTGTCCCTAGAGGGATGAATAAAATAATATAGTATCATATTACAGTAGTGGATTTCTTTCTTCAGAAATGTGTTGTTTGGTATAGATATAAATGTTGCTTTGTGACTGCTTTGAATTTTGGGAGGAAAGCAAAAGAGTGTATGATATGAATGATATGCTTATCTCTGGTTGTGTTCAATGCAATGTTGAGCATAGAGCCGGACTGAGAGGATTCCGTTACATTGCAGACATTTGGAAGATGCCCTTATCTAAAGCAATTTACACAGTTCATCCAATAAATCAATTTATACAACTGGATATGTACTGAAGGAATTCAGGTGAAGTGCCTTGCTCAGTGGTACAGCAGTAGTGCCCCACCTGGGAATCGAACCTGCAACCTTTGCATTAGCCCAGTTCCCTAACCATTACATTACACTGCCACCTAATTCCTACTTCGCTGTGTAAATGTGGTGTTTCTCCAAGATCGCGGAGAGCACTTTAATCTGCTTGTGAATATTCCAGTCTCTGTGTTTGTAGTAAATAATTAATGCAACGTGGATCGTTACAGCAACACGTATTCCTGAGAATGATCTAATCAAGACATCCCCAGGGGACATGAGTAAGGCTGTGCCTTCGCAGGAGAGATGGACTACCCGCTCGTGTTCACGAAGCTTTGTGTGTGACACACTGCGTATGCCTGCATGTCTTGGACAGAGACGCTCTGTGTGTGAGGAAGAGAGGGAGAGTGTGAGCAAAGGGAGGGGCCAAAGAAAGTGTGTGTGTTTGAGAAGAAGAGAGTGTGCTAGTGCATGTGTACTACATATATACAGCTCCGATGAATCTTTCCGTATGGCTACGAATTGTTCTCCACTCTAGCCCACGTCAATCGCTGTCTCTGTTATTCATTCCATCCGATTGGCATAACAATTTATTTATTTATATTTTGCCGATGGCCCTTTTCAGGGCAAAGTAGAGGGTTTACTTTGTATTTCACCTGCAAAGATATTTACCAAGGACTTGTTCTTTAGTTAGCACTCCCTCTAGAGGCAGAAATATTTTGGGAATGTATCAGTTTACTCTGCACTTCCCCTCTTGTGAGTTCTATTACTCCATCAATCCGTTGGCACCTTTCATTTGATACAGTGCTGGAATGAATTATCAAAAGCACCTCGAAGGAAATAATAACAAAAGGTCCTGTTGCATGCCAAAGCCAATTACAGCTCAATTAATTTCTTCAGGTAATTAGATGAGCAGATTCATTTAGTTGAATTAGATTCAGTCAGGCAGGTATTTGTCACGTGTCAGTGAACCTCCAGCAGCAGTAGTAGCTATAACATCCCCCCTAGAGGTTTGGTCTGGTCTGGTTGATCTTGTTAGGCAGTGGGAATTTCTCGCGCACTGTATTGAATGCTCCCGGAAAACGTGTTTCATGACGTGACGGGCTGCATTCCATATATTGTGTGTGTATCTCCTGTTTTCACCAGTCTACTCCTTAGCCCTGACACCTGTGCAATATTTTTTGGTTGTGCACACACTAGCTTTTCTTTACTGGTTCGCCGTGTACATGTTTTGTGGTGCTCTTGATACTGAGTGCAGCTCAGGACCTGAGAGGGAACAGGTTATTGAGGCCTGAGATTTGCATCATCTGAGAATGGGGCCTCCTGGGACCCAGTGCTTGCTGCTTGTGCCACATTAGCATGGTTCAGTGCATATTGCGCACCCCAGCACCAGAAGCTACGGAGAGTATATCCGGTATTGATTTGAATGTCTCTGGTACATGTATGTCCAGTCAAATCTGCTGTATATTTTCACATTAGTGTGAGATAGCTGATGACAGTCACATGGTCATGACCTCACTCTCACACTGACCAGCGCTACTCAGCAGTGACATTTACAATCGACTCAGGGAGCTCCAGTTCCCTCTCGCTGACCCTCAGAAATGATATCTTTATCACCCCACTCTCTATTTGCTATACCTCTTCACTATCTCTCCATCAATTTTTCTCTACACTGCCCATCTCTATCTCCCTCTCCAGCTGGCATTTATCTCTTTATTGCACCACTCTATCTTCCCTTCCCTCCACTCTCAAGCTGTAAACCTAATCTCTCAATGTCTGAAGGTTCATTTTAATGTGCCACATTACACACGTGTATGTGGATCTTTACATTGTGAAAGGTTAAAGTTACAATGCTTTAATGACATGTTTTAATGTGTGTGTGTTGTGTGTGTGTGTGTGTGTGTGTGTGTGATATTCACAGCATTATAGTGGATTTGAACATTTTAATATGAAATATGAAAAGATAAATAAAAATATTATAATACTCAAATTATTTACTTACAGTAAAATCTCTCTCTTTCTCTCTCTCTCTCTCTCTCTCTCTCTCTCTCTCTCTCTCTCTTCTCTCCCTCCTTCTCGCTTTCAGGGTGTTGATGGAGAGGATTTCGAATGACAGCCGGGACAGTGGTCATCACAGGTGGAATTTTAGCTACAGTCATCTTACTGTGCATCATCGCAATACTGTGTTACTGTAGGCTGCAGGTAGGTCTCACTTGCCCCACTGAAGCTACTGTAAGCTTACAATTGACACATATTAGACTAAAGTCCATTGCTAGGCAGAACTCTAACTATTGATATCAATTTGGGATTTTTAAAATATTCTGACAGCTGAATATATATGTATTAATAATGAATATATTCATATTACACATTCATTTATGTAGAACCTTTAATTTAAAGACCATCTCAAAGTGTTTGATTTCAAAATGAGGTAAGAAAAATACCTTCAGGGAGTTTGATAAAAGTTGACATTTAACCAACCAACCAAACATCCATTTTATTTTAATGGAATTGTTCCAAGGGCCCGCGCTGCTATTAAATGTCATGTAATTGTATAGATGCGGGTTTCTGTTGTCCTTCTCACTCGTAATTGATTTTGCGCTATTAGCATAACAACAATAAATGTGTATTGCAGAGGCATTTACAAGCAGAAAAAGAATAGCTAAATATGAGTCTCTTCTGTGTGTGTGTGGGGGGGCTTCAGCATGCTGTTGATCGTGGTCTTCTTCTGCGGGGTCATTATGGCGCCTTATATTTGAGATGTATCTGTGGAATGCCTCAGATTGCGAATGCCTCATACTGTATAGCCACTTTCTTCTCTCACTTTTTGAGCTGTGGTTATTTGTGGACATCTGCTTAATTTAGCCCTGCTTGCATGACTCATCCTCAAGACACCGTGCTTGTTAAGAAGATCAAGCAATGAAATTTCTAGTGTTTCCTTATAATCGAATTATTACAAAACACATTCCTCCAGATTATCGCTTGCTGAGAAGCCTTGGTATTATTGGATGTTTAAGAGCTGGCTGAGGGCCACTACTCAAAAGTTTCACATATACTGGAAGGGAGAAGTGGAATGCATAAAATGGATGCATTTAATGTTTACCCTTCCAATAAGTACATAGCCATTCATTATTCATTTGCTTAGCAATCGACTTTATCTAGGGCACTTTAGCATCATAGCTTCTAGTTTACTTGTCTATACAGCAAGATATTTACTGAAGCTGTTTATTTTTTAAATACCTTGCTCAAGAGTAAGACAACAATGTCCCCCACCAAATATTTGAACCTTAAACCTTCTGAATACAAGGGTTTGGGGGGTTAATAGAGGATACAGAATACTTTTGTAATTTTGCTGGATTTGTGGTAACCCTTACAGTAATGTGATATGCTGCATTAATAAGTGCATTTCATAGAATTTAAAACCCACAGTTATTTGCATATTTGCCCATATATTGTGAAGTGTGGCAATATCTATTCTGATTTTGATAATATCTTTTATTTCAATACATTTCTGTACATTTCATTTCTGGAAAAAGGACAAAGCTTTTGAAATCTTAAACATAACCATCTGTTGTTGTAAGATGTACAGATGCAGTATGCCATAACAATGTGAGTATATTTGTAATTATTTCAAGCAAAAGCTTTGTCAGGAAATCAGCTTTGAACTTTTCAGTTTCAACTGGTAACCATGGAAGCTCTAATTATACTCCACACTGACACGAAACAAGGCATGCTGCCGGGTTAGCTCAGAGCCAACAAGAATGGACAGAAGGTATGCCCCACTCTAGGGAGTGGACTAAAATGTAATTTAATGTACCTGTCTTAGGCTAAAAATGCACTATTCAACACGTAATATGTCAACAGGACCTTTACCATGGCTGTCAAATTAAATATGACAAGCAAGCTGGCTTTGGAAAGTGTAATCCTCGCTTAAAAGAGATGGACATTCCGACACAGCCCCAGATTTCCTTCATGCGCACCAAAACCTATGAAGGTCAGATGTGCAAAACAACAAGACATGCTCTTAGAATTTCCAGCCACAATATTTTCCTATTGAGTCTATTTTAATTGAATTTCTGTTTTGGACCAGCTCTGTGTGTTATTGCCAGTAGATAACATTTCCATTGGGCAGCTCACTATAGGAGTTAGCTCCAGCATTACGGTTACATTTGGAAGAATGCATAGCCTTCGAAATTCAGTTTGTGAGTAGATTTTTACCATGAGACAGATTCAATATTATTACTCCTTAAATATTGCAATAAATCATTGAATCTACTTTATATGCCAGTATCTTTAGACATGTTGTGTCTAAATGTCGTGGTATTATCACTTCAAGTAGGTAAAATAACCTGCAATGTTATATTCTTTCTTCTTGTATTGTACAATGACAATTAAATAATTATATAGGTAATAATACCACAAACTTGACATTTTAAAAGCTAACCTTGCAACTACTTATATTAAGGGGGAGAAATATCGTTTGATTTCAGTATTTGAGCAGTACTTTTTAACCAAAAAGTAGGCATTTGCATGCATCAGATACTGTAGGTTTATTGAGCTTATTACTGTAGGGTTATTGGTGCCTGTTTGTGCTTCTAGACTGTCAGTTTGATTGATTTGATATGGTGCTTGATGGTGAATTGTTTTGGACTGGGGCTGAGGGGTCACAAATGTTCAATGATATGATCAATGAGCTACAGATATTCATCATCTACATCATAATATTGATGATGATGATGATGATGATGATGATGATGATGAGCATGTGCATGGCATAATAAACTGCAATTTACACTCTTTCATTCTCTCCCTCTTTCTTTCACACGTACATGCTCTCTCTCTCTCCCTCCACGCGCTGTCAGTATTATTGCTGTAAGAAGGAGGAGTCGGAGTCGGAGGAGGAGGAGCCCGACTTCGCTGTGACTTCCCCCCTGCCACCTGTGCACTCCAACCACAACATCGTGGCAGCAGCAGCGGGAGTGTCCACTCCCAACGGCCCCACCCTCTTCAGCCCCCCTCCGTCCCGCAAGCTGACGCGCTCGCACACCTTCTGCCCGTCCTGCACCCACTACGAGCTGCCCTTCTACCTGCAGCACCCCGAGGGCCAGCGCAACGGCGGCGAGCGCATCAGCTACCGCACTGTCCAGCAGCAGGACCTGGACATGCCCATGGACCTGCCCAACTTCCACAAGCTCAACCTCACCCGCTCCATCACCATGAAGGAGATGTTCACGCGAAGCTGCAGCATCAGCACCGATGTGTAGCGCCCCCCGGGGGCATGGAGGTCCTCGCCACCCCGCGGCCGACGCAGACGAACCTTCCCACTGGCCCCCCGCTCCCACGCACAGGTGCATCTGCTCGCACCGACACACGCGCGCGCACACCGGCCACCGTTTGCTGTGTTTCTACAGTCGTGGTTTTGCCTGCTGAGTGTGGAGATGCCCAGTGATAGCTCTCCTTGAAGGTGTGGCCACATCACTCTGTGGGCAGCCATGCCCCATCCGGGGCGCTCTGGGTGTTTTTATTGCTGGAGAGTGGGTCAGCCTATGGCCTGTTCATATTGTCCTTCTTTGGCAGCTGTTTGGTCTCCCTTTTTTCACCTTTGCTGCTAAAAGAGTCCCCAAGGAGAATGGGGATTGCGAGAAGAAGGCACAGTAGCACCTTCAGCCTGGCCCAGCCCACCACCCGCCTCCAGGACACCAAGCCACTCCCAAGACACACCCCCATTACATTTAGGGTAAATAATTAGTTCCTGCATCACAAGCAAAGTGTATGAGATTATATAGATACGATGTATACTTTAAAGGGCTTATTGCAGGTTGTCCAAAAGCTCTTGGGACTGCTCTGTGTTTATGCGGATGCCACCACTGATGAGAGTGCAGCAGTGGCTCTTTGTTTAGAGGAACTGATTGAAGACACACAACCCTCTTGTTTTTGACTCTTGTACATAAAGCAGGTCCTAACTCTTATGGAATATGAGATTGTCCACAGTAGGGGTGAAGAATGGAGATGAAGCTTTGAAAGCGGGAGGTGTGGAGACGACAGTGGTGGGATTGGTTGACGGTGGCTTTAGTATTATGGGCCTGACACAGGCGTGATCTCGCCAAGCCTGGAACGCCCCTGCTTTTACTCAGTGATGTCATTGTCCTGGTGAGCTGCAGTGACATGAACAGAAGAGACATCACAGATATACAGCAGGACCTTTATTGTTTAATAAAAATGTGTCAATTAGCCAAATACAACGAATATGAGAAAAGTAAATCATAGGCCCGAAAAGCCATAGGCATGAGTCGATGCTCAAACTTGCTTTCTTGAAAAAACTTATTTCAGGTTTGCTGATGGCTGTTGTGAAAAAAATATATTATTTTAAGAGCTACTGTAGATACAGAAGATAAAATGAATTTTATCTTTTTACACTTAGCTTTATTATGTATCTTTTGTTCACTGGAGTTAAGCGATTCAAATTGTGTCCTCAGCATCACTTGAGTCTGTGTTGTGGTGGGCTAATCTATAGTAGCTTAATGTGTCCTCTTCACTTGGTGGGAATGCGAGCATGTGCTCTACACTCTCAACATGAAACTGGGATCTTTTGTTGTGAACTCGGCTAAAAGGACTGGATTAGAATCAGGATACAGAGGTTGTTATGCAGTGAGATCTTTGGTTTATTTCCCATGGTTTAATCAGCCGATTGGTTCACTTGTATGAATTTCCTGAAAGTTCCAATTTGGTCCCCTGTGCAAGTGGTTTCTCAGCAATATTGTCTGTCACTTTAAAAAATGTCTGCCTCGGTGTCATAAAGGTGATTTCAAGGTTTTTATATTGCTCACTGTCAGATGAAAATCATAGATCATCTTCTATACTAATTTACTTCTGTTTTTTCAGAGGGAATCAAGAAATCTAAGAGTTCTGGTCCATTCCTCACTCCACCCATTCCCCTCTTTCTGCCTTTCTGCACTCCTTTCTTCTCTCTCCACCACATCAGGATACATGTGTGAAATTATGAATTCATCTGGATCCAAAATGGCTGCAGCGCCTCTGGGAGTCTGGATGGAGGTCTGCAAAAGTGAAGCTGTATGAAAGGTGTCCAGACTGACCCCAAAGACATTAATACGCACACACACAAACACACACATACATATACACATACACACACAAACATACACACACACACAGCACTGTTTCTCTGCTCTTGACTTTAAATGGACCTTTGTCTGGACCTTTCTCTCACCAGGGCAGATCATTATCAGACTATTGCAGATGCATCTCTGTGCCAGTGAAGAAATTGTATGAGAGACATTATTGTTCTTATCCTTGTTATCATTATTATGATTATGATTATTATTACAAAGACAGTTAATATATTGTTTGACGTTCTTCTATGAATTCTTGCTGGATGTTGCTTTATAGCAGTATTTGTGTTTTTAGAACATTGTGCTCAGATTTTCAAAGCGTTCTGTTTTCTGGTTTCCATGATATCAAGTAATGCAGACATTTTAAGGACGTGGTTTAAAATGTAAGACTAACACAATATTGGTAATAAAATACAGTGAAAATCTTTAGTGAAAGTGTTTTGTGCTGAATGTGTCCAGACCAGCAGCTGAATTCCCAAACAATTTCCCAGCTCACAGTTTTTGAAGGAAAGAAATATGTCCAAACAATATTCACATCTATACAAACTGCTCATGTCAGGCTGTGTATATTGGATTATATAATATGACTTCATTTTCCTGAAATAAGAGTACTCCTACAGCTCATACAGAAAAAGGCATTGCAGGTAATAACATATCAGCTGGTGCAGCTCAGTAGTGTAAAAGAAAGACATGTATGACCCAACGGTAGCCTAGACAACTGAGCAACCATCAAGTACAGCTTTGTAAACAACACATTTATATCCTGTATGACACCTACAGAGAACAGTTTGCCCTGACAAAAATCCACTTTCACTTCCTCCTGGTTTACAATAAAATCTCAGAGCTGCCTCTTCAGTTCCACTCACGTCATCGGCAGTCAGGAGATGGGCTCGCCTCTGGGCTGAGTGCACTTTGGAGCCATCTTTGGCAGACGTCAAGGCAATGTGTCATACATGTATCGTACAGCAAATGAATTCATTTTGAGCCCGGTAAAATGGAGGATTCCTCACAGACCGGGACGCGAGCCAGGGGACTGAGCTGCAGATCACCATGTCTGTGATATCAGTTCCAGGTGAGAGCCATTAACGCCAGACAGATAGATTTCTGCCCCTTTGTCTCCCTCCTGCCCACCACTGCAGAGCAGAAATTCAGTAGGAAAACAAGGGCACTCCTTATCCCAGAGTACACCTGACTTTGTCCTGTAAGTAGTTGAGGTAGTAGGCCTTGCTGTTTCACCAGTGGCTACTCTGGTTCATCTGGCTACTCTGCTATATAAATAAAGCTTATTGTTATTATTATTATCTTTAGACACAGGGAGCAGCTGGAGGTGGGCTGGACCTGGAGTCGGTCTCACGAAGCAGGATTAGTGGGTTAGCGAGCTAACTGGGCTTAACCCTGGGTTTTCGGTCAAAGTTGCCATTCCTAGAGAATTGCGTAATCAATTTTTTTTATATCAGAGATACAGATTCCCTCCAGAGGGAATATTTTATCTTTGCAAGCTTCTAGAGCCGCATTTCGCAAATGCCACTCATCGAAGCCATGCGATCACTGTGCAGCAAACTATGTATTGCCCTACATTTTCTAGCCACCAGTACATATCATTTATGTTGTGGTGTCCCTAGGGGTTGGGCGACACGCACAGACCTTGCAGAGGGCGTAGGCAGGTTAAATAACCCAGAGGAGGCAGTATTATAAACAAAACAATAATTTATTAACTCGTTGTCCATAATCCAGTATCCAGGTCAGTCGGTGACCTGTGACATGATTTAGTCCTTTAAATAGGCCCTCAGCTGTTCGTTAGTCCCAATCACTTGACTCCATTCAGGTGCTTGACTGCGGCATGCTGGGAAATGTAGTGTTTCCTTGGCTCTAGTGCCTCCAATGCATTGAAGGCCAGGCAGCCATTTCCTTGGGCAGCCCCTTGGGCTGCCACAATGTATTCCGTTGGTGATGCAGAGAACCTCAGCAAACATAGTTTACCGTGCTGTTCGCAAGGTGGTTCTTGCGCTCAGAACATTCCTTGATGTTTTTGTAGTGTTTCCTGGCCATTTGCCCACTCTGGCTATAAAACTGGTATTTTATGAAATAGCAGGTAGCCGACATTAGTTGACTATAGTTATCAATAATTAATAAAATGTACTGTTGCATATTAAGTGTGGTGTAATTTTCTGATAGGATTCCCGAGAGTGATTGGTGCAATAGATTGCACTCACATTCCCATCACTGCAGCCCTGGGTGAGCCACAGTTGTGAGACCGAAAACCCAGGGTTAAGCCCAAAATTAGCTCGCTAACCCACCAAACCTGCTCTGAGAGACAGTGATCTACATCTGTCCATGTTGCATGCGATTGGCTGTGTTACAAATGCCGGCCCTCATAGCTCGATCGGAAAAAACAGGGTTGATAGAGTGAGTTGATAACCACTGTCGTGAGACAGTTTAGCTGTAATTGCCTTTGTTAGGCAAGATACACTGACTATGTTGAACTTCCTTCGAGACAGGCCCCTGATGTTTATCTGGGAAAATGTGATGATTTATTTTCTTTTTTTAATCATTATTTTAATAGTTCCTCTTATCCAGATCAACTTACAGAATGAATATTACTTGCATCACAGGAGAAACAATACAACTATATATAGAAAACAACTATATGGGTGTTACAATAAGCAGTAAAAATTGCTAAAATAAAACACAGGCCTGAATATAGGCTAATGAAGTATATTGTTTCTTTATGGTGTCACACGCCACGTGACAATCCCTGGAGCAGAGCAGCTGATGGTAAGAACTGGCAGAGGAGTGGGGTTTGCCGGTCTACAGACCAGATCTTTATTTTTTCCACCCGCCTCTCTCCCAGACCCGGGAGAGAGAAACAGTGGGAGAACAGGGTAAAATAAATAAAACAAACAGTCTTCACCTTACTTGCCACAAAGCTTTTGGGCAAAAACAATCAACTAAAGTAAGAAACTAAAATAAAACAATAAATGAAAGCCCTTCCTCCGAGGGGGGAATCCCCTTTCAGGGAACACACAACAAACACAGACAATCAGCGGCTTTCCACACCGCCTTCATACATCCACATTTACCACACTGGGACAGGGTAGAACTCTACGCACTGTCCCGACACATACATCTCAACAAGACACCGTGCCTCCTCAGACCGTCACGCACATATCCAATGACTTTAAGTGCTTCCCAAACCCATACACAGAGACACTCGAACCTTTCAGTCCGAATTCTCTTTTACCCCAAACACAGAGAGACCCTCGCCACCCCTCACAGTGAGAGTTCTCTGGCAACCAGCCCAGAGACGAGTTCTCTTCCAATCACACCAAGGGCGAGAGGTGGACACTCTTTCAGGGTGCCCTTTCACTCTTCACGATCACACCGAGGGAGAGAGGCGGACACTCTTAGTGCACCCTCTCCCTCTTTCCCACACAGGGAGCACTCTACTCAGTCACTTGAGACAAACGCACACAGAACTCAACATAAATACCATACAGACTCCGCCTCCCAGAAGCTTGGATTAAAGACACGCGCCACCATGCCGAACAGAGTCCCATCAAATACTCAGTCCACAAAATACACCATACAGCAGTGCTTAATTTGTGCTGGGGCTAATCGGGGCACAGCCCCGGCAAATGCCAAGAATCCGATTTTGCGCCCCGGCAAATGTCTTACTCAGAATCAGAGCCCCGGGCTCATACATATCTAAAGTGCGACAACAACGCTTATTTTAACAGACCTAACAGCCAATAAACAATTAGTGCTTTCAGAGTGTCCACAGAGACATCGGGAGAACAAGTTACACAGCCCTTGGAGGATCTCTTAACCGCTGTTAACACTGTAGCAATTTCCAGCGCAGAGTGCAAGAGGGGTTTCTCATAAATTAATCTAATCTGCACGTCAACAGCGTCTTTAAAAACAGCAACCATATCATCGCTCCTGTTTTTAACCCTTGTTGCTCCACCACTGAAAAGTTACCATTAGACCAGAGGGAGGGACAGAAATGCATCAAAAAAGGCGTGGGGGAGGTCGTGTGTTTGGGGAGGAGAGTTGAGCCCCGGCATCTCTTATTTTACAAATTAAGCACTGCAATACACGTGCACGCACACACACACGAATGACCAGACTTATAACTCCCAATGATACACACAAAGGACCAGACTCACAACTCTCCATGATATACACACACATCAAGACAAAGACAAAAGACTAACTCTCAATACACACATAATGACATGACAAGACTAACTCTCTTGATACACACATAGGAATGACATGACAAGACTAACTGATTCCCCACTTGCCCCACCTGCTCTTAAATAGGCTTACTTTCTGCCTGGCTCAGGTGGGACTCGTGAGGCAACCACCTGTCTATCATTCACTCACCCAATCACAATCACTCAACACCAAACAATTCACATTCTCACACACAAACCCAATCAGTCAATTGAAAGTCTCGGCCTGCTCATGGAAAAACAAAGGCCCACTCCCATGTTGCAACATGGAAAAATAAAGGATTTGTTATAGGGGCGGCACGGTGGTGCCACTCCCTCACATCTCGTTGCCAGGCCGACCGACGGAGTTTGCATGTTCTCCCGTGTCCACAAATGGGTTACAATATATAAAGTAGATTTGTTATAGTATTTATATAATACACCCCCGCGACCCTGACCAAACAATGATTGGATGGATGGATTTGTTATAGTATTTATATAATGCCAAACAATGATTCATAAGAGACATTAACTTGCATCCTTATAAGGTGAGTAATTTATCTGTTAGGGGAAACGTTCACAACATGTACATATGTCCAGTTTCCTGGATATCCCTTGAATGTTGTTTTTAAGGCTCAAGGAACATTAAAGGAGTGGTCCTAGAACATTATTCCAATTAAAATATTTGAACTATGGATGGGGATTCATGGTACTGTTATCTTATCAACAAAGTTAACAGTGTTCAACAAATCTAACATTTCAGTGCTTTCTTCAAATGAAATTGACATGTAACTGATGTATATATATATATATATATATATACCAATAAGAGTGTACCTGTATGAGGCCTCCTGGGTGGTATATTGGTTATTGGCGACCTGGGGTTTCGATTCCACCGGCCGCACCACAGTCGGCTCTGCCCGGGAGTGCCACCAGGGGGCGGCGATTGGCTCTCCGCCCCAGGGAGGGGGGAGGGAAGCTGGCATGAAGTTTGCTGTGTAGAGGAATGGCTCCGGAGTACCGGAGTTATGGTTGACAGCTTGGCAAGTGTCGTCTTGGAGGAGATGATACTTCGCCCATGTCACTGCTGTTCACAGGGCTACGGTAGCGAACTCACAATATGAGGGGGGGATTGACATTAAAAATAAAGGGTGTAATTGGCTACTAAATTGGGAGAAAGTCAGAAACAAATTCTTTAAAAAAAAGGGTGTACCTGTATGTGTTTGTTTGCGTATTAAAGTTTTAAAAAGAGAGGCAAAATTAGTAGACCGTGTAGTGAATGGGAATAATGAAAACATCACTGCTGTTTCAGTGTGTTGGAACTCTGAGTTCTTTATCACTTATGTTTAATGGAGAGTTGTCTTATGAATTCAAATCAGAAGTTATGCCTTAAAAATGTTCACTTAGTCTTTACAACTAAATTGTCTGGTTGGCACTGAATCTTTTGTATAAATGCTTTTACTGCAACTCAGGTGACACTGGGGCCAAAATGATATCACGGCTGCAGCTTTTAGGTTGCCTCTTTGCAGTCTCAGCTAGATAGCTTTATAGTCTGTTCTGATTCTGCAATGAAAAGGGAAGAACTCTCTGTCTGGTTTGAATTATTTAGAGCCATAATCGGTTTCTGCACATCAGCCCAGTATAGCAAAGCCAGTAGAAATGTATCAACCTTTTTGCACATACCTTAAATTACTCTCCTTTCAAAAAAGCAATACATTCTGTAACGATGTACCCTCTCTTTTTCTCTCTCTCTCTCTCATTCTCTCTCACTCTTTTTCATTCGCCCTATCTCTGAGCAGCTCTCCCACTGGAGCAGCTATGTCATGTGATGTGTTTTATGGTCTCTGGCAGTGATAACAGTGAAGTGGTGTGTTGACGCAGCTCAGGGAAACCATTATGAGTTGTAAATATGATGGAATGCAAAACCAGTCCTCAGCGTGGCAGTCTCCTCTCCGCACTCTTCCAGAGTCCCGGAGAACATACAAAATGTGCTCTGTACCTGGAGTGCATCCTGTCCTCTGAGCAGGCTCTGTGTGGAGCAGAAGAAACAGCATCTGCCCATCTAAGACAACCTGGCTCTCCAAACTGCCCCCTCCCATCCATACTACTTCATCTTGGATATGCCCTTCCATCCTGCTGTCTCTCTTTCCTGAGTGAGAGGGGGCAGTTTGTATGAGCAACGACAGGGGCAGGGATAGATAGCAAACAGAAGAAAGGTTGAGGGTCCAGGTTTTGTCTGTGTGTGACCACCTCGTTTGGGTTTCCTCTCTAGAGTCTGAGCTGGGCCAAGGTATCCTGTCTGGGGGGGTTCCACACACATGCTGAGTGTGTTGGGAGGACTCTCATTGACATTGTCAAGCCCCAATAGCCCTACCTCTGTCCAGTACAGCCCCCGCTCTTGTGGGAGAAAAGTATATGACTCCCATCAGTTACTGTTCGTCTCCATGCTGTTGCCCAGGAAAGAGATACTGAATGTGAGGGATACACATTCAAAAGGGAGACACATTAACTTGGTTAAATATGCTTGTTGTCGACAAACTGAAAGCATTGACATTACTTATAGCTTGCTAGATCCCCGGAGAAACGTACAATGGCAGCAATTTTACACTATACACACTTTATACGGTTGGATTTGTATTTTTATGAAGGCAATTCAGGTAAAGAAACTTACTTGGGTCTATAATCCCATGACTCAGCAGCCCCCCGTGTTTTGTAAGATTTCAAACACTTTCAAACGCAAATTTTGAATTAATTAAATATACCCCAGTAAAATGCCCTCAGGAAAATACCATTTGAATCTCTTCTGAATCCAAAATGTCTTAACAAAGAAGGGCATTTGTGATGTGCATACTGGCATAGTATGGCAAGGACTGGAGGGCGGAGTCAGGTATATGGAGAGGCATTGTGGAAAGCAGGGGCTTGCCTGCTCTGGAGCTCTCGAGAAGTGGGACAGAGGCTCACAGAACACACACCCCTGAATAATGATAGCAGTGTCAGAGCCCACCGTTGGGCTAGTACTGCATGCGCTTGTGATCTACCGTTTCAGAGAAAGGGAAAATGCGATGCCTCTGAATTTTTCATTTCCCACCACTTCTCTTTGTGTAGCTGCTTATGAATAAAGCATGACTCCAGAGGGCCAGCAGAATGGACTGTCTTTTAAAAAAGGAGATGTGCAGGCTCTCTCTCTCTCTCCTCTGATATTGGGCCATTGAACTGTGGCCAGGCAGTGCTCTTCCTGTGCTGAGAATGCAGGAGAATGACAGCTCTCTGCTATGACATCACAATGTGTGGCCAGTAGCATTGACTGAGGTTTAAGGAACTTGACCTGTGCCCAGAATGAGGCAGGTCTATTTCCCAGGTGAAATAATACTGCAGTGTTACCCTTGAGGAGGGTAAAATACCTGAAACCAATCTGCAAGCACACAAGTGCACAGTTGTGTTCATAGAGAATGTTAAAAATCTGAGCTATATAACTCCTGAATAAGGAGTCAGCCAAGTATATAAACAAGGTCATGCGTGACCTTGGATTGCTACTGGTGGGAGGAAGTGACTTTGTTCAGTGACTACGGAAAGAAGAACACCAGGGATGTGTCTGTCTATGTGTATCTTCATGTTTCTGGGGGCGGGTGAGGGAGGGGGGGGCAGACATCAGGTTAAAAGACTCAACCTGTATGGCCTCGGGTGGTGTAACGGTCAAAGCATTTGCCCGGAATGCAAGTTGTCCATTGCGGCCGGGGATTGAACCCCGGCCGCAACAGCCCAGCTCTGGCTGGGAGCCTCATGCAGGGGCGGTGATTGGCTGTCCGCCCCAGAGGGAGGGGGGAGGGAGAGCTGGCACGAGCTCCCCGAGAAGCGCAAAGTAGATGGGCGAGTTCCGTCTTGGAGGAGGCAGATCATTGCCAGCCTTGGGATATTAGCTTGACCCTTTTGATGCACGGCAGGCTTGTGGGGAGGGCAAATTGAAAGAAATAGAGGGTACAATTGGCCACCAAATTGGGGGAAAAAATGGGGGAGACATCAGAAACAAATTTAAATAAAAGACTCAATCTGCCGCCTCCTCTCACACCTCTATGGTTGACCTCCTTCCTTCACCTCCAATTACTGTAGTTTACAGGTCTGTTTCCATGGAAACAATAACTATGACTATAAATATAGCGTTAAACTACAGATTGTCCACTAGCATCCCTACCAGAGAACGTTTTATAATTGCGCATATTTGTTGCAGTCAACACACACACTGTTTCCGCAGGGGCAGACAGTGCATAACAGCAATCTGAACAATGTCTTTTGTTATCTTTTTCAGCTCATTTGTATACATATCTTTGTACTGTAGACACTGTCAATCATTTGAATTGGAACGATTTCTATAATTGTATTGTTATCGTTACTGTTTAGGGTAAAGGTAACATTTTCAGTGGCATCAGTGCTGAACATGTTTCCATTTTGGGACAATTGACTCCCAGTCTCCATGGAAACGTGACCGGTCCCATGAGAGGGGGCTGAGAGACCAGGGGCAGGGGGTCCCACAGCACCAGGTACACATCGACGACACTGAAGCTCCAACCATATTGGTTCTACACATATGAGAGGTCAAGGAGACAGGAGAGAACAGCACAGCTCCTTCTAGTTTTGTATTCATGCTCTAAAGTGGGGAAATGACAGATTAAGGAGGAACAAGTGAATGCACACACAATCAGCAAACTCCAGTTTAGGACTGAAGTTACTGCCAAACTGTCCCATGGGGGACTATTCTAATGGTGTGTTACAATTGGCTATATGCAGGTTATGCTGATGTACAACTGTGACATGAAACATAAAGCCAAGTCAGGCAGTGAGGTTGCTCCCCCGCCTAGCAGAGAGAAAACCTGAAGACCAGACCAGTACCAAAGTGGATGCCACTCTGAAGCACGTCCACGGGCTGCTGGAACAGGGCAATGGTCCCACAGGCCTGGAGGCTCTGTGGGCCCCAGCACTGAGGAAGGTGTGAGCCTGGTCTGAAACATGTGTGTGAGAGAGGTGTGTGATGAGGTCAGTGCCTTGGAGGAGGGGGGAAGATATGGGACAGAGCCATGAGCCTTGATCCTGCTTTAACTCAGTCCTAATGCTGTCCCTGGATCAGTGCAGGGTCTTTAATTCGCCACACATTGTGTCATCAGCTGGACTTAATTTTGCTTTTAGTGGATAAAGGTCACAGACAGATTGCCTGCATGTTTGTTGTCCCTCCTCTCACAATTACAATGGAAGACTATTCCTATACAAGTAAGAAAAACCAAATAGCTGAAATCAAATTAAATTAAGTTAAACAAATAAATGCATTCGTTATTTTTATACTCATATTGTATATTTGTTTCCATTTATGTTCCCGGACTTGGCAATGTGAAACATTCGATTTTTGACTAAAGAAGAATGACTCACATAGCAAAATCATTTCTCAACAGAACAAATGCTGTGGTGCCTCTCCAGATTTCCCCGAAGATAGAAGTAATTATATTTAGTAAAACCACTGTCGGGAAAGAACTCCTGGAACTAGCCATGCAATGGTCTTTCTCTATTTGTGTGTGTGTGTCTGAGGGAAAGAGAGAAAAGCCCTTGATCAGCCTTTTTTATATCACTAGCCATCAATTCAACGTTACTTGCAAGTTAACCAGCTACTGACTGGAAAAGGGGACTTCAATTAGTGATTTACATTTAGTCATTACATAACTTCAAAATCCCATTTCGGATTAAAGGCATGAGCTGGCCCTTGTGGATGGCTTCATTAGCCTCACTAGTGGCATCCCCACACCTGTATAAGATCGCGTACAGGTAAAGCCCTCAGAATGGTCAGAATGTCTGTGCTCTGGCATCAGGTGAAGGAGGAGTGCCCTGGTAGATATTAACATTAATCCATTGACTTTGTCCATAAACCTCCGTTATATTTTATGATGGTATTAACTAGCAAGTTTCTTGTGATTGTATTTGAATACAATTTTTAAATATCTTGCCAGAATGGCAATACTTTGGCTATGGTACTTCTTGATTTTGTTTTTAAGTTTACCCCAATTTGCTATGGATTACAAATGGTTTTGTGGTAAAGAATTAAGCGGTCCCCTACAGGTTGAACTGTTTGTGTTTGATAATGAAAGCTGTTAATACGCTGGGAAAGTGGAAACTGAAGTGAAGCATCTTCCGGGACGGATCAGGATTGACAGCTGAAAAGCAATTTAGGCTACTAATTTGCCTATTTGGTCTGTGACGGTGAACCAATAGGCATGGCTATGACGACAAAACTTTGGCTCTCTATGGAACAAATTGTAAGGACACAAAACCCAGGCTACAGACATGAGAAGCCAATCAGTTCAACATTAGAGTATTGGAATATGAGTACATCTAAATATACATAAAATAATGTGTGTGTGTGTGTGTGTGTGTGTGGGGTGGGTGGGAGCTGGCTCTCAGTTATACCAGCCCCCCCATTTAGATGTATTGGATATTCAGTACCATGCGCATATGCCTCAGTTCCCCTCATATTAAACATTTCCAGAGCCAGGGCTTGATTCTCTGACTTTAGGAAGTTTAGAGACTGTCCATTTCACCATTCAGACTAAACAGAGCGTGATACTGGTCCAGCACTTTGGGTTCCAGTGCTTTGGATTCCAGCAGCTTTCTGCTTCCAGCTCAGCAGCATTTTGAAGTGCATACTGCAATGGTAAGAATATTTTTACAGTATGTATTTTTTCCGTGAAGGATTTAGTGTAGCACATGTTTAAATACCATATAGTTTGCAATGTTTGTCGTGTTGTGTTTTCAGGCTTTCATAATTTAAGAATATTTCAATATTTAAATTTCTTGTGCCAGTGTGTTTATGGCACAAGAAACATTTGTAAATGAAGGAGTCATTTTGTTTGTTTCATCTTGTTGGCAGCCTTCCAGATGAATGACAGCCAGACCCTTACTACCACAGGACAACAGTGTTAATCTTAGTGTCTTTGGAAATTACAGTGACATTTGCCTTTATCTGGAGGAGAGTGCTCGCTGTAAGCTTATATTTCTTCATTACTATTGGAGATGTACTACAGTTCTCGCCATCCACACGGAACAGCAAAAGATGCAGTTATCCAAGGGAGCTTATTCAGGTTCTTATTTTGGTGGACATTTGTGAGCTCATTCATGTTTTTGAAATGTATTATATAAAAATATTTCAGTTGGCTGAACATGCTCCACACCACTTTGCCCTGTTTGGTATTGAATCATTTGTATTTATAATTCATTTTTTCCCTTTTTCCCTTTTTCCATTCTCCTCTGGGAAAAGGCAGGAGATATTTATGTAAGTTAATTTACTTAAATTGTATTTATTATAATAGTACAGTATAATCCAACAATCCAACCCCAATCCCCTCTATAAAGATGATTCAAATTACACGTTCGATATTTCAAATTGTTTTTACTACTGTGCTGATTTTTCATTTGATTAAATTATCTAAATGTTTATGTATCCAACATAGCTCCAGTCCTAACGGGGTTGGTGAATTATACTGTGTACTGTAGTAGACAGTATTATTTGAGCACATCACACCACAGCTTATCATGTAGAATAATATTTGGTGTATTGGAAGGTTTATTTTCATTTTCCTTTTGTTTCAGTGGCGGAAAGTCTGCTTGTGGACCAAATAACTAAGGACCAAATAACTAAGGAAGATTTGATCTATAGGGCCACTGCAGTTCTTCTAAAACATAGCAGTAACAGCCATTTTCCACGTTGGCCTCCAGCCAACTGTGTTGAAGCTGCATCATGCTTGGCATTGCTAAAAACCTCCAAATGGAAATCTCCCTTGAATTTAGGTTGCACCAAGCAGTATGACTTTTTCAGTCAAAAAATGTGACTTGATGAGTGTCTTGGTAGTTAATTCGCTAACAGCATTTGCCAAAAGCAGAGGCTGGACCCACTAGCCTCCACATTACAGGTTAGGAGAGTCGACTGTACCATTAGCTGACTATGACTAGTCACAGGACTAGCAGTCCACAGCAGTGGGACATAATATTGGTAGGGTGGCTTTAAGTTGGCCAGCTGTCCTTGGGTAAGTGGCCAGTAGTATTGTATCACTTTTTATCTCTTTCTACGTAGTCCTACCTTATCCTTCAACATAGTACAGTACCTTGTGTTATTCTTCTTTGTCTAGTCCAGGGGTGTCAAACTCATTCCATCGTGGGCCGAGTGTGTGCAGGTTTTTGTTGCAACCAGTGCACTGCACCAGGTGATTTCACTAATTAGCTTCCTTCTTCAACCAAGGAGGGGAACTAATTGAAATCACCTGGTGTTGTGCACTGGTTGCAACAAAAACCTGCATACACTCGGCCCACGATGGAATGAGTTTGACACCCCTGGTCTAGTCTCTCCTCATCCTCAAACAACTCCCCAATTATGTTTTTTTCATACAGTCAAAAAGAAAGCAATCAAAAAGGAACATATACAAGCCATTCCCTTATCTGTAGTCCATAATGCCCGCATGCCTCTCTAAAATCAGATGTTTGTGGGAATGGAAGCCCAGTACATTGAGTGCAGGATAACATAGATACGGGAAAAGGCTCTCGTCACAATCCCCCTCCTCTCCTCCACAGACCTGGACTGCTCATTCTGACTCTAAATATTGGTGACAGGTGTCCTAAACTACTACAACCCGCAGGAATACCTGGAGTTTATTATCCCCCAGATGCAGCTGGAGCCACCCCAGCAGCTGAACTGTCTGCTGTGAGAAGTGGGGTCTTCCCCCAAACAAAATGTCAGGTCACAGTGGAGAGTGAACCAAGATCCATATGCAACCCCCCTCCACACACACACACACACACACACACACACACAACACACGCGGCCAGTCGAAGGACTGATTTTTGTATATTTAAAATGGTATAGCAATATTATATCACTCTTATATGTATTTTACTGAACTCTAATCTGGGCCTTGGCACCAGCTCAAAGTGCTGCATGACTTCAGTGCCTCTGACTGTTTGGGTGTGTTTTCCTAGCAGTTTGCTTGCTTGCTTGTTTGTTTTGTTTCACTTGGAGCAGTGTCATAGTTGTCATGTTTTAGAAAACCCTCGCTCTCTACAGCAGAATGTGCATATTGACGCATCTACACGCTGTAACTGCAGCCTCGAGGCTCCAGAATGTCACATTTCAGCCTATGACAGTGCTTTGTTTAAGGGGGGGAAGGTGTGTGCCTTAATCCCTCTCTCCCTTTTCGCCGTACAGACCCTGTTTCAACATACAAAAATGTTGGCAGGAAGACGAACGCCCAAGAAACCCACCCCCCAGCAAGGCTGGTTTCTTTGGCACAGAGCTGCTGCTGTTGTTTCTGCTGGTACAGCGCCAGGGAGCCCAGTCCAACTCTGCCAGCCCAGCTGCTGGCTCTCAGATAGACAAGGAGGAAATCGCTGATGCCCACCAAACACATGTGCATGCACACACACGCACGCGCGCGCTCACGCACGCACACACTGTTCTCTGCAGTTCCTCACTAAGCCTCTGAGTGCCTTAATATCCTTTAAATAATCCTCCTCCTCACGGCTCTCAATGCTCTTCCTCTTCCTCACTTCCATGTTGCCCATGGCCACAGTAGCCATATAGAGGCCCAAGAAGCAGAAAGAGAGGGCATGCATACTCCTGCCCTCTCCCAGAGCCATGGTACACAGAGAGACAGAGAGGGAAACAGACAGGGAGGGAGGAACAGTTCCCCCATTCATGACAACATAACAGAGTCTAAAAACTGTCTTAAAAAGGTTCAACCTGATTGAAACCTACGGCAAACAGTTTTTAAAAAGCAGTACATGTGCTTGTGCAACCTGCAGTCTCGGAACCGCAAAGAGAAGAGGTGTAAATCCAAACAATGGATGATCAAATTAAATGCACTGAGCAAGATTCAATTTGCAAAAACAATGAAAAATTATGGCTATAATTCCTTACAAACTAAACAAACTGTAAATGGATGTGTTCTCAACAACTTCTGTTTACCATATAAATAAGCATTTACATGCATTTTTTATTCCTGATTAAAACAAACTCTGGATCCTGGAAGTATATTTATTTAGGGGTCAAACCCATGATGCTTTTAAACATTGAAACCTATTCAGGAGGACTGATTGCCAAGTTTGGAACCGCTTTGGGACTTTTGCTCATTCTGTTTCCTACTGAGGCTGCATTTTTGGATTTTGCTGTTTGAGCCGGTCACAAAAACATCCTGGGAGCATAGCATTTGCCCACTCCAGAACTTCTGTGCATCTGTCTTACAGCACAAAACATGAACTCAACACCCAGCTCTTCACATACAAGGATAGATAAGTAGTTTTTAAAGATTCTCCTCCTACAGAGAAGGGGTATTAGGACGTTTAATTGGATTTGATCATGCAGAAGCATTCTCAAATAGTCCCTAATTGAAAACGGATGTCTTATCAGTGACTACAGTGGAGAATAATGAGAGTGAAGCTGAAAGATGAAAACACCAGGCTGTGAGTCATAGATGTTTTTAATTGGTTCACTTTATTATTCTGAAGATGTTTTCAGTTATAGCATCCATCCATGTAAAGCGTTTGTAGTTTGTATCTGTAAGGGTTGCGTGATTCTGGCTGTGTCCTTCACCTTTACATCAGCAACAGCTCACAGGAGAAATGTACCATCACAAAATACAAACTATGATAAAAAGTCTGTCTCGCCTAAATGCACTTGAAAGCCAAAATTTGGTAAAACACACAAAGACATATGCTCTCTCTCTCTCTCTTTCTCTCTCTCTCTCACACACACACGCCCACATGTGCATGCATATGCACACACACACACACACACACACACACACACACACACACACACACACACACACACACACACACACACACACACACACACACACACACACACAAAAAAAGAGCAAACACATTTAATCAATCACCTTACTTATGTCAGTCGGTGTTGTAGTACTTCAAATAAAAGTAGCCCCCACCAATAGCCAATAGGGACTTTCTCCATAATCTTATGGGTGCTATTTTTAAAGTTCTTGTCTCACCTCGTCTCTCCAGGATTAGTAAATGTGTTTAAAATGACATCAGAGAAAGTTCAGTTCGTACAGTTGTCTCAGAGAGTCAATGGTGCACTGTTACTGTAGATGCAGTTTGCTCTGTAGCTAAAAATATAAAAAAACATATTTTATTATTTTCAAAGAACCAGACACATTTTGGCAGTGCATCAATATGCTTTTGGAACTGTGTCCAGATGCTGAGCCAAAACAGAGATTCCAGAAGTGCTCATGAAGCAACAGGGGTAGAGATCAATGTGTTTTGTTCCCGTGTGGGAGTTATATTGTTCTTCTGGGCTCCCTCCCTCCCTCCCTGTGCTCCTGTTGTTCATGACTAATCCTCATATATAATTTTATTTCCCCCCAAATAGTCTGTATATGTAGGCATTAGGTTATATTTAATCAAAACTTATTCTATTCAACATAGAAATATTACAATAAAATAAAGAAAGTATCTTGCCTTTTTCTTTCTGGGACACTGAAGCAGCAGGTCATGTGACTTAAAGAACAGATACAGATTTGTTGACAAAACACTGGACAGAGCTCACAAACCCAAAACTCGCCCCATCAGTAGCACACCAGGTGAGAAATTCAAAGGTACTAATGACATTAACCCAACTCAATCTACCATTATATTAAATGCTAAAATACTGTACTCATTTTAAAGGGACAACGGCACATTTTGAGGATTATGAAAGGAAATGGTCTTCAGAAATTGATTTGTCTCTGTTACAGAGAGCATATGAAGCCCTTCTCCTGCCAACTTCAAATGTGTTTAAACACAATACATATGTACATCATGACTTAAAAATCTTGGGAAAAGTAAGGCATTCCCAACAATTTTGACCCAATTTTGGAATTTCCCAGTTTCCATATTAGCCACATAGATTGCCTAGTCCAACTGGCATCATGGATATCGGTTATAGAGAAGATGCACAGTAGGTACAGTGGGTATAAAAAGTATTTACCGATTTTTCACATTTTATTTTCTTACTTCATGGAATCAAAATTAATTTAACTGTGATTTCTTGCCACTGATCAACACAAAATATTCCATAATGTCAAATTAATTACAATAATAATCAATAATAATGAACTCTAAAGAATTTTGAACATGATCAACTCTGTTGAGGAGAGAAGTTATTATGGTTCAGAATGGCATTACACAGTAATAATGGGTCTTTCAGAATTTCATAGCTTTCTCTCATCCCTCAACTGATATTGCAGCAGCTGTGGAAGACAGAAAGGGCATCGCTGTTCCACCTAAATGCACATCCCCTCTTTCTCCCTTCCTCGACCCCCCCTCCCCACAAAGTCTAGTTAAGGCATCCACATTTCATCCTTATGTTCTTCATTTAAACATGTCCTGATTGACTCAATGCCAGTGGTTGAGAGGCAAAAGAAACAGTACTGGAGCAATCCTGAACACAGATTTGTGACACTTGTACTTCATTCTGTCCTGATACTAGATGGTTCTGAATAGATAAATCCATAGATCATTTCAACTTTAATCCATAAGGTCCTTGGCAGTCTGATATGCTTTGTTGGACCTAGGCCAATTGTCTCCAACTCTAATCCTGGTGAGCTATTTATCTTCCATATCCTTCTTTTTCTGGATGAGAGAACCACATTTTAACTACTAAAAATGTTAATAATTTAGCTAATTGTAATGGTTAGCAAGGGAATTGACTGCACCTGATTTCCCAATTGTAAGCTTAACTGAAGCTAATCTAACAATCTTAAGGAGTCATTGCTACTGCTGTGCTCTGCTGAAGATGTTTAGCCTTAAAAGAAATTCCAACAATATTGTGTTTTGAAGGCTGTATCATGTTGATGTTGATGTCGAAAATAAAATTCTGTCAGCCCTAAACATGAGGGTATGCCATAGGGTATGACACGTTGACATGCGGCACAATATCTTAAACAATTTTAAATTGAACATTCTAAATTCAAATGTTGAAATTTTTAAAAAGTTGCACACTTCCTGGGCCCAGCTAGCAAGCAGTGGTCCACTGTCGGAAACAACTTTTGGCATGCCACCATTTTGCAAATCAGCACTGCAGCAACAGGCCGGCCATGGACTATTGTGAAACAGATGGACATTATGCTGGTATGCCACAGATGGTCTGTCGGTGGCAAACCTCTGTACTCAATGGCGAGCTGTCCTGCTCCAACCATATGCCGTGCTGTATGTATCGTTAGTCCATATCATGATTACAGCATTGCTACCACAATAAGACATTTTATTCTTTAACAACAACTATTCACCTAAACAATACTTTTCCCCCACTATACAAATGCTCACTATGAAACAGAATCAATTGTTAAAATTATTTTTATATTGAAAAGTAAGCATGTAAACATCCAATTTCAACAACTATTTTGACTTCTCTTAAGATGAGTGAAAAGTGACATTGTTGTGTCATAAGTAGAAAAGACAACAGAACTTTAAGCACACATTTTTATTATAGAAAAATAAGCTATGCACAATAGATAAGACTCAAAAATAATGAACAAGACTGAAGCGCTTACAAGACTGGGAAGGAATACAAAGATTTTTTTAAAATACAAAACATTTTTAAACATTTCTTTGTGTGGGCCAACGGCGACAAAACAGTAGATCCTCAACTTTCTCACCACTGCACGATTCTTTGTTCCACCATCATGATCAGTGGCCTCCTTCAGATAATGGGTAGCCTCCCTCTGAACACCCTCTTCTGTAGCATCTTGACAGCAGGGTTATTTTTAATTGCTCCTAAGCAAATCCCAAGAAAGACCATTGAGATACATTTTAATTGCACAATGTCTTAGACATCAAACACATTTTTTTTTAAAAGAGAAACGAATTTCATGCCCTCTTTAAATAATAGCCCATTTAAGCAATTAAAAATCTACTGTGAAGAATAGTCTTCAGGTGTATAGGTAACTTCCAAAAAAAAAGGAAACACCAACACAAATTGTCTTAATAGGGTGTTTGGCCACCATGAGCTGCCAAAACAGCTTCAGTGCACCTTGGCAAGTGTCTAGAACTCTTGGAGAGCTGCAATGAGAAATTCCATCATTTGGTGTTTTGTTGATGGTGGTGGAAATCAGTGTTTCAGGTGCTGCTCCAGAATCTCCCATAAGTGTTCCATTGGGTTGAGATCTGGTGACTGAGATGGCCATGGCATATGGTTTACCTGTAGGTCCTTGAAGGACAGAGGCAGATGCAGATTACATCGCTAAATCATAAATGATTTAAAATATCTAATTTAATTATTGTATTGTAGCATGGCGGTGAAATAAAGAAGCAGGAGATATCTCGCTACCAGATCTATTCAACCCGGAATGCTTTGCTCTTTTAGACAATGAAATATAAATTTGTTTTTTATTGTTTTTTTATTTTCTATGTTGACATTCAAGGACAAAACAAAAGTACACATTAGGGCATTCGACACAAGGGGAAGCATAGACATTTCAGATGTTGATACACTTAGAGTCTTGAATGTATAGGGTAAAAAGGAAAACAAAACAAAATAACCAATAAACAGGAAAAAATAAGAAAAAGTTAGGCACTCGTGCTCTCGGGTGTTCCAGTGCGCGCCTCCTCTTAGGTGATGAGTTATATGACCGGTTCTTTCCAGTGGCTCACCTCATATTTCTCTATCGCCCTTCTCTCATTCTTAATAAAGTCCACCAGAATGCCGTCTTGGAGGAGGTTTTGAAACCTCCTCCGGAGAGTGACCAGGTCTACGGTTTGTTTTTGATGGACCTTGATGTTCCTCGCCTCCCACAGGACCTGCTTTAAGGTGTTGATGACTGTACTCCACTGGTGCTGGAGCTCTGGGCTGTTGCAGCTTCCGGGTGGACCGCAGAGGATACTCTCAGCTGTCAGGGAGGATCTCGACAGGGGCCTGCTCAGGGAGACAGAGGGAACAACCTCAGACCTCAGGCCTCAGACCCGTATGGCTATGGAGCACTCCCAGAAGAGTTGGTGTTTGTGTTCCGGGTCAGTGCATCCGTGGGAGCAGTTCTCCGCAAGGGCTAGATGCCATCTATACATGAACGACCTGGTGGGGAGACAACTGTGAGCAGACATCCGTGACATATCTTTCTGTTTGTTGCTCAATGTGTTGTGTGTGACATTTTTCCGAACTGTTTGCCACTCCACCGGCGAGTCGAACAGACGTTTCAACGTGACTCACTCCAAGTAGCATCTCGAGAAGGAGAGATGCACTTTGGAATGGAATATTGCTTCAATAAACACAAATTTCATATTATTGAAAAAACTGAACTTAATATATCACTGACATTTTATGTAATAGAAAGTATGTGCCCTAACAACATGCAAGACAACACGCTGCTCTAAATACTGGCAACACTAAGGATTGGGTCACTCTTTGAGCAAACAGGAATCCATTGATTTCACCTGTCAGTGTATAATTTAATCCATTAAAATGTAACCTCTTTCTGAAGGAATCGTTTACCATATACTGTAGTACATTACAGAAAATGTAAGCATTTTTGTATTAGTTTAATTAAAAGTCCTAGGATTTGAATTGGAGGACACCTATTATTCATGGCATGTGTTGCTATTTCTGACATAATGTGGCCTTGAGAGGATAAGTCATCCCTCAGTAAACATTTAAAGTGTCGAATTAAGATCAATTAAAAGCTTGTTACAATTCAAGGTTTGCAAATATGGTTGGAAACAAAAACCAGAATACACAGGGGGTCCCAGACCGAGCTTCTCACCACCACTCTAATGCACCAATAATTGCTAAGCAAGGAGAGGTGGGGGTGGAGAGTGAGAGAATTTGTACATAACTGGCAGCCACCCACCACCCTATCTCACATTACTAATCCAGTCCTTAAAAATGATTTTGAATCAAAATGAGTGCCTAGTGTGCTTTTTTATTAGAAATAACATTTTGTCATCAATCATCATCACTAGTGTAATATATATTGTTGCATTTATAAAACATGGCAGGGTTTTATGTGAGAACTTTGGTATTCTACTTGGTATTATATTAGTGTTGTACGTTGTCGGTCGGTACAAGCCACTATGAGCTTTCTATTATCGTTCCACCGGAGGATAGTCCCTCCACAATTGTTGGCCGCAAAACTCTCGGCATGCCAAAATACGTGTAGTCGTCAACAGACGACCAGAAACAAACCTCACTCTCATAGGCTTATTGCGCCGCTTGCTGGTTACGTGAATACATTTCACTTTATTGTATTTGTTAATACTCATTAATTTGTCTTATCCAGACAGATTTATTAGATTAATATGATATGACATGCCAACACGAAATACATATTACAGCAGCAATTACAACATCAATAGCATAGGGTAGTTCAGAATTACAATGATAGAAGCATCATCGTATTTACAGCAAGCTAAAGTTACTGTTGAACAGTGACCTATAAAGTAATATTACTGGTATTATAAATAATATCTTAAATTATTTTCAGTCAAAATCAAATTTCAGGATTTCAGACTGAAACCCTACTACATTAGTTTGCGGTGACGGAGAAACGGCCTTGTATTTTTTGCCCATTAGACTTTCCGTTTATACGTGCGTGTCGTCATCTTACGCTGTTAGCTACGACATCGCGCGAAATTTGTTTTCAATGTAGCATTACCTAGCTAACAGTTAACTAGATAGAAAGAAAAGTAGCGTTAGTTCATTATTTTGTACACTTTCCTTTCAATTCCCCTTAAGGAGAAGAAAGCGTTATATTTACAACAATACATGTGAAGTATACATTATAATATGTGCAATGGATTCAGAAGACAGGCAGGAAAGTCATAGCATGACCACGAAAACAACGTTAAAGTCAACTGGGAACAAACGAGTAGGGGAGTCATCTGCTAGGACGGCAGTAAGGTTGTGACCCAGCTCTCTGGCTACTGTACACACACAGCAACGCGAAAAATTGCTGTGACCTAGTAACTTAGCTAATATTTTTGGGTCCAGCTATCTTGTAGCGAACTTATTTACGTTTTCTTTCTGTACTTTTTAAAGTTAGTTGGCTAGCTAACGTTACAATAACACACAATTCTTGTACCTAGCTATGGTTAATAACTTCATTACTAGCTAACGTTAAATTGCACTTGTATATAGTCCAGATGTAACGTTAAGACGGACCACACCCACGCATAAACTGTGACAGCGCATAGAATTAAGCGAATCTCAGCGAATTCTTTAATTATAGCTAGTTAATATATAGCTATTTTTTAGCTACTGGATAGCAGCGAATGACTGCAAAATAAGAATGTTTTGTGTCTTTATTAGTAAAAGATGATTTTATTATTGGATGGGCACTGAGTTAGTTATTCGACAAATCCCGGGTTATATTGTTTCTGCTTTTTAGGATGCCATACTCAGGATCCAAAAAGGTCTACTCCGGTTTTAAATCTCCTGTAAGTCTTCATTTAATTTATATTTGTTGCTTGAGAATAAACTTTAGATGAAGTTAATATCCACCACTTGACAACAATTCCTATTTCATGTTTATACATTATTATCACATTGCACTTCCGAGGGTATGTTGACTTAGCCAGTGGTCTCTGCGTCATCGTGGTTTTGTGTCCTGGTCTCCGCTACAGGCACCAAGTACCGGACCCCGTTGCGCTGCAGTGGTTCAGCCCAGCCTTGAACAAGAGATAGCGGAACTGAAGAGGAAACAGGGGGAACTGGACTATGAGATCGTCCAGCTGGAGAGCAAGTGTGTGGACCAGTGTTCGCCTGTGTGTGTGTGTGTGAGAGAGAGTTATTGGGAGGGGAGGGGGGGTGCATTGCATATATTATGATGTAAATTGAATGGTATAATATGCATGAATAACAACTGCTCTTTCTGAACAGACAGACTAAATTGTGCACTTCTCTGTGTAGTGGTGTGGGAATTAAAGATTTGGAGCAGCACATTGACCTCCTCCATGAGTACAATGACATCAAAGACATTGGGCAGACCCTGCTGGGCAGGCTGGGTAAGACCCCATCCACCCACCCAATGGCCCTTTTACTGTGCATGTAATCTGCAATCTGTTGCCAGTCCTCAAACTCCTCAAACGTGTGCCCTTAAGACCCCTAAGTGAAAATGGGAAGAAATGTTGTATGTACTGCTGTATTTGTGCTTATGTAGCGGATGAGCTCTGGTACGTGAGCGTCTGCTACAGAATGTGACATCGATAAGAGTGTGATTAGTTCCCAGAGTTAGAGACTTGAGTCTTTAGCTCAGCGGGCTAAATCGCTCTCTTGTCTCGTCGAGATCCTCGGTTTGAAACTCGCTGCTGGCAGAACCAACTCCATTACACTTATATTAAGGGAGTAGTGAGGTATTAAAAAATGGCACAAACCCAGAGAAGTAAACATCATATTGTAGTTTCCCTGTGAATAACGTGGGATACAGTAGCAAGGGCTACGTGACAATGTACAAAATGAGGCAATTCTTTATTGGAAGTCCACAGAGGAATCATGTTAACTGCCATTTTAAATGTGCTCTTACAAATTAGTGATGTGTAGCTGCAGCAGTTGTAGTTTCATTTTCCCTTGGAAGGCATATTTCACTCTAGGATCAAAAAGGAATTCCTAATACCATTAAAATGAGTTGTGGAGGATCAGTTGTCCTAGATAGGCAGTTGTTGTCTTTTGCCTATATCTGTGTATATCAATGCAATAGTTCATTTAAAAAACTGAATAATTTCTTAGAGAACATTTTCCTCACAGGGCTAATTTCAAGTACACAAATGATTATGCATACAAGGTTTTGCACATGAAGCATGAGTATAATTCTTAAATGTAAGCATCTGCCAAGACAAGTGAACAATGGAGCATCACCAACATAAAGACCTTTCTCAGGTTACTGTACTGTGGACAGTGAAGCACCATTAGAGCCTGAGTAACAGTGGACGTAATGTGGCTTGTATTGATCATTGTTAGACTATATTCACTCTAGAATAATCAAAGTATGTTGTTCTTAAGGTTCATTATTAGACACTCTTGTATGGTTACATATGTTCATTTTAACACGGCTTTTCAGCTTGATGCCTATTTACCATTATTTTATCTCATTTACATGTATTTCATATTTTGTGTCAAATTAGCCTTGTAATTTGCTCTGGATAAAAGCATCTCCAAATAAATGTGTAAATACATAAAGAAAAGTCCCTGACCAGCTGCTTGGTGGCTAGCATACACTGCATAAGCATGTCATTTCATTTGAAAGTGGATATTCTCCCCTTTGTCTTTGGCCATTGTAATTAGTTCTAGAGACATACAGTACATGGAGACACAAAGTTTTGGGGTAAGTGTGTCCCTTTTAACTCAAACTGCCTCTGATTGTAGTAGCACATGTTGTAGCACACATCTGAATGAAGAATATTTTTTTGATTTCTGTACATATGAAATTAGCCATTCTTCCGACAGATCTTCATTATTATTAATATGTAGGTCCTTCTGTATGGTTACTTGTAAGTGACAGGGTAGGTTTGCTGCAGGTTTCAAATTGCGGCCCTAACCAGCCACACTGCACAAGAGGCATGATCAGCTTTCTGAGCTAAAGACCGAAGTCCCCAACCACACTAATTACATTCTTAGGACCAAGGACATTGCCCCATTAATGACTACCATTTGAATAGTCCCACTGTCCTTATCAAATATAATCGTGTGTAGAACCGTGGCTCAATAAAATTAACAAGCTTGGGCTCCTTAGTTATAGTCTGCTGTAACAAGTGTGACAGCATATTTCACAATTTCGATTTAAATAAACTATTACAGTTTTTAAAAACTAAACATCTTTATATTATTTGCATTTTCTTCCTGCCATCTTGCATTAATGAATTATTTTGGTATCTTGTTTACTGTCTTCCAGTTATTATTAGGGCTGCAGTCTCTGTAAGATCAGTGTTTGTTGGCATGGCCAATATTGTAGTAAAGCCTATATTTGACGAGTGTCCCTCCATTTCTTTGTCAGCTGATGTGCGAGGAGTGACCACGCGGGACTTATACAGCCAGTTCAGACTTGAGCTGGATGATTGAGTGTTACTACAACCTGAAGAAAGAGAAGAGGAAACGGATGCCCCCTCCCCCATCATTGCTATTTAAAAGTGGCTTTCACTTGGGTGTCCTCGCCCAGGTCATTCTGTTATTCATTGATGATTTTAGGGAGGGTGCTGGAGTGCACTAATCTATTTCAAAAATAAGATCGACACTTCTGGCTTTGAGCTCATTTTTTGTTCTTTCCTCTGCCAATGTAATTTTGTTATTTTCTAAGATGACATTAAAAATGTGGTTTCTTTGAAGAGAATATAACTGAATGGATCTTTCCGAGTTAAATGTGAGTGATAGAAGTTAAGTTCAGAGATAGCCGCTGATGCAGGCAGATAAGTTTAGGACTAGACAAAGGAGAAATCTCTCAAGGACATAATGATACTGTACGTGGCATGAGGATAAGGCTTATCATGATGTATAGTTTTATAAGACAATAAAATATTGTGATGAGTGGAAAGGTTAAAGTGCTGTATCAGTGCATTTATTGCATTTTGATTAGCTATCTCTTTTTAAATTGTGGAGCAAAGAGCACAGTACTTACTTAATCTTCCCTAAAAGGCCAGGGAAATGCATACACAAGTGTTCTATGTTCATACTTCATGGTACTGTACAAGACCCTTGCATCTCATACCATTGATACAGTCTGCATTGGAACATATTCTGGCCTTGCCAGTGCCCCAATAACTTGGTCTCAACCCTTTTGGTAATGAAAGGTGATTCGTGTTTTCATCAGTAACAGTTTCCTCACCGTTGTAAGCGGAAGACAGAAAATAATTGTGATTTCATTACTACGCGTTGTTGCCCTTCTACCAGAACCAGAAGCACTCTTTACAGTTTTGGTCATGTTGGTTAGCTTCTGATTGTATTTTATTAGACTGCCACTCTGAAAATAAAACTCATCCAAAAGATGTAATAGGAGTGCGTATTTAAAGCTGAAGGAAACAGGTTTGGGTGAATAGGTTCTGAACAATGACCCTGACTAAATGCACACATATTTATCCTCTGTGAAGGCAATATTGGGTTGCGTTTTGCTCTTTCTTAATTAATTAATCAATATTGTGCAACCTTGATTGACTTAAATTACACTGAGTGGACACGTCCTGTAGGCCTTTATCAGATTCAGGAACTTCACACTGGTTATTTTGAACACCTCTGTTCAGATTTAATGTTTGCTTGTGGACAGCTGTTGTGAACTCAAACCACAAGTATTCTATTGGTCTGGGGAATAAGATGCTGATGTTTGGGAACACAAGTGTTGATTTTTATGATCCCTTGCCCGATTTTTGTAGACTAGGATCTATGTTTTGGTTCATTTTCCTACTGGAGTGTCTGTTTTTGTGCAACCTCGAGCTTCATAGTGGAGGGAAGCAGGGGTGTGTTTTTCTCTATATCCTCTGATCCTGGTATACACTTCCCCATTTTTGCTGCCATTCTCATGAGGACACCAGGATAAGAGGATTTGAAATGACTCCTTAGGATGGCCTCAGCCAGAGTGAATTTTTAGCCCCCAACATATCGCTGATGAGCATTTTTTTTAAGCATCATTGTTTCATGCCTGAACAGGACATTGTTCAAGTTCAAGTTCAACTTTATTGTCATATGTATTAAATACAATGAAATGCTTGTGCTCTGGCTCTCTATCTTGAACACACAAAGTATACCCATCCCAAAAACAATAGACACTACAGGCCTACATATAGTATGTACACAATGTACATGGTGTGCACATATGTATACATACACAACATACAGTACACAATATACAGAATGCAATAACGTTACATTACATATTATACAACAATGTGAAATGTATATGGGTGCGTCAGCTGTTCAGCAACCTGATTGCCTGTGGAAAGAAACTTACTGAGACGTCGGTGTGTGATTTGATGCTCCAGTAAAGTTTTTTAGATGGAAGGAGTGACCAGTACATGAGCAGGATGGCTGGTGTCCTTAAAAATATTTTGAGCTTTCCTTTTGCAGCGATGTTTTGAAGTTGTGGTAGTTATGTGCGAATGATTTTTGTTGCTGTCCCTTTACAGTCCTTTGTAGCTTTTTGCAGTCCTGAGCAGTCAGGTTCCCAAAGTGCACTAAGATACCGCCTGTCAGTATACTCTCAATGGTACTGCGATAAAAGTTCACAAGAGTTTTGGTTCTCATACCAAAACTCTTGAGATGCCTCAGAGAGTACTGTCTCTGTTGTGCTTTCTTGAGGATGCAATTGGTGTTGAGAGACCATGTGAGGGTGTCTGAGATGTGTATGCCAAGAAATCTAAAACTATCTACAATTTCAACAGATGATCCATTGATGGAAATAGGAATGTGATTTTCTCTGATCTTTCTGAAGTCAACAATGATTTCTTTTGTCTTATTGACATTTAGAGAGGTTGTTGTCATGACACCATAGGGATAGATCTTCCACTTCCCTCCTATAGGCCCTCTCATCACTGTTGCGTATTAGTCCAATCAGTGTGGTGTAATCTGCAAAATTTATGATGCTGTTGTTGTGATATTTGGCGACACAGTCATGTGTAAATAGACTGTACAATAGGGGACTGAGACAGCAGCCCTGAGGCGTGCCAGTTCCAAATGTCATTAAGATGGAGGTTTCACAAATTTGTTACGTTTCATTATGTGTTGTGGATTCAGGAGAATTGTTATTAAGAGATGTTACTGTGGAAACCAGCAGATTCAACTTCTTGTGAATGTCTTTGTTCCGCACATAGCCATCAATTAACCTTTGGAGGCCAGCAACCTTTTACTAGCTGTTGATTGTAACCAAGACAATGCCTGTTTGTATATTTTTACTTCTGTGTAACCTACCTGGTTGTAAAATTTGATTATTTTCTATAAAGTTCCTTCTGTCATCTAGAAACTTTATGTAAGGTTACATGTGTAGAAATGTATTTATCAATAATGTGAATACATTTGATCATAAGACATGCAATTATTTGTAAAAGCATGTTGCTATGTGCATTGTTGGTAACGTTAGTATGAAATGTATACATATTTTGATTTATTAATCTAAACAAATATTGCTTGCATTTCCCTTCAAATGTCTTGATAAGTGCTTTATCAAATAATGAATAATTGTCGAGGCCAAAGTGTGTGTATAATATAACGTATTACTTACAAATATCTGTCAAATATTGTACTGTACGAAAAAACGGCTAACGTTAATGGACGCAGGCATACAAACTTGCTCACCAGTCATTGTCTTCTGTTTCCCTACTCTTTGATTGGCTTGAGAATGGTGTGAGTTGAAATGTCGTTGACAATGACACGTTTAACAGGGCTGCACGGCTGGCGCGGGAAATGAATAAATAAAGGTTTTCATTCTAACCCCTGAAAGTCTGATGTTAATGGCATGACTGTAAACAGATTCCTCCGCCCTTCTGCTGTACAAGCCCCACAGGGTCACATCTCGCATCGTAGCTGCAACCCAGAAAGAAGCGCACCGATCCTCACACAGTGATGGTTTTTACGCACCCTACTGTACAGCAGCGAAGCAGTGCTGCTGCCGAGTGGAAAAAGCTGAACTACTGTATTCAAAGGCACGGTTTGTCGTCCGGCCCGCATTTCCTTGACAGCACAGTTTCTCAACCGCAAGCCCTACCTCTCGGTGAAATAAGGGGATAACGGGTGACGTGATTGGTTAGAGTCCGTGCCTGTCATTTCTAGCCCAGAATGCCGGTGAATGTAGAGGGGGCGGGTGAGAAAGACTAAGAAAATTATAAGGTCATTTGAATTACCGTAGCCAGCTCGCTGCCTATGGGTACGAAGTACCGGGTACAATGAATACTACCGAGATAAGAACGAGTAGATGAATTAAATGGGGGCAAAGTAGACATAGGCGCCACACGAGTGTCATAGCAGAGGACGAGCGGCACGTCGCTAGTGAGGACCGGTGTGACAAACGCATGAAGTAGCTAACGTTAGCTGAACGCAAGAGCAAAGGAGGGTTTAGCTAAGCCGATCAAGGTGGAATTGTGGAACGGGTTATTGCTTAGGTACAATACACCAAATTCAACGATATCTACTGGGACCTTATATGAGGTATGTCGTTGGCTATCTGAAAAATGGCAACATTTGGTATTATCTAGATGTCTTGAAATGCTCTATTTCCGGCTCCTCCATTATGTTGTAACTACGTTACAGTGCAAGCTTCCCTGCCCGTCCTTTAACAACCTTGCCAACGTCTGATGCTCTCTGGCCGGTAACACGCATTTGGCTTTGTACTCCATTTATCACTTAACTATTTGTTCACACTGGCTAAACAGCTAGCCTGCTGGCAGAATCGCGGTTCGGGACCGAGATCGGCGAGAGCGGTGTCCTATGACAGTGAATCGGACGTTATTCATATTTATTCATGTGTGGACACAGAAGCAGATTGTCTTGCTCTGGCTGTGTGCGCCGTCGTGCGCAACTGGCTACGCATATGAGCTCGCTAGCCGTTCTTGTTTACCACTTGCATAATCCGCGCATGTTAAATTACAGTTGTAATGAAAGTGAAAACAATAATTGGCTATATTTCTAGCTAACTGCTTGGTCACCAGTGGTGACGGACACTGACTGTTTAGGTTACACAAATATAAGCAGGCGCACATGTGCAGCTTGGTGAACCGAGCCTAACGTTAGCTGAGCTAGCTAGTTTCTTTCATCCGGCCACCTGATCGGTGCGGTGTACCACCAGCAAGAAAGCCAGTCCGACTGACATTTAGCTTGCATGTGAAGTGTTTCATATTTTACGTTGTACGTGCGTTATCACCGGACTGACGTTAAGGGGCATTGCTGCCGTATTAGCTAGGTAGCTCGTTAGCTGGTGCTTGTAGCTTTCTAGCACTGGCTATGCTCGTACAGCAGAAAACCTATGCTTTTCAGGCGTTGCGGGATTCCTCACTGCAGCAGTCGGTTTAGGACAACATGCACTTGATGCATGCTTTCATAATATCCCTTCTATCAAACCCCCTCCGATTCAGCTCCTCTATTTAAGTAACGCTACCTACCCAGATGACTAGCTAATTCTTTGTAATGTGCTACATTTTTATTGTATGCATGATGGCAGCTGATGCTATAAAATAACATTTTGCAGCATCAGCCATAATTGACTGGCCACAATAACGCGGACAGTAATGATGATGTGGCTAACTGTTCGCTCAACGGGTTAGCTAACATTGCAGTATTTTAACTAGCTAGCTAGTTAAAACGCTCTCTATCCTCTTTAAATGTAACTAGCAACTGTATCCAGCCGCAGTACCTAATTAATACGCAGGACAATTGCCTATGTTGTTATGGGTATTTTTTGTGTTAATAGTTAAGAGGTGTGAAGAAGTGTGGGCCTGTCATCACATTTTGGCGGATTTAAAAATGTTAACCTAATACATGAATGAGAATTCACCGTAGAACCTCATGGGGGCCTAACCCTGTTACACTGGCCAGCAATCAACATACTATTGGGCGGACTTATGGATCGGCCTGAACAGTGTTGCTTGTCAATATTAGTTAACTTTTTTTGAGAATATGTACGTTTATTAGTGGGCGTATACTTGGTGTGTGAATTGAACCCAGATTGTGCGAAGCCAGTGACACACAAAGCCCCCAACTAGAGAGCCTCAGATATGGTGGCCCTGCCTCGCCTCTGGGCTCATAGAACATCCATAAAGTCATATATTAAATGGCACAGGAGTCCAAGGGGCAAAGGTTGTATGTTCTTTCCTGGGCACAGCTGCTTGCCTTGCTGGAATTGTTTATGACAAAATTGGCCTTATGCTGAAGAGATGAGACCTGCAGCTGCCGTGTAATTTGACCCCTATTAATTTTGAAATACATTTCCGTTTAGCTATTTTGCTAAAACGTCCAAGTTTGTTGCTACTCAGCTGCTTTCACTGGGTAAGATGTTACTCTACAAAAGGGTACTTTGTAAGACCATACTACTATACATCGTTTAAGATTAGTTAATTGTGCGATGGGGCACTACAGTACGTAGAGAATAACTTTAATCCAATTTACAAATGAAACACAAGAAAATATTTCAACTGAAGGCTGAAGCTAAGGATGTTTTATTTCTTAATTTTCTTCTCTGTCAGGATGTTGCGACTGGCCTGCTGCACTGCCCTGCTCTTCCTGTTGAGGCTGATCTTAGGTCTGCCCTGGCTTCAGGTCCTCCCCAGTCTCCTAATCTTCTACCTGGGTTCTGGAGGCTGGAAGTTTGCACATATCTTCATGAAGACTGTGAGGAGAGATCTGCAGTGAGTACTGAAATTTGCCAGGGACCGTAAGATATGCAGAGGGAGAGGGAGAGGGGGAGGAGGGTTGGGGGTGTTGGGATGTCCTCAGATTTCCTGAGCAGGTCTCTTTCAGGTGTTTTCGGTAGCCGTTGTCTTCTAACCACAGGATTTCCTCAAACAAGAATATCTGCAAATGCCTGTAACACAGATTTTCTAGTGAAGGAGTGCTGAGGGCCTGTTTTTGTAAGGGTCATCACTGGAGTCATTTGTGTCAGAGTAAGGTACACATTAGGTGTTAGTGGTCGTGTTGGTGATTAACAGGGTATAACCAGCATTCTTTTGTGTGCCAGTTAGGACATATCACCCCTAGCACTGTTTCCTTAGCAGGAAATGTATAGTGAAACAGAAAGTGGGCGTGTACACTATACTGAATGAGTCATGGCCCTTGTATGACTTACCCTTTGCCATTGAATTGTAGAAGATGCCAAAAAGCCCACATTTTTGGGTGTGAAGCTTATTGCTTCATGTATGAAACTATAATAGATGTTTTATGTTCTTAACCGATGCCCTTATCCAGGGTTACTTGAAATGCCGCCAGTGTGGCATGTTATACTGCTATGTAACCTATTTATACTGTTACTTTTTTCCTGTAGGAACTGAGTTAATACTTTACTAAAGGACATAACAGTAGCGTTCCTCTTGTCGTTTTAAGCGTTGACCCTCAGGGCCAAAGCTCTAAGCCTTGCACCCCAATGAAGGTTTAACTGACTGCAGGTTTGTTCTCACCTTCTCTTTGTCTCCATAGCGCTGCAGGTGTGCTGCTCAGCGTCAAGCTGAATGTGAAGAGACACCTGCGTGAGCGCAACACAATCCCCAAGATCTTCAGCGAGACGGTGCGGCGTCACGGCGACAAGACGGCGTTGATCTTCGAGGGCACGGGCGAGGCCTGGACCTTCAGGCAGCTGGACGCCTACTCCAACCGCGTGGCCAACTTCTTGCTGGAGCATGGCTTCCAGGAGGGTGACGTGGTGGCCCTCTTTATGGAGAACCGCTCCCAGTATGTGGGGCTCTGGCTGGGCATGGCCAAGATAGGGGTGGAAGCTGCTCTGATCAACTTCAACCTGCGGCTGGAGGCCCTGGTGCACTGTGTCACCATTTCCAATGCCAAGGCCGTGGTGTTCGGCAGCGAGCTGACTGAGGGTGAGCACCACGACGATAACAGGGAGGTTTTGTAAGAGTCTGAGCAGTTACCAGTAACCAGGTAAACAACTGAGTCAGTAAGTGAGGTAAAAGTTGTTAGTGACAGGGAGATGGGGTAAGAGCTGGGAAGTTGAAGCAAAAGCTAGCGTAGTAATATCATAGTAATGGGTATGCTGGATAAGGGGTAGAGCACCTGGAGGTCGCAACATAAGCTGGAGCAGACAGGGCCCGTTTAAAGAAAACATGATTCAATGTGACAACATACCGCATTGAAATTAAGTGCAGACTTAATCAACCTACTATCAAATATTTGTTCTGTGCCATTGTAGTTTATTTTTATTTAACCTTTATTTAACCAGGCAAGCCATTAAGAACACATTCTTATTTACAATGGCAGCCTGGCACGTGCTTTTGTCATTTTAGTATGTATGTGGCACTGTAGAATAATATAATTTAATATGTATGACATGGCACTTTGTTATTTTTAACATCCAGCTGCTGCTATTGATATTTGAAAGGTTGTTAGATTATACTTGTTTCTTGTTCTTTTTTTTAATTTAGAAAAGCCAATATTACCATGCTGTATAATTTCACTACTTGGGGGAAGTGTTTTTTGTCAATGTTTATACATTTTATTGCCCCTCCCCCCCATAAGCACATTTCATTTCAGCTGTCTTCTTTTAGCTGTACATTTTAATTACATTTATTGCTGGATTGAGTAGTTCAGAACAGTTTTTCCAAAATTGAAAAACATTTACTTAATTGACTAAGTGCTATTTCTACATTGATCTAATCTGGCATAATTTCTCTACAATGCATGTCCATAGGGCTGAAAAAACAAACTGTTTAGAATAACCATTCAGCATGGTTCCTTTAGGAATTTAGTTGCTGACAGATTAAATACTCTGCTCATTTCTGGAGGAAATTCTCAGAGAACAGCTCTGCTGCTCCTACAGTGGCACTGATCACGTCAATGGCTCCAGGCTTCAGATATTGTAACAGATCATTGAGAGTGAATGGGGGAAAAAAACACAAGTATGAACTTATTGAAAATATTTAAAGAATCTTTAAAATACATTCCCTGCTTTATAAGATATGCTAATCTTATTTTTTCATCAAATGCATTGTTTTGGTGGGGTTTTTTTTGTTAGTTTTTTAAATATATATTTTTACAAAGATTCCAATTCCCCAATTTTACTTCCTTGATTTTGAATGTCAAACTAATTGTAGGCCCATCCCATAGGTGCACCATCCTCCCATCAACTGGCATGTGCATCCTACAAAAAGAGTGCAGCCAACTGCTGCTCTCTTCACAGTGAAGTTCACTAGCTGAGCTGCAGAAGTCACTGCGCCAGAAGGCTGCTAAACTGATGCAGCTGGTGCAGACAGAATGCAGGTGCCCAATCAGCCAGAGGAGTACCCAATGAATGGTGTGTGGTGGGAGGGAGGGACACTTCCAGCCATTATTGGCACTGGCACATATCTGCACTTAGCATAAGTGCCTCGATTGCATTTGCCATTCAGCAAGCCATCAAATGCATTCTATTGAGGCAAGAACGACGTAGGAGAAATTTGGGGGAATCTTTTTTTGGTCCAAAAATAAATTTTAAAATGCCATAATTTTAGGGTTCACTGGTTAGTGATTCAAATATACAGGGCTACATTACATATTGATTACATGAAAGTATTGCTATTGAAATCCGATGGGCAAGAATACCTTCAGACTTTCAGCTGCTGAACAATCAAAAATGCCAATAGTATTACAGTCAGTGTATACTGTGTTGATAAAGCATGAATCAACAGTAGTCAGGGGTGCGATTTCCTGGTTAAGCCAATTCAAAGCAGATTTGTTATATTAAAAGGGGAGTAAGATGTTTTTAGTGAGCAGATGCATGTCAGTTGCGTTCAGGAGTCCTCACCTCCTCACCTGCAGTGAAGAGTAGCGCGCTGTAGGAAATGTACTTCTGAGCTCCTGTTGCTTCTGTCATGCAGCGATCTGATCCCTTTCTCTGTGATACAGGCCTTGGTTTCGCGTTGCCGTTGGCGTCATGTGTTGTGGGAGTCAAGTGCTCATTAGCATATCACCATGGCATTTATACATACGTTACCGTTGGGCTCGGCGTGGTGTGGATCTCCATTGTAAACCTATGAGTCATGGAGTGTCTCCGAGTCGCGAAATGAACGTCTTCTCATCCGTGAACACAAGTCATTATTAAGAAGGCCAAATGAAAATGGATTCCTTCATAACCAGTTTCTCTACAAAGACGGGTTGTACAGCTCTTTACAGTTGCTGTTAAATACAGAAGAACTCCACGACACAAGTGTGCTGAAGCGCACGTTGCCTCTGACCTACGCTAGTGGTGCGGTGACGGATCGTGGTCCACAACATGAGACCGATGCGTCCTGTTTTAAAGAGGAGGAAAAATGCAGCAATTTACAGCTTGCTGGAATTGTGCTTTGTAAATGTGAGAGGGCATGCTTCAGAATAAACAGCGCAACATTGTCTCCATTTGTGCTGTGAGGTCCGCGTGTCTGTCCACTCTTCATTCCCAGGGTGTACTGCAGCGTTGCCATGTTTCTCAGTAGTGTGAGTTGGGCCTCTGTTTCTCTTCTAGCCATGTGCGAGGTCCATAGCTCCATGGGGAAGACTGTGAAGTTGTTCTGTTCTGGTGATTGGGACCCCAAACGGGTTCCTGAGGGAACAGACTGGCTGGACCCACTGCTGGAGGGGGCCCCTGCACACCAACCCAGCCAACCACAGCGCTGCTTCACAGGTCAGACAGCCAATCGTCTTTATTTCCACTTTTTTAAACCCGTAGTATGATGATGTAGTCAGATAATTCTCATATTTATCATAATGGTCAGGTTTATATTTAGAATTATGCTCTTCACCCTGAAAAAATATTTTAAATGTAAGTAAAGTTACCATAAAAGGCTAAATCCACCGAACGCAGGGGGTGGGTGTTTTGTTTTTGTTGTTGAAAAAAAAAAAAAAATAGAATTTAGTTGTGGCAAATGCGTTCAAACACATCAAAGAGTTTAGTGGATTTGGACACATGCATAACAATTTTGATTTATTTTCTTAAACACCCACCTGTCCTCATTTTGTGGGTTTATCCCTTAAGGGAGAATGTTGGAGTTTTGTCATTTGTTCATTTGGTATTCCAATCCTACCATCCTCAGATCGTCTCTTCTACATCTACACATCAGGAACTACGGGTATGCCCAAAGCTGCGATTGTTGTACACAGCAGGTGAGCAAGCAGGACATCTTGACATCCCAAACTCGGTCCTGGCGACACCTCTGCATGCTGGTGTTTGTTCCAGCCAATCCCATTATTAGTTATGTTGTAGTTTTCTATTTTTGTGTTTGAGTTAAGTGGACTGTTTGGCTCATTGGAAGTTGCCTTTGTTTCCCACAAACAGATGTTAGGCCTCAGGGACCAGGTGTCTGCACTTTCAACATTTAGGCCTACCAATGAGATTTAAACCAGTAAATCAGCCAGTCAAGCTGGTGTTAGTAATTTCACCCCCTTTGCAGACTATAGTTCAATTAAATGGTTATATTCAGCTGGAATGAAAACCAGCATACACAGTTGTCCCTAGGAAGGAGTTTTGGAAGTCTTAGAAGTGTTTAGTCTTTATGGGGAAGTGTGTATGTGTGTGTCTCTCTCTTCTGTGGCTCATCTGCTGTATCTCTTAGGTACTACCGCATGGCTGCCTTGGTGTACTACGGCTTCCGGATGACATCTGACGATGTGCTGTACGACTGCCTGCCACTCTACCACTCTGCAGGTAACTTTTGTGCTGAGTGCTCCCCGTGGGAGCACGTCAGGCATGTTGTTTCCCAACTCTGTTACTTGCAAGACTGTTGTAAATTGTTTGGTTATCCTTTTGTTGAGGTGTGTGTGTGTGTGTGTGTCTGTGTGTGTGTGCATGCATGTGCGTGCGTGCGTGCGTGAGTGTGTGTATGAGGCTTCATGATATCTGTGTTCCCCTCTCAGGTAACATTGTAGGAGTGGGACAGTGTCTGATCCACGGCATGACCGTTGTCATCAAGAGGAAGTTTTCAGCCTCCCGTTTCTGGGACGACTGCGCCAAGTACAACTGCACGGTGAGTGTGTCCAGAGCTTCTTCAGCAGAGGGGAGGAAACAGAGAGCCCAGAGAGGAGGGCAGACGGGTGGAGGAGGTGAGTTGTAGTTCTGACGGGCCCGCTTGTCTGTGCGCTCCAGATTGTCCAGTACATTGGGGAGATCTGCCGGTACCTGCTGAACCAGCCGGTGCGGGACACGGAGCGGCGGCACCGCGTGCGCATGGCACTGGGGAACGGGCTGCGGCAGTCCATCTGGGATGAGTTCACCACGCGCTTCCACGTGCCGCAGGTTGCCGAGTTCTACGGAGCCACCGAGTGCAACTGTAGCCTGGGCAACTTTGACAACAAGGTGAGCGCCACACACCGCGCCTATGCTTCAGTACGGCTGGCGAGCAGCTCGTCGAGAGCCGCACGAGAGACAACTGTCCTCCTTATGCTGTGCTGAGTTGTGTCAGATAGACGGATAGCTATGCGTTGGTGGTTTTATGTAGGCGTGTTTGCGTTTCGCTACTACGGCAGCGTTATCTATGTAGCTAACGTTACCTAGCTAGCTACGTTTCAAATTTAAAACCAGTCAACGTGACTTTTTTATATTGTAAAATATAAAAATATTATGTATTTTTGCGGAAATATGAGATTGTAGTACATACCTACGGTCACAGTAATGATATAAAACAATACTGATCATTTTCGCTAACCTGTAATATCCTATAACGCTGAATCTACTGTGTCTAACCTCATCAGCTTAGTGAGGTATATTAGCATTTTCGCTTACCTGTCATATACTATAGCTAGCTAGCCTAATATTCTTTGTGAGATAAATAAATGCATATATTTCGTTAAGACGAAACTGTGGACACATTGACAGTGTGCGTCTTTATATATTTTTCTGAATATATCTAACAACGCCTGTAAACGTTCACAGTGGCATCCATCTTGTTTCAACAAACAAACAACTGAAAGCCTGCCCAATAAATACCATGTCCCGCTCGTCTCCTATTGGCTGACGAATTAGTACATTAGAGGGCACTCCATCAAAGGTTTTTTAACGGACAACGGAGCGTTGTAACTTGCATTGGCCTCTGTAATGCGCCAACACACTGCTCTCATTGAAAAGAATGGCAGAACTGCGTTTTTGAACTGCATACCCTATTGTCCGTGTCACCTTAAGGTCAAAATAACTTTATTATTCCCACAAGGCACATAAAAAAGGCAGCTAACAAACCTGTTATGTAAATAATAATAAAAAAGGGTCAAGTAAATTACATTTTATTACCACTGGACAATAACAGCTTTTGTGGGGTATAGAGTGGGGTTCAATTGCATGCAAGGAATGTTGTAAGGAATTTGATGTTCCTACACAATACTGATCTGTGTGTTCTTTATGATCTTTGTGATGGTGCTGGCCGATGCACCGCCCGTAAAAAACAGTGAAGGCGCCTTTTTACAAAAAACGACTTCTGAACCATAAGGGCATATATTACCCAGTGACGTGCGGTCTGGGTAGGCAGGGTAGGCACTGCCTACCCTGTGAATATCACATTGAAATGAGATTTTCTAACTCAATGATGTTTAATTGTGTATTACTGTTTATTTTTGTAATTTTTATGTTCTGTCTATGTGTTATTTGAATGGTTTTAGACATTAAGATTATAAGTTTTGCACCGACACAGCATTAAATACGAAGGGAATGCAGAGAATAAGCTATGCTTTTCTCCCCATTCAATATGAAAGGCAAGCCGATCAGCTGTTTTGTGCATGCGATCTTTCATCCTGTATTCTATAACATTAACGTCAAAAAGCAGGGTTCTTCACTGCCTTTGTGCATAAATGTGTTGTACAATGCAAAAAATTGCATGAAAAAAAGTTGAAATGTGAATTAGCGTAAGTAGGACATAAGCTACGTCACACTCTCAGTGCGAATTTCAGCTAACATTAGCGGTAACACAAGATTGCAATCATGGAGGAAGACATTATATTACAACTTAAACAGTTTTCTAAGTACAATTTTCAAGGAAAAAAACTTTTGGAAGGAAAAAATGTTGCCCAACCTTTTCTCGGATCGAGACTAGATCACAGGTGTCAAACTCATTCCATCGAGGGCCGAGACCAATGCACTACACCAGGTGATTTCACTAATTAGCTCACTTCTTCAACCTTTTGGTGTAATGCTTGATTAGAACAGAAACCTGAACACACTCGGCCCTCGATGGAATTAGTTTGACACCCCTGCACTAGATGAACAAAGAAGGCTGAACGTCACCCACCACAATGAAAAGGTTCAAGAAAATCGAGAAGTATTTAAAGATCTTCTAAACGCTACGTGTCCGTGCCAAGCAGGAGCTAGCATTCCGTGGCAATGATGGGAGCGCTAGCTCTTGTAATCGGGATAAGTATGTTGACCTGCTGGATGTCATGGCAGAAGAAGATGAGAGACTGGCTAGACCTACATCAGCTGTATTGTCTGGTACCTCAAACAGGATACAGAATGGTCTGATAGACTCAGTGGTGGATGTGGTCCCAAATTACATTAGGACTGAGATCAATGCAGCACCGTTTTCTTTCATGTTACTTTTTTGTATTGGGTTAAATGCATTGTGGTTGCCGTGTGATATCGCTATGTGTTGCTGATGATAGTGGTGGTGTGGTGTGGTGTGGTGTCTTGTCTTGTCTTGTCTTGTGCTGTTCTATATGAATTCTCGTCCAAAATTTGTTATTAAAGTTTATTATGAGTAAATCTGGCTTTCATAACAGCCAGTGCCTACCCAGGCACTGACCTCACCGCACGTCACTGATATTACCAGGGTTGGGGTCAATTATATTTTTATTACCTGTTAACACTAACACACAATTAAACACAATCACAGTCAGTTGACTGAAATGGTTGATTTAGATCAGCGATGGGTTGATTTGTAAATTGCAAACACAGACAGGATCTTCCAATTAGATAGTTGACAGTAACTCAATAACCAGCCATCGATTAAAAGGTTTCACAAATTTAAACATTTGGCCATTTTAAAATGTGCATTTTAAAAGATAGGTAATGGCTCATCCTTCACAATGTTCTTTACGCTTTCTCTCTGAATGGACATTGGTTTAAAATTACCGTCTGACTTGAAAAGTTAACAGTGAACATAATTAATTAATTTATTTGTATAGCACCTTTTCAGCTGTACAGTTTAATAGCAAATGAAAGAACAAAGTGGAAAGCAATTCTGTAAAAGTGTACTTAGAAAGGTTTTAAAAGGGGACAGTGAAACAGCTGTTCTAATATCTAATGGAAGACTGTTCCAGAGCTCAGTGATGTATTCAGGTGCCAAGCCGTGCATTGCTTTGTAAGCAATTATCATCCGTGGATTCATATTTAAAACCCCTTGCACACATCTTTATTTTTTACCCTTATTTATCTTTTGTGTGTAATCAAGGGTTCACCATTCATGTGTATATATCAGCATTTTAAATATGCTTTGGGTGAAATGAATATCTTGTCAGGTGATGTTAATCGCCCTGTTGCATTGGCTGACCAATAGCCAGTGAATTCATCTGTGGTCCAAGCATGCTGGTTTCACAAACCTGTTTTAATACGTATGTATTGTGATGTGTGCTGGTTGGCAGATGGGCGCTTGTGGCTTCAACAGCCAGATCCTCCCCTTCATCTACCCCATCCGGCTGGTGAGGGTGGACGAGGAGACCATGGAGCTGGTCCGAGGCCCTGATGGAGTCTGTATCCCCTGCAAACCAGGTGAGTCTCCTCTCCCACAACGCTCACTCCGCACCCGGGCCCGCTGTCCCAAACCGCTGACCGTGACCTTCTCCCCAGGTGAGCCGGGACAGCTGGTGGGCCGAATCATCCAGAACGACCCGCTGCGTAGATTCGACGGCTACGTGAACCAGTCGGCCACCAACAAGAAGATCGCCAACAGCGTGTTCAAGAAGGGAGACATGGCCTACCTGTCAGGTGAGGGGAGAGCGCGGCCCCTCAGCGTAGCCCCTGGCCTCTCGCCCCCGGCGGGTGGGTAAGTGTGGAGAGGGGTGAGCCCCAGATTTAACAGCCTGTCTCCTCAGGCGACGTGCTCATCATGGACATGTACGGATACATGTACTTCAAGGACCGCACCGGCGACACGTTCCGCTGGAAGGGAGAGAACGTGTCGACCACGGAGGTGGAGGGGACACTGAGCCGCATCCTGGACATGAAGGATGTGGTCGTGTATGGAGTGGAGGTGCCAGGTAGGTGCCCTGCCCCCTCCCCCCTGTTTTCTGTCAGCTCCCCCAGTACGACGGCTCAGATAACTGACCCCTGATTCTGTGAGGACATGCACTGCAGAGGAAGTGTTTGGCCGGATGAATCAAGCTTTTAGTTATAGTTCTAATACGTGCTTTTGATAATGTTCAGCTCATCATTTTCCTCAGGGTTTATTTTAAACTGACTTTATTTGGAGTTCCATTAGATATACAAGTTAAAGGAAAACTGGAGGATCCCCTTATCATTCTCCACGTAGAAGTCCTTTCAAGGTATACTAAGCGGTTTGACCTCATTGCTCAGTGGCGGGGCAACTTCTGGAACACATACAAACTGCAATCCAACCATTAGCCACACTGGCCTCCGGCACTAGCTGTTCCTGTCCACCACTTGTCCACCATGTTAGAAGAAGAAAGATCAATAAGACTAGCTAGCTATGGAAGTGAAAAAAACAACAAACAAACAAAAATGAAAAGGTACTTAGACAGAGGTAGAAAACGTGTAAACATTGAAAAGGTGTTTTAAGAAAAAAAAAGCTATCAGTTATGAGCGGTCATCTGGCAACAGGAGACTGTGGCTCAAAGGACTACAGGCACTTCCGTTGTCATGTGCTTACCTACCTAACAACTAACTTACCTCTGGTGCAGTGATGTCAAATGGCTTGCTATACCTTTAAGTGGATGGTGTAGCCTCACTTGCTCGTTGCTAGTTTGGGCTGAAGAGAGTTGGAATGGGCAGGCGTCAGAGGTGTTCACGGTGGTCCTCGTGCTGTCTCCCAGGAGCCGAGGGGAAGGCTGGCATGGCGGCCATCGCTGACCCCACACACGTGACGGACCTGGAGCAGTTCGGGAGTGACCTGGAGAAGGCGCTCCCCCCCTACGCCCGGCCGGTGTTCCTGCGCTTCCTACCAGAGGTCAACAAGACCGGTGAGTCAGGGGTCATGAAGAGGCATCTTACACCTGGCCTTTCAGGTGTTAGAATTGGGGTCAATTTTATTTCAATTCAGGAAATTCAGGAAGTTCAATCCATGAATAATATTCTTTGAGGATTTTTCAATTATTTTATTGAATTTCAGTTATTTTCTTGAATTGACCGTAATTGATATGAAATTGACCCCAACTCTGGGCCTTACTCAGACGCTCTACTCCAAGAGATTCTGACCCTGCGACCCCCTCTCTCTCTCTCTCTCTCTCTCTCTCTCTCTCTTCTCTCTCACAGGGACCTACAAGTTCCAGAAGACAGACATGCGGCGGGAGGGTTTCGACCCTCGCCAGGTGTCTGACAGACTGTACTTCCTGGACCCGAGTCGGGGGCGGTATGTGAAGCTGGACCAGGAGCTTTACCACAGCATCCTCTCAGGGAAACAGAAACTGTGACCCCACCCCCACCACAAAAACCCCACCCACCCCCCCAGGCCCCGCCCCCGCCCCATTATCTCAGTGCCCGCATTGAGGAGCAGCAGGGTCACTGTCAGAACTGAAACTCACCCCATTCTCCACCCAGAAAGGGCCCCATGGTCCCAAATCCACCAGGACCAGGTGCAAGAGGGCAGGGACAGACGGCGGGCAGGGACCAGGGAGCACACAAAACAAGAAGACAAAAAAAAAAAAAAAATGGCACACATTGAAACTTTCTGCCTAACCTGCGAAAACTTCCAGTGACCAGCGGCCCCAGTCTCGCGACCAGCGATTCGTGCTCACCTGTCCCGCGAAGTTGGGGCCACCGTTGCCCGGTTCAGCAGGCGCGTGACTCTGATGTGAGAACAGTGGGATTCAGAGGGACGACCAAGCCTGCAGAATGAGCTCAGCGCTCGCAGTGCAATAATTCAGCGATATCGAGCGCGCGATGACTGAATAAACAGCGTTTTCCCGAAAAACGTCGCGGCTATGTCACTATAGGTCGTGAAATCCATTGCAGTCGTAGAACCTTTTAGCATGTTAAAATATCTTCAGTGTATAACGTACAGCGAATACTGAGCACAATTATAGTAGTGTTTGCAGACGGTATTCCTCGCGCTAGTGGCCGCTTACGCTGGCGCTTGAGTCTCCGCCTCCACGTTGGCGAGGAGGGCGGCTCGCTCCCCCTTGCGCGCGCGGGCGGCGGGCAGTGGGCAGCGGGCAGTGGACGGCCCCGGGCGCCGAACAGGTGGGCACGGATCGCGGCGCGCTGCGCAGGTTTGACCGAGAGACGCCGGCTTCACTCAACCGCCCTGCGGATTTGTGATCGGTGAAGAGGACCTACGGGAGAGAGCGCCCGGCTCCTTCCTCCAATCAGTTCCGCGAGGGGCTGTGGGCTCCGCCCGGAGGTCAGGCTCTGTGGTGCAATATTTGGTGCTATGAGAGTGAGGCTCCCTCACCTCTGTGCTGCAAGCAGCCGAACGATCCAAAGAGTGTCAAGGAGGAGCTCGTAGCGAGACGGCAACAGGGAAAAGGGAAGACGCCTTTTTTTTGTGTTGGGTTTCTGTTTTGACCATCGTTTTAGTTCGTTTTTATTTTGGCTACATGAATGATCAACGTAAGCAGAGCACTGTGCCTTACTGTGAGTCTACTGCCCCCAGAGTCCCACGTGGAGGCCTAGCGCAATGCCCCCTTGTCCCCTACTAGCCCCCTGTTGTCGCCCCTACACTCCCCTCCGCTCTACCCTGTGTCCTCCTATCCCCCCATCCTCACCCAACTTGGCCCCCTTTCCCGTACTCATACCCCAGCCCCCTTGTCTCACTACCCCACAGCTAGGCTCCCAGGCAGCCCTGTTCAAACCGTGCTTCTGGTCTATAGAAGCTCCATCATGCCAGTATTCTCACAGTACACCCGGTGGGGTGGCGGCGCAGGGATCCTCTGTGAGTTCCCTGAGCACCGGTGGCACCATCTTTTACTCAGCCCTTCCAAATAACGACATTCCGTTTCATCAACCAAATATCTGTGCTGTTTTCATTCTTAATCGGGAGAATCGGGAGAGTACAGCACGCCTCCCGTTAATCACTGTCAGATTCCTTGCTTATGCTAGTAAACACAAAGTGTATCATGCTGAAAGCTTTCAGTTCTGTCTCGCTCCTTTTCCCCACGTTGTGGTCCTCGTTCTCGACGCGCGTCGAGCCCAAGGGAAGATCGTAGCGGCGAGGGAAGCCAGGCCGTAAACCCGGTAGCAGTGATCTGATCCGAAAGGCGTTCGTGAATGAAGCCACTTGGATCCTCTGCTGTTGCGAATCATGTCAGCGCGTTGAGGTCGGGGACCCTGGACCTCCAGCATGAAGAAGTGAAAGGAGAGGAGAGGTTTTGGTAGCAAGGTCCAGTCAGTCAGTTTGTCGGTCTCTGTCTGTACATTGTGTTATTTCGGGTGGGTGTCCTGCAGCCCTCCCAGCGGTCTCTTGTCCCTCCCCTCACCCCTGTTTGCTTGGGCACTCCAATTGAGTTCACATTTATTTTTTATACTTTAAATTATTGTTGATTTTTTAAAAATTATTGCTCTGTTTTGTTGTGCAAGACCTGTTAAATAGTATGTTCGATTTATTTCCGTGTGAAAATGGAGAACATGAAGGGAGCTCTCGTTCCAGTATGAGGAGGCCATGAAGGCTGAGGAAATCGAAGCCAAATTTCTCCAAAACGTCCGTAACGTCTATAGCACGGCGTCCTATGACAGTGAAGGTCATATAGAGGACGCTATAGCACTTCCAGTTTCTTCACATACATTTGGAATATGTTTTAAGAACACCCAAAAGCAGAACAGAAACTATTTCTGTTTCAAAGGTTCAAAACGTTTTAAAAATGTTCAAAAGTTGGAGGCGGTCTATATGGGGCCGAACTTGAGGGAAACCATGTCTCCATTCCCTGAATGCCTGATTTCATGCGAATGCCAGTCCGAGCTCTGCACAGTTTTTATATGTGAAAGGAATGTTTACCCTGAATTACAAGAACAATCATTCTAGTACAGCCCTGATCGGGTGAACCCGAAAGGAATCAACGCCCGCCGTGATCACTGAGCAGCTTGCATCGGTCTGAGAAAGGATTTAGGAAACCAAAAACATAAATATTTATCAAAATGGTAATACGTATCAGCAGTAGCTTGGCCTGAGACAACCTCTGGGACCCGTGTGTGTCGTTAGCTGCCTGTTGTGAAGCTGACGCAGCTTCAGTGTGGCTGTGCGACTGGGCCTGCATTTGCAGGGCAGAGCACCAAAGCACATTTCACATAGGGAGCGATGGGGGGCGAAGTCCACAGCCTGGCATGTAAGAGTGCGTTTGACAAGCTCTGGACTCCACCTCCCACGATGCCCTTGGAGATGCACTTGCGGCGCTGTGCCACTGGACCGCAGCTCAGATCTGACTTTGTGTGTTCGGGAAGCATGCACTCAAGGGCGGAGCAGGAAGTCACGGAGCGCAGTTTACCAGTCTGGCCTGAGGGTGGCGACGTTTCCTTCACTTGACCAGCAGTCTCAGGGTTGTTCGGCAGCTGGTGAAGCCTGTCTCCTTGATTGCATTTTTTAAGCTCTAGATTTATCATTGAATGTTAATATTTATACAGAAATGAAGTGTGTTGAGATGCAAGTCCATTGCATCACAGTATCACAAAAGATTAATAAAATACACTGCAAAATAATATCAAATGAGGCAACCTTTGATTATTTTACCCTGATGTAAACAGTTTGTTTTTGTTTGTTTTTGTTTTTTTATTTTTGGTATCTGAATTGGCAAGCAGTCAGTCTGGGAACAAGGTCCATTTTTCAAGAAATGGGCTAAGTTGCATCCTATTTTCTTTTTTTTTTTTTTTGGCACAAAGAACTTCCCCCTGGCTCCATTTTGTGGGGAGTAACAGTACTCTCCTGATGCCGGGCGTTTATGAGATGCAGCTGATGAAGACGAGTGGTTAAAACGATGAAGCACTTCCGTGTGTCACAGCATGAGGCCTCTGGAACCCCCCACCCCTTCCTCCCTCCAATCCCAGTGCCCTTCTCACAACGCTATTCACAAAAATGCAATGCAAATTGGTACTCAGGAAAAACATATGCAGTGAAACAGGGACAGCATGTGTGCTTTTGAGTGTACAGTGGAGGGTGACGCTGAAGCCTGTGCAGATTGTGTGTATACGGGGGAAGTGTGAGGTGTGTTGAGCCACACTGACACCCTCTCATCGAACACTAGCTGTAAATCCTGCTCTGAAAAACATGGCATCTAAGAATCCGCATTAATAAAAAGGAAAACGTGCACCGCTTGTGTTGATGTCCTGAAATTAAAATGAGCGGTCGATGTGTTTCTTTCTGTGAAGCAGGACTTTCACTTTACTGGATGTGCCTGTGATTCAGCGGTGTCGTGTCCTTTTCTGGAAAAATACCAAGACCAGCCCAGGCACATTACATTTACATTTTAGGCATTTAGCAGACGCTCTTATCTTATCCAACACAGTTTACATTTCTTTGCATACAATCCATTTATACAGCGTGGCTATTTTACTGAAGCAATTCAGGTTAAGTACCATGCTCAAGGGTACAACAGCAGTGCCCCACCTGGGAATTGAACCTGCAACTTCTGAGTTACAAGCCCAGCTCTCCTAACCATTGCACTACACTGCCAGCCCTGGCATGGCCTGAACTCCAGTCAGCGTACACAGGGCATATACATTCAGTGTGCTTGATGTATATATAATAAAAATGGAAAAAAACACTTGAAAGTTTTTATAGTAATTGCTTTTATTTTTTAATTTAATGGACATATCGCAGGGTATTAATGCCAGACTTCAATATGATATACATTGATCTGTTTAATAGTTTTTTCCCCATAGAATTTGGGATATATTTGGAAAGGTATGTAGAACCAACAGCACAGCCTCTGATCAGTTTCACACTCTAAGTCTTGAGCTTGACCGGTGTTAAATGAGCTCACAGTACAATGATCCTACAGGGTGTAGCAGTGATTTTAATTGAGGTGACATTAGCCAACTTACTTAATCATTTGACTTGTGCGATGCGTCTCTGTACAGCACTTTGTGTTGAGTGAAGATATTTGGGGAGCGACTTTCTAATCTCTGATTATTTACAGAATGTGATGAAGTCTGGTTAAATTTGCAGATGATACTAAACTTGGGTGTTTAGAAAACAGTTTAAAATCCAATAAGGTAATCGAAGATGATTTAAACTGCCCAGAAATGGGAAGAAACATGGCACATGACATCCAATGTTGCTAAATCTAAAGTTATGCATATGGGAAATAAAAATATATGGCAGGAGTATTTTATGAGAGGAGATGAACTAGGATTTTAAAAAGACTTGGATATAGTTGTAGTTGATCAAAGTCTATCGACATCTAAGCAGTGTGTGAAAAAGGCCAATGGGATGCTGGGATACATAGCAGAAAGTATTGAGTATAAATCAAAGGAGGTTATATTAATGTTATACATTGCCTTTGTCAGACCTCACTTAGAGTACTGTGTGTAGCTCTGGGCACAACACTACAAGAAAGATACAGAAGCTCTTGAAAAAGTACAAAGGAGGTGCCTGGTATGAAATGTAAAAGCTAGGAAGAGCTTGCCAGGTCAGGTAGTTGAGGCAGAAACACTTGGGCTGTTCAAGTCCAGGCTTAATGCAGTACTGGATGTTCCTTGGACTAGGAAATTGCAAGTCTGGACGGGCCGAACAGCCCGTTCGCGTTATTATGTATCATGTTCTTATGTCATTGCATATTTTCACTGGCCAGCCTGTTTGTCTCCTTTGTGGGAATGATGCTGTTCCCCTGCTACATGTCCTGCGCCTCACAGGGCCGAAGTGCTGCCCAGAGTCCTTTCACCTGATTGGCCCGTCTGATTATCAGGGCCATCTTGAGGAGAACCTGACCCCCCTCAGTAAACCTGAAATACAGTAAGCCTGCAGCTTGAACCCTGCTCTCAGATTCCCATAATCACACGCAGGGGAGATCACAGTGTGGTTCTGTGTGGCTCAGTTGGTAGAGCATGATGTTGGCAACGCTTAAGTTGTGGGTTCACTTCCCACTGGGGCCACATATACTGAAAAATGTATGCATTCACCACTGTACGTTGCTTTGGATAAAAGCGTCTGCTAAATGGCATATATTACAGTGACGTGGAGGTTGAGCTCCCTCTGTGCCTGTAGGCCTGATGTCTGTCAGTTATGGACCACTGTCCGTCTGTTATCTGTTTTCCCCTCAGCCTATGTCTCCTGTTGAAATACAATAGGAGTTATTTTAATATTATATGTTTTATATGTACAGCTATTCCCAGGTTTCTGTCAGCAGGGAACCCTAACCGTTGACACTACAGTGTGGTGGCTGTGGTCCTGTATAATCTTGCTTTAATGTTGGTATTTTACAGAAATAACAATGTAGCAATTAATAATGTATCCAGTGGAGTTATGCAGTAGTGGTAAAAAGGAAAGTTTAAACACTAACAGAAAAACATGGAAAGGGCACATGACACTTTTAAAGGTTATTTTAAACGTGTCCATATTTGCTCTGCCATCTGTCCATTTGTCTCACTGAACAGTGCAAAGGATTTGTTTTCCTTCCTTCTGATTTTGTCTTTCATTTCATTGCACTCATGTCCTGTTCCTCATCTCCACTGCAGCGTAATAAGGTGTTGTATTGTATTGTAAGTCCACCAATAGCCACCCGAGGGCACTGTTAACACAGTCACACTGCACCTCTGAATAATACTATACATTTGTGGAAATAATATCGCTAATATTATAGACAAAAATGTATCGCTTGCCAATAGTGTGTTAATTATAGAGGAGTATAGCACCAAACAGTTGTAGGAAAGGCAAAAGTAAGAAAAACATAAAATACATTAGATTTTTTACAGTTACTTCTGTCAAATTCATTTTCAAATGAAACAATTACAGGTTAGCTTAGAGGAGAACAATGTTTACAGTTGCTATTAATCTGAGAATTTTATGACACTCCCTTCAAACTAAATGTGCAAGCGTGTGGCACCATTTTCCATTTTGGGGTGTAGCCCTTTAAGTAACAACCTTATTCAGACCTTGTTGAGCAACAAGTTCTGAACATTGCTAGCACCTGGGAACTTCCTTTTGAATGTAAGAATTGCACCCACAATTAGACACACCCAAAACAGCATTCATTACAAGGAAGTACTTTGAAGTAATCACACATTTTCACACATTTGAATTGACAAATTCCTTCTTTTTGTACTTTTTTTCTTGCCGATGTGAATGAAACAACCCGTCTGATAGTCATCTATTCTCAAACAACAAGGACCCCTGGTACATTTCAACAAGTATTTTTACTATGACTTTTTCCTATATTGTAATTTATATATTATTTATCATAGTATTATATAAATTGTGTTTGTTTCACTTATATTTGTGTACTTTTAGCCACACAATTTTAATTCTTTACAAATAGGCTTTAATGTTATCATTCCGAATGTATTTATTTCAGTTTATACATTTGGGTAAATTTTGTGGTTTCTGTTTGTTTTCTTTCTGATGGTCAGGCTATGGACTAGTGCAGTGGTTGGTCCTGGAATACCACCATGTATGCTGGTTTAACCATAACAATAATATTATAATTTAACATTATGGCACATTATGTCAAAAGCAGATATCCATGTTAAAATAATTCATATTCTATATAATTTACGGACTTTTACTTAGTCAAATCCATTCTCAGACAATGTTCTCGTTTAATGTGCTGTGGCAAATGATTTATTTTGAAAGAGGTTATGTTTTTAATTGATTTATTGATAGACCTACAGCTGAAATGAGTGAAGTCCTAAATGCTGAAAGTGTGGACACCTTGTCATTGAAAATAAAACATGGTGGAAAATTACAAAGAAAATGGTAATGAACCAAATTTGCATTGTGTTAATTGTGGTTGACATCAATCCTTTCTCCCTGCCTCTGAATGACGTTGAGCAAGGGGTTGGATATAAAATTCTTACAGCTCCTGTAGTTCACTCCCGCACTCTCTTACAGTGTAGTTCAGCTCAGGGTACAGGTGCTCCTGGAAAATGAGGCTGTTTGTGGTGACCATTTCCGTGGCGATGCTCTTCTTTCTCAGGGTGTATGCCGATGTCCAGACCCAGAAAGACTTCGACCTGCAGAGGGTGAGAGTAAAGCTCCTTGTGACTTGTGTTCCCAGAACACCACAGAAAACCCCACTCTACCAGCAGGCCACATGAACTAACTACAACTGATAAAAGAAATGATTCTGATTGCAACAGGGAAAATAGCAATATGTATATTTTGGAATTTGAAGGTCATTGTTCTACCCTCCAGTTTTGAGAGAAATGTATTCATTGTCTAAGCCATGCTGATTATTCTTTCTTATAAGACAATGTATGATTAGCAAGGCTTTTCAACGAGCTGTACTGTTGTGCTGTTCATTATCCCTTTCTGTTGAAATGTGATGTTTTTGCACATCAGAACATTGCTGCTTTTGGTAGAGAACACGCTGTTCCCAAGTGGTGGGGTAGAGTTAGGACAGCTACTGAGCGAAAGACAAACAGCAGGAAGGTGGAAGGTCAGCCCAACAGCAGGGTTGTGACATTGTGCTGCCAGCTTAGGCCGGAGTTCCTCTGGCTCACTGGTAGGCGCAGCATGATTCTCTCTGAGATGATTGGACAAACTGCTTCTGCTGTGCACTGATTGGAACATCACACTGTAAAATGCCCCCGATTGTTTACAGAACCCCAAGCTATTGCTTGTGTATTTTTACTTGTGTTGGTAGTATTTTTTGTTTTTCCAGTGAACAGTCCAGTCTCTTTGTCTACTCTATGCTGTGTGTTATATCTGTCTCTGTCTTTTACCCTTACACTCTGTGAGTTCAGCCTAATCCTGTTCCCATAACTTTGTATGTGATTTTTTTTTCTTGCTTTCTTTGCCTTTTTCCTGTTTTCTGTCTCCCATCCTCATGACTCTTTAGCTCCTCCTGTCTATTTCACGCTGTGAGTATTCAATTCCTCTGCTGTGAGGGTTCAGCTCTTTCTTATTTCATGCTATTAGCGTTCAACTCTTGTCTCTATTGCTCTGGGTGTTTAGACACTCCTGTCTTTCATCCTCTGTCTGTGTTTAGTTTTCAGGAAAGTGGTACCGTGTGGGTTTTGCCTATGACTCACCAGACTTTCTGCAGTACAAAGACAGGCTGAAAATCTACATCGGTGTCCTGACACCATTGGAAAATGGAAACGCCAATATGTCCATGTGGTCCCAGAGGTGTGCATTCGTGTGGCCTCCTGCAGTGAACACAACATATGCCACATTCACCACAGACAGTGAGCACATCATATACCACACATACACTACCGGTTAAAAGTTTTAGAACACCCCCATTTTCCAATTTTTACTGAAATGTCAGTAGTTCAACTCCAGTGAATAACCTGAAATGGTACAAAGTTAAGCGGTAAACTGCCAGAGGTTAAAAAAATAAAAATAAAAAGTTTAGGTTACCAAAAACTGAAAAATAATGTAATCCAGCAAAAGAGCCCCAGACCATCACGCTTCCTCCTCCATGTTTCACAGTTGGTGTCACACACTGAGGAACCATCCTTTCGCCTACTTGATGGCCTGCAAAAACCTTTCAAAATTTCAAGAATTAATCGGTCCATAAGACCTTCTTCCAGTCTTCAGTAGTCCACTGGCAGTGCTTCATGGCCCAGGCAAGCCTCTTTTTCTTATTTTGCCATCTTAGCAATGGCTTTCTTACTGCCACTCGACCTGTCAAACCTGCAGCTCGAAGCCTTCTCTTCACAGTTGAAACTGAGACTTCCTTACTTCGACCAGTGCTGTTGTCCTGTGAGCCACCTATCACGCAAGCTGTTGACTCTCAGAAACCTGTTTTCTGATTTTGTTGGGGCTTTGAGTCTGCCAGACCTCTTCCTGTCAGAGTTTCCTCCAGTTTCAAAGTGCCTTTTGATGGTGTAGGAAACTACTCACTGCCAAAAAATGTACATTATTTTTCAGTTTTTGGTAACCTAAACTTTTTTTCTAACCTCTGGCAGTTTACCGCTGACCTTTGTACCATTTCAGGTTATTCACTGGACTTGAACTGCTTGAATTTCAGTAAAAACTGGAAAATGGGGGTGTTCTAAAACTTTTTACTGGCAGTGTAGGTACTGAAGAAGCCATATACCACACAGTCGTATAGCACACACCACACAAGTCACAGCCAGGGCCGTATCCAGGAGTCAAGAATTACCGAGGTGATGAAAATGTACACTAAAATGTAGCTAGCTTTGTACCTATCACCACTGTCAATGTATGCTACGTTAACTAATGTTAGCCTAAATTAGCCACTGTAAAGTCTGACTAAAAAGTGGTTTGTGTAACAGTTAGCTAGATAGAGATAGCTGAGTTTGGCTAGTAACTACACAAAGTAGCTATTGATAGATGATTTCTGGAGATTAATAGCATTCATCTGGTTATAATACAAGCAGTCAACTTTTTAATATTGTGAGACATCTCTACACCTACATCATGCTTTGCTTGGCTTCAGATCAGCAGTCTGAGTTACAACTCCCGTTGTGTAGCAAAGTCATCCCAAGTGTCACTGCGTCATCCTTGCTGAACAAAAATTTTGTAGTAATGCCGAGATCCACCGGCTCAGGACGGGTCCACTTCACCACCACACACACACAGAAGTAATAAGAATGACGATGACAGTGATCAGGCGAGCAAGTGATAATCTTGACTATGTACAAAATCTTTGCTATACCGAAGTGGAGTCATTTTATGTACAGTAGTTCACCACTTTTATTCAGTATTACACTGAAGCAGTCATAGCAGAGGTCATGACTACGGTGTCCTCAATGGTAGATACGGGCACGGTCACAGCTACCAAACACACCATATACTGTACCACCAAAGTCACAGGTACTGGTCATGCCATAAACTATACACATTACAGATACTGAATACACTCACATACATACATTCCACACAGCACTGAAAACACAGCTCTTTTTTGCAGGTCATCAGGTTGTGTCTGTGAAACCTATATATATGAGAAGACAGCTGTGCCTGGCCAGTTCACCTATTTTAGCACTCGTGAGTATTCAAGACTTGTTGCCATTTAGTTGGAGAGGCCACGGGCTGGGTTGGGATGTAATACTGAGTATGAGTGTGTATGTGTTACAGGGTAGGGTGTGTTACAGGGTAGGGTGTGTTACAGGGTATGAGTGTGGGTGTGTTATAGGGTAGGGTGTGTTACAGGGTAGGGTGTGTTACAGGGTATGAGTGTGGGTGTGTTACAGGGTATGAGTGTGGATGTGTTATAGGGTAGGGTGTGTTACAGGGTATGAGTGTGGATGTGTTATAGGGTAGGGTGTGTTACAGGGTATGAGTGTGGATGTGTTATAGGGTAGGGTGCGTTACAGGGTATGAGTGTGTATGTGTTACAGGGTATGGTGTGTTACAGGGTATGAGTGTGTATGTGTTACAGGGTATGGGTGTGGATGTGTTACAGGGTATGAGTGTGGGTGTGTTACAGGGTAGGGTGTGTTACAGGGTATGAGTGTGGGTGTGTTACAGGGTATGGGTGTGGATGTGTTATAGGGTATGGGTGTGGATGTGTTATAGGGTATGAGTGTGGATGTGTTACAGGGTAGGGTGTGTTACAGGGTATGAGTGTAGATGTGTTATAGGGTATGGTGTGTTACAGGGTATGAGTGTGGATGTGTTATAGGGTATGGTGTGTTACAGGGTATGAGTGTGGATGTGTTATAGGGTATGGTGCGTTACAGGGTATGAGTGTGGATGTGTTATAGGGTAGGGTGTGTTACAGGGTATGAGTGTGGATGTGTTATAGGGTTAGGGTGTGTTACAGGGTATGAGTGTGGATGTGTTATAGGGTAGGGTGTGTTACAGGGTATGAGTGTGGATGTGTTATAGGGTATGGTGTGTTACAGGGTATGAGTGTGGATGTGTTACAGGGTATGGTGTGTTACAGGGTCTGAGTGTGGATGTGTTATAGGGTAGGGTATGTTACAGGGTATGAGTGTGGATTTGTTGGAGGGTATGAGTGTGTATGTGTTACAGGGTATGCATGCGACTTTGAGATTTGAGTGGAGTGTTCTCTATTTCATAGGTCACAACAGGATAAAGGACATCACAGTGGTGGAAACAAATTACACTGAATATGCTGTGGTCCTGAAAAACAAGAAGATGAATAAGGAATTCACACAAGTGGCCCTCTATGGTGAGACAGTGCTTCAGTTTATCACGTCCGATCATGTGTGTGCTTATGTGTGCTGTCATAGGTAGCATGCAGTGGAGAGATTAGTGTAATGCACTCTCTATCTGTGGATTGTTGGTTCAATTCCCAGGTCGGACTCTAATATAGTACTCCTGAGGAACACATTTACCTTTTTTTTTTTTTTTTTTTTTTTTTGATTTTCTCCCATTTTCTCCCAATTTAGTAGCCAATTAGACCTGCTATTTTTTATGCCAATCCCCCCCTAGTAATGTGAGTTCGCTGCCGTAGTCCTGCGACCAGTAGTGACGAAGGTGAAGTAACGTCTCCTCCGAGACGGCACTCACCAGGCCGTCGACCATAACCCAGTACTACAGGGCCACCCTTATGTGCAGCAAACGTCCTGTCGGCTTCCCTCCCCCCTCCCTAGAGTGGACAGCCAGTCGCCGCCCCTGGTGGCACTCCCGGCCAGAGCCGAGTCTGGCAAGACGGGGAATCGAACCCCAGTCTCCGTGGCCAGCGTCGAACGTTGTAACCACTGGACCACGCGAGAGGCCACGTATTTACCTCTTTTACCAGTAATAATTCAACTGTATATTACACAAGTAAAATCTGTCTCTCACACTTCCTCTTCCCTGCAGGTCGATCACATAAGTTAAGGCCACAGTTGGTTAACAAGTTCAAAGAATTCTCCATGAGTCGTGGATTTCCCGAAGGGTCCATTTTGACCCCTGAACATGTTGGTAAGAAAATGGAGCACCCGCCACCTTAGACAGGAATGCAGTTTACAGGTGATTCTTTGGCACCGTGAAGAATTTTGTATCATTCTGCCTCATTATGTCCTTCTTTTCTCCTGTTTGTTCTACGAAGATGACTGTCATTCTGTTGGACAATAGGTGAGTTGAAATACGGCACCACAATGGAATAATAACCAGGGTTATCAGGTCACACAGGCTCTCTAAAGAGCCCTTCAGTTTCTTATTTAACTTGAACAATGAACACATCAGCCTCAAATTATATTCGATGCGCTGTACACTTGACTGATCTTTCTTTTTCAATCCCTTTCTCCAGCCACAGAATCCACTTTACTGCAGAGTACTACAGCACCCTGCTTTACCATAGCATCTGGATGCCCTGTAATGTACCAAGCCAAAGCATCCTGACTTTATTGCACCAGGAATGAGGGCCCCTAGTGGTCATTGCTGTCACCCAGGCTGCCTTGCAGACTTCAGTGTTCTTGGTACCTGTCAAATTGTATTTGAATTTGAACCTTATAAACAGGGTTTATGTTGGACTGTATGGCTGAATAAATATAGAGTTCCATTATGTTGTGCAATGGGACAGTGTGATGTATGGCCTCTTTGTTCCTATAAGTCTCACCTACCTGGGTAAGCATGCACAGTGTCAGACAAGGCCACAAGCCTAGGGATGCGGGGGAGATCAATCAATCAATCAATCTTTATTTTTGTATAGCGCCATTTACAAACAGGTTGTCACACAGCGCTTCACAATTGGCATTTTCCAGAGGGAATCAAAAAAACAGAAAACCATTGGAGCCAATGTAAACAGAAAACCATTGGAGACTGGAAAATTATTCCCTGACCCCTTAAAAGGCGGTCGAGATGAACTCCTGGAAAATGGTGGGATACAGAGAAAAACAAAACAAATAGTCCTTGAGGCTCATGAGGCTTAACAGACCACCGGAAGGGCATTCTAAGTGTAGGGGTGGGGTGGACCTCATCCCTCCAGATACCAGGGCAGGGCGGGGGATGGAACCAGCAGCTAGGGTCTGGGCCAGCGGCATCCAGCTAACACATGGCAGGGGTGGGGGGTTGACTCTGGGGCAGGTGAGCTCCGGGCAGGTGCCACGAAGCCGGGGAGAAAAGAGGAAAGGTGCAATTATGACTATGATAAATATCACACCGGATCAGGGGAAAGAGTAGTGATAACACTTTTCCACCAGCAGAAGTAATTTAGGGCAGCATAACTAATTAGGTGAGTGGCACAGGGAGCACGCAGCCATGAGGACACTCAGAGACCATCCCACCACATCATCAGCAGTCCTGATAGGGGCGGATCATCATTTATGATTGGTGACAGTAAGGATAGCTCATTGCACCAGAAGGCTCTATTGCTACACCCCCTCCACATCTGCACCTAATGACTATAAGAGAGACTAAAGAGATGTGTTTTTAACCTAGACTTGAAAATTGAGACCGTGTCTGACTCCTTCACAGAGACGGGTAGACTGTTCCACAGTAAAGGAGCTCTATAGGAGAAAGCTCTGCCACCTGCTGTATTTTTTTATATGAGATGGTGCCGAGGATGGGTTGATTCTGGTCTGACAGGAACGTACAGGATGGGATTGATGTCACAGTGACACCCCTGCTATGCCACCCCAGAAATGTACACCCTCCCACACCAGCCTCTCTTGCTCCCCCAAAAAAAAAATTTTATTTTATTTTATTTTTTAAAAGACAATTGTTCTGGTAGGTCCACATCACACGCTTCCACTTATGAGACACACATGTCCGCCCACAAAACCCATGCATGAGTTTTCTTTACCACTGCTCTCTGCCAATTGCACAAATACATATTCGTGCTTTGAGGAAGACTGAGGCTCTTTTACTGTGTGGTACCTTCGGGAATCGTCCAATATTCTTTCCCCTGTGCCTCCTGCTCTGTTGCATTTCTCATTTCAAAATAAGAAAGAGGTGGGATGGATCTTTGCCCTCGGAACCAATGCCAAACATGTTTTGTGGTAATATTTACTAATACAGTAATATTACAGTAGGATAACAAGCTCTGCCCTGCTTGAAGCTGATAGAAAAAACACCTAATAACTGTACTTATCATTGACACACTGAAAACAATGACCACAGCCAACCATGGACAACGATGACCACAATCAAACAGGGACAAAAAGAAAACACTGACCACACTCAACCAGAAGCCAGAAAGACCAGAAGCAATTACCACAGCCAACCAAGGACACACTAAAAACACTGACCTCACTCAAAGTACAACATGCTGCTGAAGTGCAACTCTAAAAACATTGAAAACACTGAACCTCGAATACAATGAACACCCTGAAAGCACAAAATGAGAGCACTGAACACAGAACTGTGGACACACTGCAAACAATGTGACCACTAAGCACTGCTGCTTGTAACGTGTCCTGCTCAGCCAAGAATGAAAACCACCAGATCGATACTGCAGCTTCTCCTGCTGACGGCTGTATGTGATCGGATTGGTGTTTGCTGAACCCCAAACTCCCCACAGACTTCGCTCTTATTCTCTGCCTTACAGCTTGTGTTTGGGCTACACAATCCCAGCAGGCCTTGTACAGAGATATTTGTCCTTACCTGTGCGGCTATGCTAATCCAAGCCTCCCTGTTTCCAGGTATGACCACTAGCGTTGATTAAGACTGCTGGAGCACAGCGCCTTTGCTAGAACTGCCTTACAGCACAGCTGACAACTCAGTGCAACTATCACTCCGAATGTATCTGTGGATATATGAGCCCTCCTACACCCAACCCACAGGTGACCCAACCAGATCAAGCGGAAAATAATCGAGGCCCAATTTAAAGGATGATGCTAGGGTGAAACGAGGAGCGGCTAATCTGGACGATGTGCACGTCATAGTCCTGCTCACGCTTTTGGTGGCACACAAGTAGAGAGATACTTCAGTCGATCGTTCCATCAGGCCCGATCAGTTCAGAAGTCAAACCAGAGTCAATTAGAGGGAGACCAGGTCATGTTCTCTCTCAAATTATTCTACTCTCTCAAATTACTTTAAAAAAAACTAGTCCCAAAAGGAATATGTAATGAAATGTGGTTCTGGGGGTGAGGGTCTACGGGACCAGATTTCAGTGAAGGGACAAACAGAGAGGGAGAGATAAGGAGGCCTTTGGTCCAGTTGCACTGTTTGTATTTGAGGGGCGGAGGGGGAAAGCACACATGTCCTGAGGGTCAATGTCCTTAGGGGGGTGGAGGGGCGATTTCCACAGCGATCAGCGCTGTGACTCCTCAGTCTGATCGAACACAGCTAGGATGCAGAGCACGGCGTTCCTTCTCCTGGCCCTCATGGCCCCAGTCTTTGGGGGACTCCTGCCCAGCGCATCCCTCTTCCCTACCCAGGAAAACTTTGACAAGGACAGGGTAAGAGATGCAATCATATTTGTTTCTCTCTCTCTCTCTCTGTCCCTCTGTCCACCTCCGCTGTGGATGGGTTGGGCTTCTGGGACAGGTCTGTAAAGCTGCAGTGTTACACACAGTTGTGCAGTTATATACTGGCTGCTGTGCAGAAGAGGTCTGCTGTTACTGACAAATCATTTGCGAGATGATAAATGCTCCTGACGTAATAGCATTTTGTGTATATTTATATATCGATGTACAAATGTGTCGGTGGCAGAATGTTCCAGTGATCCAGTGCTTCCTTGCGTTGAATTAAATTGTTCCAAGAGACAGCGATGCAAGGCAGAAAACCTCAGCTCTACAGTTAATACAGTTCAGTTCACTTCTTCTGATTTCTAATTCCCCTCCACCCGCTCTTCACTTTCCCTCCCTCTGCTGTTTTCTCCTTGTCTGTCCCTCACAGTTCATGGGAGCGTGGTATGACATTGCCATGGCATCGTCCAGTCTCCATCATAAGGATGACAAAACAATGGGCATCTTGGAGCTCCAGACAGGAGATAGCAGCAACACAATCAGCATGACAAAGACTGCCTTGAGGTGGCACCTACACGCGCAAACACTCGCACAAACTCACATCTCCTGTGTTTGAATCCCTTGCATGTAAACAGCGTTCATTAAGCACTTTCACAAACATAACTACAATGACCATGTCCTTTCTGATACACACACACAGTTATTTTGTTCATGAACCCTCTTGGAACACATAGATCTGTGTTCATTACCCCCCTCACACACTCAAATGCAATTATATATCATAATGTTATAGATTTGACAGTAACCTGGTACAAAATATATACTATATGGCCAAAAGTCAGTGGACACCCCTACTAATTATTGAGTTCAGGGCTGTTTCTCAGGGTTTGGAATAGGCCCCTTAGTTCCAGTGAAGGGTATTCTTAATGCTACAGGATACGAAGATATCTTAGCCAATTGGGCGCTTCCAACTTTGTGGCAACAGTTTGGGGAAGGCCCTTTGCTGTTCCATCATGACTGTGCCCCTGTCCACAAAGCGAGGTTCCTAAAGACATGGTTAGACGAGTTTGGTGTGGAGGAACTCCATTGGCCTGCACAGAGCCCTGAACTCAACCCCACTGAACGCCGATTGCGAGCCAGGCCTTCTCGGCCAACATCAGTGCCTGACCTCACAGATGCTCTTTTGGCTGAATGGGCACAAATTCCCACAGACACACTCCACAATCTTGTGGAAAACCTTCCCAGAAGAGTGGCAGCTGTCATAGCCGCAAAGGGGGGTCCAACTCCATATTAATGCCCATGGTTTTAGAATGGGATGTCCAACAAGCTCATATAGGTGTGATGGTCAGGTGTCCACTGACTTTTGGCCATATAGTGTATGATAGACCTGTTACAGATTGTTTTCCTCTGTGTGTGTTTGTGTGTGTGTGTGTGTGTGTGTGTGTGTAGGCACGGGATGTGTAGGCAAAGCTCTGCAGTTTATGAGCTGACTGAAACACCTGGGAGGATGTTCTACCACACCAGTGAGTCACCGTAAAGGTTTTTAGTGAAACAGAGTAGAGCAGGGAGGTAGTAGTGTAATGGTTAGGGAACTGGGCTTGTAACGTTAAGGTTGCAGGTTCAATCCCCAGTTGGGACACTGCTGTTGTACCCTTGAGCAAGGTACTTAACCTGAATTGCTTCAGTTAATATCCAGCTGTATAAATGGATTGTATGTAAAGAAATGTAAAACTGTGTAAGTCGCTCTGGATAAGAGCGTCTGCTAAATGCCTAAAATGTAAAATGTAAAAATGTAGGTGACTGGATGTAAAGTGTAAAAGTTGAAAGTAAAGGTTAAAGTTATTTGATCACTGAGGTTGAATATTTGAATACAAGCACTGTAATTAAGTCAGTTCTTTCTGTGTGAAAGACACTGTGTGTGGAACTTACACGCCTCGGACAGGAAAAGGAATGATTTCAATGCAATATCTCTTGTGGTCCTGTGTGGCTCAGTGCGCTGACAACGCTTAGGTTGTGGGTTCGATTCCCATTGGGACCACATATACTGAAATGTATGCATTCACCACTGTAAGTAGCTTTGGATAAAAAGCATCTGCTAAATAAATGGCTTATGTTATGTCTTACACAGCATTCTTATTCTTCCTTACCAGAGATGGGCAAAGATACATCAAAATGTATCTTGTTACAAAATACAAAATACCCCTCAAATAAATGTATCAGATCAAAATACAAAATACTGGTGCCAGAAAATGTATCAGATAAAATACATGTATTTTGTATTTTCAAAATATGGGAAGAAAAAAACTTGTCTCCAAAAAACTTGAATCTGCCTTTCTCTATGAATATGAGCAAAAGCCCAAATCACATAGGCTATCGCCGTGTGTTAAGTGTTAGAGGCACAATCACATCTTTAGCATCTCCTAATTAGTTTGCCCACATTACTCCCTCCATTTTGGTTGTTTGGGCTATTGACAACCAATTTCTTATCTTTGATGCTATTTGTATATAAAAGAAAAATACTGAAAATAGTACAGTACAAACTTACAAACCAATCACACATGAATTGTACATGCTAGCTAGTGTTTCTGGAGTCACAAAGTGGCGTTTTGTCAAAACGCCACTTAGAATACTGTGAGTAGGCTTGTGTGAAAACAAGCGCCGAATTCTCAATAGCTGCCTGCGACCAGATACATGCATGCATCCACGTGTGCATGCATTCACTGCCTTGTCCAACCGACAGAGAGTGGGTCTAAAAATCACTGTGTGAGTGTGTCTAAGTGTACTGTTGTTCTTTTTTTATGTTCTTTGAATCATGGATAAAGTATTTTGAGTATTTTGAAAATACAAAATTACTCCACCCTAAAGTATCTTGTTACAAATTACATTTGATTTTTTTCAGCCCTGTCAAATACAAATGACAAAATACTCAAAAGTAATTGAAATACGTATTTCAAATACAAGTAACAGAAATACTGCCCATCTCTGTTCCTTACGTGGATATCGATTTGACAATAAAACTAGGCCACTGTTTGCCATTGATTTCTGTTGTTCATTAACACACAGTTGAAGTGGTTTAAGTGCACAGTTGTTTTTCTTGTTCCCAAATATTCCATTTGTGAGACAGCCAAAAATGTAAGACCAGCTATACAATTCTCTGCTCATCTCTCAGGTTAGCACAGTATATTGAGGACATTATGCTGCAGGCTTTCACATTATAAGTCATGGATTGCAGAGAGGGGGGGTGTCTGTAGACCGTGTCTGTAAAGTGCTCTTCTGGGCGCAGGTTTTGGGACTGATGTGGATGCCTATGTGGTCCACACAAACTACGACGAGTATGCCATCGTAGCGATGTCCAGACAGAGAATCGGAGACAGCAGATCCACTACATTCAAGCTTTATGGTAAGCAACAAAAAGACCAATGTTTTACTGTGGTAAGACACAGGACAACCAATGATATTATTTTTTCCAAGATGCACTACAGCTTTGATTTTACTTTGAGACTTTGCCCCTGGCACTGTGTATTCATTGCAGAGCATATAGAGATATTATGGATACTTTCTGTGTACTGGAGGGGTTATGTCTTATTTCATATTCAAACAATACAATGACAATGAAAAGTACTTTGGCATTTGTACTATTATCATACTGGATTAGCTCCTGCATTAGATCAGTAGGTTTACAAGATTATTATACTGCCCTCTCCAGGTCGCACTATGGAATTGCGCCCAACTCTGATGACTGAATTTCAGCAGCTGGTGAAGGAACAGGGCATAAATGAAGATTCTATTATCATTCTCCAGAAGAAAGGTATGGACTCCTATACTGACTAGCAAGCATGCACACATGTGGCTGTAGCTCATTGACAATTCCCATCTCTCCCCACAGAGAAATGTGTTCCAGGAGATATGGCCCTGGAGCCAGAGTTTCAGGTACACACCTCTGAGCCTGCCTTACATTGCATTACTGCCATTTAGCAGACACTCATATCCAGAGCAACTTACACAGTTTACATTTTGTTACATACAATCCAGTTATACAGCTGGATATTTACTGAAGCGATTCAGGTTAAGTACCTCGCTCAAGGGCACAAACAGCAGGGAATGGAAGCTGTAACCTTTACTTTACGCCCAGTTCCCTAACCATTACACTGCACTGCCTTTACTCTCCTCTGACACTTCACCCCGCCTAATCCGTACAGAGAGTAAGGAGGAATGTTGTCCTGCCCACACCCGAGGAAGGCTCAGGAGATGACGCGCCCATCTTCCGCGATCCAAGTGAGTGATTGATCAAATGAGGGAGAAGCAGGCTAGCGATATTCATACTTCGGTCACTCGGTTCGAAGGATTGCCTGTTTCCGCAGAGACACAGAGGAGCGCTTGACCGCTCCCCAGACAGACTCACGTATCGGACATTGTTTGACGGGTGTCTCCCTCTCGATGCAGACTCCTGTCAGATGGCCCCCGACGCGGGCCCCTGCTTCGGGATGCTCCAGCGCTTCTACTACAACTCCACCCTCATGGCCTGTCAGGCGTTCACCTTCGGCGGTTGCCTCGGCAACCAGAACAACTTTGTAACTGAGAAGGAATGTCTGCAGAGCTGCCGCACAGAGGGTCAGTGTCTCTGATGGGAGGTGGTTTGGAGCGGGGGGGGATAGTTAGGGGGTATTTGAGGACCACTGAAGAGGCAGGGGGACGTGCTGCTGCTTAGGCAGTCTCACAGTGCCTAGGGCTCAAATGTGTCTTCTCTTGATACCTCTCCAGCTGCCTGTAGACTGCCCATAGACCCCGGCGCCTGCATCTTGGACTCTGAGCTGTGGGCCTTCAACTCGACTATGGGAAAGTGTGTCTCTTTCAAGTACGGGGGCTGCCAGGGCAACGGCAACAAGTTCTACAGCCAAAAGGAGTGTGGCGAGTACTGTGGAGTGATGAGGGATGGTGAGACAACAGATGGGCCTGCTTTCACACACAGACCTAAATATAATAATAATAAGAACTTTTTCATACGTCATGTTCATACAGCACATTCCAATGGATATAACAATAGAAGTAACAATAAGGAATAATACAAATAATAAAATAGAATTTATAAAAATGTAAAAGTCAGTTAAAATAAGAGCGAGAACATGCACAAACACTAAGGCTGAGACACATATTAATAGAGAGAGAAGGTGCCTGAGATTTGTAATTAAGCATACAACACTTTAACAATACATATCCTATAAAAGTGTATCGACTAGTGTGTGAGGTGTACCAGCCGTGTTTGCTGTGTGCACATACACACGTTTAGGATTGTGTACATGTATGTGCGGTCCTAATCATTTCAGGGTCTTGTCATTTTTTTCCCTTGTGATTTGTCAAATGCTTGTAACTGTTATGCAAGTGTACATCCTTACATAACGTTTGTAATTGCGTAAAGGGTTAACACTGGGATTGTGTAAAAGTTGCATGGGAAATGTCCGTTTGTGGTATGTGTTACAGGAGATGAGGAATTGCTCAAGAAAAACTGAATGAGGTGACGGAACTGCAAGCTCATGACCAAGACTCAAGCCCAGCAGAACAGCACAGACCAGCTACAACACACCTTTCATTCAAACACAAATTCTAACAAGATGTAGGGGTCCTGTTCTTGCACACCTGTAATCCTGTCATATACAGCTTTTCTGTTTTTGTAATTTAAGCCTCGTCTCTTTGTTTGTTGACTCGTGGCGTATGATACTCCTTGCATAAATCACAAGAGCATTTCGAACATTTGAGGCCATTTTCTGTGATATTAGTATTAAAGGGAAAATTGAAGAGGGAATTGTGCTTGCTTGTCTTCCTGTTCTTGGTTTCCATGTCAAAAACCTGTGAGACCTGTATAAAGGAGAGGTTCCACATGCAATCTTACCATGCCTGGTGATTCTCTTCATAATGTTCGGTTGGGGTACAATTTATGCTTTCATTAATGTATGAGCAGTGACCAGCAGAGAGCAGTGTTGTCCTACTCTCTGTGACTACCTCGGTGACCACCCACCACACCACCACTACCACATCACCATATCCATCCCCCACCACCACCACCACATCACACCACACCACCACACCCCCACATCCACCACCACCACACCACCACAGCCCCACTACCACCACTACACCCCCCACCCCCACATGCATACACACACACAAACACCCACCACACACACCAAACCCCGGCCCCCTGCCCACCACCAACCCACATGCATACACACACACACAAAGCCAGAGAGCTCAGTTTCCTGTTCGCAGTTTCCGGAGTTCCCAGCTTGCCGTGCTCGCCGGAGAATGCTGGGAATATCCGGAGAGGAAGAGGGAACTGTGGACTGCTCTGTTGACCTTCCGTATGGGGGCAAGCCTGCGTTGATGTGTGAGAGACATAGATACTTTTGACAATGACAGTTATGCTTAGCAGAGAAGGCTGAATGTCATTCTAACATGAAGTAAATGGTAATTGGTAAGACAGGAACAAATTATCTTAAGATAATTTGCCCCTGTCCCCTAATGTAATACAGACTTTAAAGTAATGCATTACCTACAAACCAGTCTAGTAGGCAGACTGCATTGTATGTATTGAATTTGCTTGAACAATGAAAATAAACTCAAAACTTAAATAGAATCCATAAGCAAACCTTTGTTGCACATTCCCTCTCTGTTCCCCTCTGTACATAAAAGCACTTACTTGGTAGAGGAGCGGAGCAGCGATGGTTCTGAGTTGGGTGTAATGTCAGGGAGGTGCAGTAAAGTGGGTAAATACTAGGAAAGGTTGGTAAGGGGGGGGGACTATACAAACAGATCTAAACTGTCCAATTGGGTCAAAGGCCTATAGCATTCCTTCACGAATAAGGGCCCCCTTCACCTTCGATTTGCTCCCACTGAACACACATTCACACACTGAGTATGGACCTTTGAGTGCACATGCAACGAGAGCCTATGTGACAGGGGTGATGGGAGAGCACAAGCAACAGACAACAGCCGCACTGACAAGACGAAATATACAAAATATGTGTAGGGAAACAGCCACATGGAGGCAGGGTGAGACTAGGGTAGCCCTCAGTGAAAACTGAGAGATCTCTTTCACCAGGGCAGCTGATAGCCATAGCCCGATCTTACTGCTGCTTCTCCACAATCGCAGGCCCCTCAGTGCATGTCATAGTTTTGGATGCACTTCCCCTCTCTGGTGCACAGGTTTCCCAACCCTCCCAATAGCAAGGTCCCAAGCTGAAGGCTCGAGTCTCCCATACCTCCCAGTCACAACATCCCCGTCTACCACACTGACCCCCCAACCCGTCTGTTGAGTACCCTCTCCTCCCCTGCCGCTCCTTCCTGAGGTTCTGAAGAATATGCCTTCTCAGAATCATTTTCCCCGGCCTGTTCATTCCCAAGTTAACCCTTGAAATGCAGCCAGGGTAATGCGTGCTCTATGTTCTTGTCACTGACCACTGAAAAAAAAAAACCTTGTCTTTAGTATTCACAAGTAAATGTTTGAAACTATATCTACACAGAATGTGAAACAGGACCCCTACAAATCATATATTTATTAAGTGGTGGTCTAGATATTTTGACCTAATAAACAAACAAATTCAAACTGCACAGGAGTCCTAGTTAAATTCCTAATTCAAGACCTGTGCTATGACTGAAATAGTTCTATTACTTTATCATTTAAATGATGGGATTATTTTCCAGTATTATTGGTATTGTTTTATCCTTGATGACAAACATTTACCAATTCACTTTTCATAAGTAATAAAAGACTAACTGCTGAGCATTTAACATGAACAACTGTGTAACTTCGTAACAAAACTGTTGATGGAAGGAGTTTATCTTGTCTTGCTGTCACCCTCACAACAGGAATGGTGGAACAATTGGAAGATGCTAGACCATTACTGTCAGGATTGGGCCCAGCTGCAACCTTGTAATAATGACAGTGATGGTATTCCATATTAAAGCCAGAAAGGTTCATAAACAGCGTTTTCTTTCACTTTTGAATGAAATCACAGTGCAACACACAGTAACACCCAGATTCAATACAAAATATAGTATGATTACTTTCACATTACTTTTGATATCAGTAATTATTATTATTGTCATGAAACACAACTTTTTTGTTTCTGGAACAAAAAAACGAGAGCATTGTGTTAAATACTAGAGCATTGTCTGATTAGTAACCTACATTTAGAGGACCACGCAGAGCCACAGCATTTGAATGCTGATTCATTTGCGATATCAATGCTTGACTATCCGGCTGTACCAACTCTTCCTTTAGAAGTGTACAACTGGTACAGAATGCAGCTGCTAGGGTACTTAGAAATGTGAACATATTAGCCCTGTGCTTGCCTCCCTTCATTGGTTGCCTGTTAAACTCTAAATTGACTACACGGTTCTTCTTCTAACCTGCAAGGTTATTATTCTGACTCTAACCTATCTAATATTATATTATTTATCTATTCTATTTATATTTTGTTTACAAAGTGTGCTATTTCTGTGTGTATTCTGATGCTGCGAAGTTGAGGGGCCTGGCCCAAGATTTTTACTCTGGTGTACGTAGTATCACAGATGTAACAATAAAGAAATCTGAATCTGAATCTGAATCTCACTTTGTTCTCTTCCCTGGGGCTTCTGCCCCTTCCATCACCCTGAGACCAGACCACTCTAGCACCAACTC